>OY728163.1:856307038-856907038 GCA_963277665.1 Viscum album | reverse complement strand
TTTTTGAGAGTAGAGTTTAGTAGAGTTATTAGGATTCTATTACATGGAGGAGATAATCCAAATCAATGGAGTTACATGAAAAATCATTTTAGAACATGATTCTAATTTCATATCATGATTATATAGAATATTTTAGGGGTCATTTGGTACTTAGTTTCATTTGAACACAATGTTTCACCACTATACTAATGGCTAGAGTAAGGGGACCATTTAGGTCATGGAGGATTTTTTAGCTTGTGTGATGGTCTTTGTACATAGTTAAGAGGATCATCTACCTTGGTGGGAATTTTGTAAAACAATACCTACAATTACACCATCGATATGACAGTAATTGTGGCTATGTATTGGAGACCCCACAGGTCCCAATAATTTTGGAATGATTTAGTTGAGTCAGCTCTCATGGGAATAGAGTTGGTGCGATCTTTGATAAAGATGGTGTAGATCAACTAGAATCATATGAGAACTGAACAAATCTATCAAATTTCATATACTAATGACTATGGAGGCCCTTAGAGTTCAAGGAGTGTGACCATGTTTTATTGAAGGTCTCACCTCGATGTGGGATAAAGAAATTTTTTCGGGGTAGTAAACTATTTCCTAAATTCATTATCCCTTTATAAATATTACATAGGTTCAATAAGGTGGAGTACTTCTTTTTATTATCATAACAGTTAAATTGGATACATGATGTCTTGAACGTGTTGTGGATGAATAGGTACATTAATTTCTTATCACATGTTATCAACTCGGGTGAGCTAGAAATTTTGGTTAAATTAACCATTATGGAGTACATAGTGTAGATTGAGGAATGAAGGGTGAAGATCCCCCATGGGTGACTGATTACCTTGGTTCATTTCTAGTACAAGAAGAAGAATTTTCAGGAGATAATCTATGAGAAGGATACCCATATGAGATCTCACTACCAAGATATTTTTATGTATATTTCTCACTTAATGAGATAAAAATACCAAGGATAGGGAGAATATAACATATCTTTTCTTACCATTTAATTATTTTTAATATATCTAGTGAAATTTTAATTACTACGTGTTGATATGTTATGAGATTCTAGGGCTCGGTGATCCCAAAAATGATTTATAAATGTATTAAATGTCATTTATACATGGGATTCCGAAAAACGTGTAATGCCTTATGAATAGGGACTCCAATAGGAAATATAAGACCTACATCCTGTCTATAAAATGAATTTTACCCTATGAATGACATAAGATTTGTCAGTGTTGGTTGTTTTGGTTAATTTACTATTCTGGAAAAAAATAATAAAATAAATAAATTCATTTATTTTATTATTTTTAGCACAAAAACCTAACTATATCCTCTATAAATATGTTGTTATTTAAAATACCTAGGTTTATCTACATAACCATATATATTGAGAGGTGTTTTTAGAGGATAAATTGAAAAATGAAATTGGATTAAGAACCCCCATTGAAAATGGAATTTTAAAATTTCACAAAAGACGATGATAAAAATTTGATGAACATTTGTGATGGAACCTAAAACTTAATAGGGGTTTTTTATATAGTTTATTTCCCCATTGTTTATCCCATGATAAATAAAGATCAATTCAACCAAAAGTTTCAATCATAGTTCGATTATGCTAGTGGTCCTGAGTTTATTTCTTTTGTGATTTAAGGGAATTGAATTTTTTATTACCATTACTCTAATTTAATTTCTCTAATGGAAATGAATTTATGCCAACACATAAATAACTGAGGTTCTATCCTTATTTTTGGTTTTCGAATTTCTCATCCATTTCTTCAAATTATTATTCACCAGTATTTTCCTTGGATAATGGTTTGATGAAATAATATGTATTTGATTCTTGAATGACTATACATTGGTGAACGATATCAATAACACATGTGAAATTCAAGACTGTGGGTGAGATCATAGAGAGGTGATGGCACTGGATGCTCATAGGTATATTTGTATTAGACCACTTTCCCTTATTTATGGTTTGAGGCATGATGACGACAGAAAACTAATACAGTGATTCCCAATATGATTTTAAAAACAAATTTTGGAGAGCGTTGATGGTAAGGATGGTCAAACCTAGAACTTCTATATCTTAGACTAATTTTTAGTGAAGACCATGGAATTATATAATGCATATTAAAACAAAGGATTACTGAGAATCCCGTGTTACACAATATATACCCAAAGAACACATGCCATGTGGGGTTCTTGGAAGTGTTTCTATGGTTATTGGGTAAAATAAAATATCACAAGTTGTGTGGTCCCTACCACATGTTGTTTGACCATGTTCTGGGAGATTGAAATGTACACTGGAGGATACATGGGTGCATATATCACTAGGAACTTGGGTGTGACTAGAGGACACAATTAGGGCTCAGTACTTAGAATTTCCCTAGTATATAGGAACATCAATATTATACTAGAATGAACCAAAGTACACAGAGACCACCAGATGTACATGGGAATGAGTATCATCACAATGTTTGATGGAATGAATTCTACACACCATGTACCACTAAAAGAAATTTTATTTATATGTAGGTTTACATTCAATGTGAGAGAATGATACATGCATATACTCTCAGGAATGTGAGAAACACCATTTACGTTTTCTAGGGTAGTGTAAGGATATCTATTACTTTACTATAGACAGATTTTAGTTGATTGCGATACTTTGATCCATACCTATGAGGGTACAATGTGGAATTATGTCCAAAACATAGGATTATGATCCCTTTATTCTTTTTATTTTGGATGCAGTTCATGGTATCCCTTTATGAGTCTTAGAGTGGGATCCTCTCATATCTTTCCTAGGTGGGGTTCATCATATCAGCATTACCACCCAAGAAATATTTTAGATAAGATATATATCATATTTATCTAGTAAGGTTCGTAGCATCCCCTGGTGAACCTGGGTGTGATCCCAAATCTTGGAAGTCTGATCTTCAGAGATCTAGAAATTACTTCATGGGGTGGTCAGACAAGAATGAACTCTTATATTTTTGTCATCACTGACAACATGGATCATGGAGTGAGACCTCTTAGTAGTGTACTTCATTGAAGACTCAAGAAAAATACTATGTATTGAATTATTGTATTATTACTCTTCAGACCGATTTTTTATTATGAGCATATATGGGTTTATGTATTTATCCTTATGTACCATATATGGACGGAAATACGAATATATTTATGGTATAAATACTCTTCATTATTTATGTTCGATTATTTCATGGTGCCCTGACTGCATTGTCATGACATGCCAAATTGATTATGATATTAAAGATAATTTATAGTATAGGGGAGACCCTAGGACTTATCTCAAGGAGTGTTGGGTTTTAATATGAATTTTTAATAAAAAGGAACCAAAGAGGAGGTGGTTTTGACTTTTTTTAAATAAAATTAATTTATTTAAAGAGTTTAATAGTTGATAAACAAAGGTGGAATTTTAGAATTTTGAAATAAAGAGATAATTTCACATTCACTAAAAATATCAGATAATTCATTATTCTGAAAATTTTATATGGTTTAATGTAATCCTTTGGTTGAGGCTTGTAAAGATCTTGACTTCCCTCTCGCCTCATAAAACAATGCACAAATAATAACCCCTTGTAAAAACAATCATTTTCTAATGGGTTTGTTTTAAAAAAAAGAATAATATATATTAAATTATACTAAAATCTTATGTATGTGTGAGATTAAGAGGATTCTGGTCTTTTCCAATCGGAAAAACCCAAGATTCCCAATTGAAACATCAACACAATTAGCAATGAGATAAAAAAGTGTATAACCTAATTATAAAAAAATATATATATTAAAAGGAGAATAAAATCCAAATTAAACATTATTGAAATATTTAATATATAAATTAATCCAAAGAAGTAGAAGAAAAAGTGCAAGAACTCCTTCCCATGTATGTTTAGCTCCCTCAAAATTATCATCCACCATTTAGATCACCATGGAGAGGAGGAAACTCAGGTGTAAAGCTTCCTTCATCTATGATCCCACAACGAGGATAGGGTCTTCCAATACTTCTTGGATTTTAAGAGGACCCCTTTGAGACTCCAAAATACTAGGGATTTTCCTCCTGGCCGAACTTAAAATGGGGAGCCCAAGGTGCCAATTTATAGGAAAAGTGGAAGGTGTTTTGGGTCACAGAGATTACTTAAAACCACTTGGATTATCGTTTTTGAAATCTATAAATTCTTATATCACTTTAAAAAAACAAGAAAATATGATGCATCACATATTCAATATATTTAATTAAATTTTGGTTTCATTTAGACACCTAAAGATTGAGATATTGACATAACATATCACACTAATTTTGACTTTATTCAGATTCGGTTTCTTGGACATATTTGTCTAAATGGCTAACTAGATGGATAAATTGGGATTCAATTCCTTCAAAAAAGTTTTAGCCCAATTAAATTGAGACCATCCAAAAAAGTATCATCAAATTTAGATTCATGGTTTAGTAGAATTGTGTGGTTGAGTCCACTGGTGTTCTTAGATCCGGCGTACATTTGCCCATTTTTCTCGAACTTCATCATGGGTCCTCCAAATTACCTCTATATTCAATGAAATTATCAAAATAAGTAAAATTTACATTTTTAACAGTAATAATAAAAAAATAATTGAATAAAAAAAGAAGTGAATTTTTTTATTATTTTTATAATTTTTAATACCAAACTAGTTTAGTGTAGTGGTGTATGGGTGAAAAGGAAACAGTGAATCACGGTGCGATCAAACCCCCACACCTAAATATTTTCACTTCTAGGAAAATACATGTTCCTTAAAATTATGCATGTAGATATTTAAAACTTTATAAATATTTAACATTCAATGGAAATTTAATTCCTAAAATAAATGTGTTTAATGAAAAAATCACATCAAGGAGTTATTATCATTGATCATAGAAAAAGACATTTCATGAATTGTATTAGAATGCAATTCAAAGAGATGCATGATTCCAACAAAAGAAAATAATTAAAAATTTAATCATGTCACTAATTCTTCATGTGTGTCTGTGACAACCATTTCATGCTATTCTTTCCAATTTCTATCGAGTAAATATAAGTTACTTTAAAAAATTTCTACGTACTTGATCCTTTCCACCAAACCCACAGTACATACTTTGGAATAATATTACAAGACCCACATAATTAATAATTCCCAAAATTAAAACCATATGCTCCCAACATAGATATCCCCATATGTTTGACATTTACTCACTCCCCTCAATGTTTTTTTGTTTTTTTTTTGTGTTTTAGGGCTTAAAACTGTCAGATCATAGGTACACACACATAGGTCAATCTGGTACAGTAATGAAATAGATCATACAAGGAACAAACGTATCGAAAAATCATTTTTTAAGGTATAAAATAATTAACCTAACTTATATTTATCTTCTATTAAGTAAGAAATTTACAAACTTGATGGTTGGGTGAAAAGACATGTGGAGAGATTATGTGAATCAATTATACCTTAAAATATTCACATAAAGGGTACCATTCTTCTCAAAGATATCAAAATGATATAACCATTTATATCATCTGAAAAAAATGAAATTTCAAGAGAAAGTCACACCACAGTATTGAATTCCTTCTGAAATGCACATTTCATTGGATTTTTTTTATTTTCGAATGTTAAAACAAAATGAAATAGAGAAATTACTCCTACAGTTTAAATAAATTCTAGGATTAAAAGGGAATCATTTTCCATGATATAGTGGGCATAAAATATTAACATTTATTTATAAAATTGAGGGGTGGGGGGGGATGAGGGGGGAGGGGAGTGACAATACTATATAGTAAGTGAAAATAAGGTAAAGAATGAAAGATAAGGAAAATTCTTAACTAACCCAAGAATATTCCCACCCCACACCTAATGTGTGGAGTGTCCTAACTATAATAAAATAGAATGTTTAAGGAAGGATAAATCATGGTGGGTGTCATTAATAGGAAATTTCTTGAACACGGAGTTCCTCCATTGGGGACTCTATAATGTATTTGTTCAAGTGATTCATCCCTTTCCCATTGATTATGAAGGTTTTCTTGTTTCTTTATTTTGAACCTGATAAACACCAAATGGAGACACATTACAAAAAATGTATTGTCTAAACTAGTGTGAATGAAGCTTATTCAGATGCAACTCCATCATTGAAATGTAGAGGTGGTCCTTCCACCTAATGTGGAACTGACGATGAAAGATGGGATGGTTATGGGAAAATTAGTTTTTCTCTTTATAAATTTTGGAGTTCTCATATGAACATATTCTCATTTCCTCATGCTCCTGAATCTGTATATTCCTTTAAAAACCTACACTAGAATGATTAGAATTTCATTGTTTGATAGCCCAGTAGGTCCGATGTTCAATCTCCACAGGGCGGTGACAAATATTTCTAAACACAAGCCGATAGGGTGAAATTCCAATGTGATTTTTAAAGGTAGAAAATTAAGACCATAAGGAATCATTGAGATTAAGACACTTATAATTTCTATCAGGCTGAACCATTTTTTTCAAGAATCTATTTTAGATTCCTATTTGACACCTCATCTTGACCATTTGTTTGTGGGTGATATGCAGTAGACACTCTATGCCTGACCCCATAACAATGAAAAAGAGATTGAATTTGTCAGTTATAGAAATGAGAACCCTAGTCACTGATTATGAACCTAGGTAACAAAAACCTAAATAAGATTTGGGTTCTTCAAAATTCCACAACTTCCTTATAATCATTAGTCCTTGTAGCTTGTATATCTACCCATTTTAAAACATAACCCACTTCCAGAAGAATGTAAAGGTTCCCAAATTAATTGAGGAATGGTCTCTGGAAGTCAATTCCCTAATAAAAAAAAGGAATAACAAGAGTATTTATGGAATTTTATTTCTTTTAGATACATTACCCATTCTTTGATAACATAGATACGATTTACATAAATCAAGGGCATCCCGAAAAAGTGTTTTCCAAAAGATACCAGAATCAAGGACCTTGTGAGAAGTCCATTGGGGACCAAAGTGGCTCCCAAAATCAAGAGTGTGACAGATCATAAGGATAGACTAAAACTTTATATCAGGAACATAATGACTGAGGACTTGATCACTACATGTGTTCCAAAGATAGGGGTCATCCCAAATGTACCAACAAGGTTCTTTTTTTAGATGGTCATCCTGTTTTTTTTATTAAAATCAACAAGAATGCAAGATTATACCAAACAATTTACAATTTCAGCATACCAATGAATAACATCATGCACTTAGCACAATTGATAATATGGAAAAATGTAATTTATGGGAATACATATGGATGAGTCAATGTGTGTGGATTGGTGGATCCTAATAATATGGGCATCCACCACATTCTCTTCACTTTTTCTATCTCTAATATTTAAATTGAATCCTGAAGGAGAAACATCCAGCAAATGAGATGTGGTCTAGATTCTGGTTTCATAAAGAGATACCAAAGGGCTTCATAGTTAGAGAATACAATTACTTTGGACCCTAAAAGATATGACACACATTTATCCATGGTGAAAAAATGTTAAGAAATTAATATTTAGTTGTGGATTAGTTTTCTTGGGTAGGATCCAGTTTACATGAAGCATAGGCAATGATATGTGGAGATCTATCAACCAATTGTGATAAAACTTCTCCAACTGTATAGTTAGAGGCATCACACATGAGATCAAATGGTATATCCCACCAAGGTGATTGGATTATCATGGGTGATGTGAGACTCCATTTTAACTTATTAAAAGATTCCTCAAATTATTTATCAAAAACAAATTCATTTTCCCTTTGGAGCAATTTGGATAGGGGGAGTACGATTTTTCTAAAGTCTAGAACAAAACAACAGTATAATATAGCATGAACTAGGAAAGACCTCATATATTGTACATTTTTGGAGAATGATAGAGAATAAATGACATTCAATTTTGATTTACCTACTTGGATACCATCCCTATAAATTACATATCTCAAAACTATACCTTATCGCACCCTGGAATAAAATTTCTCATAACGATTTAAAGGTACATTTTATATTTCCTCTATATTATCATTTAGCTTATCTTTTACCAGAATGCTATAGGGTGATTATAAGGCTTTGAATCCTAATACTTCTCTATATTTTATCTTGGAATATCTTCTCCAAATTTTTGATTCTTTTCATTAACCATTTCCTCATTTCTCTTCTCAACATTTTATCATTAATTTTTAACTTTTTAGTCCTTTTATTCATGGATTTTCATCCTTTTATCTAGCTCTGGTCCACTACAATATATCATAACCTTATCCTATTCTTGAGATTTTGGTCTATGAAACATAGTAATGTACTGGGTAATCAGTCTGGGGAGGTTTATTTATTTATTTTGACATGATTCTCAAGATTATGGTGATTTGATTTCTAATTCTTTAATAAAATATCATAGTATGTCATTTATAGATTTTAATTTTGGAAATACTAATGAAGAATATCCTATTATAATGGGTTTTTGGGGTTTGGTTTGTGTTTTTAATTGTTACAGAGTCTGATTAAATTGAGGTTTAGGGGTTGGGTGTACTTATTTGGATGGTATATATAGTGACCCAGTCTTGACATACATAAAAATTATATAATTTTTTTGAATACTTAAAACATTATAAAAATAGAATCCCAAATACCATACTAGACTATTGCCTTTATAACATGGAAACATAACCCTAGTACATAAATGACAAACATCATCTCCCACTAGGTTATTCTTGACTATAACCCTTCTTAGACACATGAAACATAATACATTTCCTATTAACCTCGGGGAAGGAAACATAAAATGGGTGATATCAAATTCTCAGTAAGGTTAAAAAAGTTATATACATAAGAATAATCATGATCATAAGGGTATGATAACATGATCATGAAAATAAAATATTGTACCTTGTATATCAAAGATCATAAGCATGGATCATGACATAAGTCTTGTTTTTCATAAGACATGAATCATAAAGAAATAAATAACATAAGACATGAAATCAAAACATAGGAATACAAAAAATAATTATGTCAAACACATAATCATATAATATTATTTTTATAGTAGTCAAGGAATTTCTTCTAAGGCCATCTTAGTGGAAAATTTACTTTAATGAATGAGGTTCACACCCCATTCTGGCCTTATATTTTTGAACCAAGTCTTGTCCTCATTCCAGACCTGTAATGCTGAAATGAGGTCATTTGTCCTTCCAGCCCTGCAAAACTATACTGAGTTCATTTCTCAATCTAGACCAGTAATACTGAACCGATGTAATTTCTCATCCCATCCTTTTAATATTAAACAATGTTCATTTCTCATTCCATCCATTTTAATCTCATGAGAAAAATATCTTTACCCAATGAATTTCAAGGAGATATAGGTCCCACCCATATTATAATGAATTAATATACACATGGGCCACAAATTTAGAAACAATCATATCATAAACCATGAAATTAAATGGGCATCATAAAAATTTAACCACATCAAAAAATAAATTAAAAATATAGGTTTCATAATCATTTCATCATAGTGTAACCCATGAAAGGAAATAATTTACAATAGAATATAACCCATAGAAGAGAAATGGGTGTTGTAATAATCATTCCATCAAAACATAAACCATTCCTGAAAAAAAGTATGAATGAAACCATTGGATCATTTCCTATAAGGGAATTAGTAACATATAAAAATGTTATATTAAATGGAAAATAACAAAGAAATATATTTTGAAAACATTTATTGAATAAAATATCAATTATTTATGAAAAATAATTTTTTAAAAGCATAATACCTTTTGAAAACCATTTTCACTGAAAACTTTTAGAATTATCTTGAAATGTTTTTGAAAAATATTTCTTTTAAAATAATTTAAAAAATTATCAAGAATCCTTGAAAATGTTTTGAAAACATTTTACTTTAAAACTTATGAATCAAGAATGAAAAATATTTCAAAACCATTCTCTTTAAAAATAAATTAATAACTTATAATTAAAGTTTGAAAAAGTTTTGAAATAATATTAAAAATCATAAAACATTTTTTAATACCTTTTTCATTAAAAATATATTTGAAAAATTTCAAATAATCCTCTAAAAACAAAAAGAGATTAAAATTATTTTTTTCTTTAAAATTGATCTTCATGAATCATTTCAAAACATATATGAAAACATTTTTGAAAACATGTTTTTAGAAAAATATATATTTCTAATCGAAGATATAAACATAGTCAAATTTTTATTTAAAACATTCCTTTCATTATATTGTGTACCAAAGAGTGTAAAAATGGAACTAATACATGAATATACCTTTAATAAATATAATATAATGAAACTCATTAGTGTTTGTGATATATGGATAAAAATATTTCATCAATAAAGCATAATCATTAAAAATCTGAAAAAGTAATGGTATTGTTTCAATAAATCTTACCACGTAGTTACATGGGATCACACTATCCATCTTAAAAATGAAATTAAATTAAGCTTAAAATATCATTAAAATAATGATGAATGTGAATTAATTCTTTTCAATGATTGATTCATGGTTTGATCATGCTTGCAGGTTCGAGTTTATTTCTGCCTAGAATTTAGGTAAATTGAATTTTTTAATGTTATTACTATTCATTAATCATTTTTAAATAAAAATATTGAGTCCAACCTAATCATGGATGAGGTTCATTCCTAATATATGATTTTTGAATTTATCCCCCATTTATTCGAACAATTCCCTACTAGTATTTTCCATAGCCAGTAGTACGATGAAATACTTGATATTTGATCATTTAATGGCCATTTATTATAACAATAGATTGATACAAAAATATAAATTTTTATATTGAGGGTGTGATTGAGGTGTGATAATGGTGGTGGATAATCAAAGGTAGATCAGTATTGGACCTTTGTTTTCCCGATTGACACATGATAATGATGTGATGCTATTGTTGTGATTTTTGATCGTATTTGATGGTCAAATTTTGTAACATAGCATCTACAATGTTGATCAGCTCTAGTTCCACAACAATTGAGACTAATTTATTTCAGTGGTGTTAGAATTGTAGGATGCAAAGAATAACAATGAGATTCTTGGGAATCCATAGTCATACAATGTGTATGTGAAAAACACATGCCATGTGGGGTCCATGGATATGATTCTAGGGTTTACAGGTAAAAAAAAATGTCACATGACATTTGGTCGCTACCATATGTCATGTGACACTATGATAGAAGATCCACATGTATCCCAAAATATACATGAGAAAATATGCGACTAGAAACACGAGCATGGGTATAGTACACACACATGACCTAATACTCAGACATGACCTATTACATTGGCATAATCAAAGTACATGAGCATGAACTGAAGTACACAATCATGGCCTGGTGTACACGATCATGGGCTAGTGGCACGCCGAGAACAATCCTAGACCCTATACATCAGGTACCACTAAATCAAATGTCACACATCTAGAAGTTTACATGCCGTGTGATATGGAGAGACACGGGAAACCACCAGGTATGAAAGACACACCATATACTTTTTCAAGGGCAGTGTGAGCCCTCTATCTCTTCAGTACATACTCTGATTAGTATAGTGTGTTACCTTGGTATATCCCTACAAGGTTACAATGTGGAATTACATCATCAGTGTAGGATTATGATCCACTGTATAGGTTTTTTAATATATAGTTCATGGTATCCCTCCATGATACTTGGTGTGTGATCCTCTATCATAACCATTTTTTGTTTTGTTAGTAGTATTTTCATAACCACAATTCATAAAGAGATGATCCCTTTTTTAGAAAATTGATCTTATAAGGTTCGGGGAATCCCCCAAGGGTCCTCCATGTGATTTTCTATCCAGTAGCCTGATCTTTAGAGATCTATTGACTAATTTTTGGTGAGTACATATGAGCATAACCTTCCAGACAAGCTTTATCTATTACAACATAGATCATGGGGTGACACCCTCTTCCAGAATCATGTGGCTGATAGTATTGGTTGAGACCTCTTGAGACCAGTTTTTTATTTTTTGTATTTCTGGGTTTCTTTTTTTATCTTTAAGCCTCATATATTTATTAAAATATATATGTATTTATGAGATAATTACTATTTATGATTTATGTTTAGTAATTTTTCGGTGTCCTACTAGGTATTTCTATACCCACCCCTTGAATTGGTTATTCACATTCATGTAATGTCTTATGTAGATGGAAGGCTTTTTAATGGAGTCTTGGAAGGATAGGTGTTAGAAGTAGTACAGTACTGTACTATGAAGGCTGAGGTTCTTACTAGTGTTTCATTTTATAGTAGTCCCCTCCTACCAATCATGAAAAACTCTTTTTCACTTTTTGGTGGAATTATATTTTGAAACTTTATGACTTTTAATTCAGTTTTTGACATTGATTTTGGTATATTGATTCATTCATTCCTTTGGTAATAGTTTTAATTTTTGTTAATCATTTAATTAGATTGTAGATGTGTTCATGAGTACAATTACCCTATAATAATTACTCATATATGTGTGATATGCCTACTTGAGACTATTCACTAGACCATTTCCAATCGGAGGTGGGATGGGGATTGTCACCCATGGATTATCACTTGATGATCGGGCCTTAGTGGGATTGGTATTAAGAGTGTTATCAAATCATGATTCTACTTTAGAACCAGTGGTTGGATATTTTTTAGTTATGTGGTTGGTTTAGGATTTAATGAAATATTGTCAACGTTTATAGAGATCAGATTTTAGGTTAAGGAATCTAGTGTTGGTGTGGTAGTTGACATATCCAATAACTAGGACTCTATTAACATATTGGTTGACTTAACACATGTACGCACTAGATGCAAGGAAAACATTAATACATGCATCATATATGAATGGGTGTGGTTTCTAAGTCCTTATTAATTCAGATCCCCATATATACTAGTTGACAGTGGTGCATCTTGTTTATTTCAAGATTCCTCCACAAAGATATCCATCTATGATTCCACTACGTCATCATGTGGATTATGTACCATGTGATGAGGCTTTAGTTGAGGGGTCTGTATATGAGGGGGGTACCTCTAGGTGGTTTTCTAGTTCTTCTACTACCCATTGAGTATCAAATTTTGATGAGAGTACCACCTAAGGATGTATATAGGCTAAGAACACTCTTTGAGTTTCATAGGTTTAAAATCATAGATTTTACGGTGAGCTAGTACCCTAGGATTGTGAAGACTAGATTGAGGTAGTGACATGATTTTTACAGCTAATGTGGAATCTTATAGACCATATGGTGGTCATATCAGTAATCCTTCTTCAGGGGTCCACTGGGAATTAGTGGAGTCTTATGAAATAGTCAGAGGATGAGAAAACACTCTCATAGTCAAATTTCTATCATCACTTCTGGGAGGATTTCTATCCATAAAAATTACTATTAGTGAACATTCATAAGATTCTATAGTTCCAAAAGGGAAATATGACCTTTGAAATTTATTTGATGTAGTTTACGGACATTTCCCAATACTCTCTAGATATGGTCTTAGATTCGTTATATAAATAATGAAAATGTGAGAAGGTCATACACAAAGATATCATGGATTTAATGATTTAATTTTGAATTCCCACTTATGATGGAGTGAATCAATGGTTTTTAGTAGTGTAGACCTTCCAGGAAGAGTAGATGCCAACATTGGGTTTTGTTAGTGGGAATAAAGAGCTGATACCTCACCAGTTGGTATATAATAGCAATCACATTGATCTAGGAATGTAATAAACATCTTAATATGATCATAGAAAATACATTCAATGATTTATGGATCTCAGGATGGATCAAGTCATCTTAGAGAGAGAGGTAGTTCTTCTCTTACAATGGATGATGAAAAGTTTCTTGAGATTGTTTGAATTGTACGAAATATGATAGGAAGATGGTCGATAGACCACCCATATAGAGGCAATTATAGGAGTAGGTAGGTACACAGGGTGGTGGAAGTGTTATAAGAGTGGGTAGAGTAGATGGAGTTGAAATATGGATTGAACTATTGTGAACATCACCCCAGGTTCCCTACTCTAGGATTTGGGAGCTGATAGTCGGGGATGTGAAAAAATGTCGGTAGTGGAACCTCAGTCTTAAAGGCTCAAGGGATGATTAGTGGTATCATATATGTCTTATACACTTTATATTATATACATATTGTCATAGGTAGGAACTAATATATTATTTCCCCTTCTATTTTTCAAGACTTTGAGATTCTAATTATGCCTTTGGCTCGACCCTTTCACTTAAAGACTCCTACCCATGGTGATTCTATGATAAAAAACATATAACAATAGCGTGAAATAATAGTTAGAGGTGAGAGTTTCATATGTGATATCATTTTAGAAGTGATGAGTCCTTTTGAAATCATATTAGGTAAATACTGGATATCTATATTTCACGCCTAGATTGACTATTTCACATAGATTATTTGATGGATACAGGGTTAAAGATCATGGTTTACTTTCATGGGTTAGAAGGAAAACCGAGTAAAGTAGGATGGTCTCATACGTATAAGGATATAACTGATTACTTTTTAGTTGGATAGTATTTTCCTTGGTGTAGTGAATATTGTGGGATTTAAGCTATTTTTAGTAGTAGAAGGGAATTGATACATCTTTACTAAGGATGTGATGGGGTTTTCTCTCTTCCATGAGATATAATTTTCAATATACACACACCATGGGATGGGCTTGATATTTGTGCTATCATATTTGATGGATCCCATAATTCATTGTGAGAGGAGGGTGTAATTAAGGGACTTTTAGTGGAATGGATTTGTCAGACCCAATGTTTCACCCTTGGTAGCCCCGATATTTTTCTCTAAGAAGGGACACAAGATCTTGAGGATGTGTGTGGATTATTTGTTGCATAACTAAGTTACCATAATTAATAAGTATCAATTACCACGTATTAATGACCTATTAAATTAATTGATAAGGGCGTGATAGTTCTCTATGGCCAAACTCATATTTGGATATCACCATATTTGAGTACGGGGAAAGGATATACCTATGATGAAATTTAGATTTCATTATGATCATTATGAGTAATTGGTGATTCCTTTTAGTGTGAAAAAAACCCATGAAGTGTTTATGAGAATAATTTACTTCATTTTTTATCCTTTATTATTCAATATTATGATGGTATTCAGTGATAAAATCCTAGTATACTACATGTATGAGTAGGATCGACATATATAGTTGAGAATTGTCATAGAAATATTTTTTGAGCACATGATTTATGGAAATCCCACAAATTTTCTGTTATAGATTCAATATGTACACTTTTTGAGACATTTATTCTTAGTAGAGTCTATAGTAGTGGACATAGATAAGTTTGTAGTAGTTTTATCTTAACATCCACCCATGTGCATGATGGAGGTGAAAGAATTCCTTGGGATAGAAGGATATTTTAGGATATTTGAGCCCAATTCTCTTGGATATTAGCACCTTGAATAATTTGACATGGAAGGGGAAGGCTCTTGTTTTCATGGAGAGGTGACAACATAATTTTTTGGAGTGTCATAAGAGGTTGATATAAACTATAATTTCCTAGATTTCCATAGGAGGGTGTTGAGTACGTAGGGATCTGCAATTCCTCAAGGAAAAGACTTGGCTGTGTTCTAATGTAGAGGTAGGAAGTGATTGATTATGGTTCTTGGTAGTTGATAATATATGATCATAACTATGAAACCCCTTATCTAGTGTTGGAATTAGTAGTGTTCAACCCTGCATATGTAGTGACACTACCTCATTAGTGAACAATTTATCATCTAGTATTCCTATAAGAGTATCATGTTTATATTCTATCTGAAGGGACTCAACTTAAGAAAGAGGTGAGGTATATAGTTCCTCTGTGATTTTTACTTTTTGATATTAAATACTCTTTGTAAGGGGAATATAGTATTGGATACTCTCAGTAAGAGATATTTTTCGTTGTTGCGGGACAAGGAGTTAGAGTAGTTATCCTCATTGTAGTTTTCTCTCAAGGATGGCGACAATGAATCTTATCTCATATTTATGGTTATTACCTCAATGCTTCTAAAATGTATTAGGGATACTCTACATGGAGATATTGGTTGTGAGATCTTGTATACTTAGACACCCATTAGATGTGCTCCAAATGGATTATATGAAGGTGGGAAGCACACCATCATTTTCAAAGGATGGATAATGGTTCGTGTTATGTTGTGTAGGGAGTTAAGGAGAGAGTCACATACATATCATTTAGTGGTATATATGTGTTTAGAATAGGTATATATGTACCTACAAAATCATTTCTAGGGGCTATATATGATGATGTGTGTGGTAATGTTTGTCTCTCAATTCCTTACATGACAGTAAGTGATGGCTGCGTACCTAGTTCCAATAGGTTTATCTCAAACCCTTGACGTTCCAAAGATGTTATGGGATGATATATATATAGAATTTTTTATGGGGTTAACATGAATTTTTAGAGTAAATGATGCAATCTAGGTGATTATAGGCCGACTAACCAAATATGACCACCCTTATCTTCTTGAGAGTAGAGTTTAGTAGAGTTATTAAAATTCGATTACATGGAGGAGATAATCTAAATCAATGGAGTTACATGAAAAATCATTTTAGAACATGATTCTAATTTCAAATCATGATTATATAGAGGATTTTAGGAGTCATTTGGTACTTAGTTTCATTTGAACACAATGTTTCACCACTGTACTGATGGCTAGATTAAGGGGACCATTTAGGTCATAGAGGATTTTTTAGCTTGTGTGATGGTCTTTGTACATAGTTAAGAGGATCATCTACCTTGGTGGGAATTTTGTAAAACAATACCTACAATTACACCATCGATATGACACTAATTGAGGTTTTTTATTGGAGACCCCACAGGTCCCAATAATTTTGGACTGATCTAGTTGAGTGAGCTCTCATGGGAATAGAGTTGGTGCAAGCTTTGATAAGGATGGTGTAGATCAACTAGAATCATATGATAACTGTAAAAATCTATCAAATTTCATATACTAATGACTATGGAGGGCCTTAAAGTTCATGGAGTGAGACCATGTTTTATTAAATGTCTCACATTGATGTGGGCTAAAGAAATTTTTTCAGGGTAGTAAACTATTTTTAAATTCATTACCCCTTTCTAAATATTACATAGGTTCAATATGGTGGAGTACTTCTTTTTATTATCATAACAATAAAATTGGGTATATGATGTCTTGCACGTGTCATGGATGAAGAGGTACCTTAATTTCTTATCACATGTTATCAAATCGGGTGAGCTAGACATTGGGGTTAAATTAACCATTGTGGAGTACATAGTGTAGATCGAGGAATGAAGGGAGAAGATTCCCCATGAGTGACTGATTACCTTGGTGCATTTCCGGTGTAAGAACGAGAATCTTCAGGAGATAATCTATGAGAAGGATACCCATATGAGATCTCACTACCAAGATATTTTTATGTATATTTCTCACTTATTGAGATAAAAATACAAATTTTAGGGAGAATATAACATATCTTTTCTTCCCAATTAATTATTTTTAATATATGTAATGAAATTTTCATTACTAGGTGTTGAGATGTTATGAGATTCTAGGGGTCGGTGATCCCAAAAATTATTTATAAATATAATAAATTTCATTCATACATGAGATTACTAAAAAATTGTAATTCCTTATGAATAGGGACTCCATTAGGAATTATAAGGCCTACATCGTGTCTATAAAATGAATTTTACCCTATGAATGACATAAGATTTGTCAGTGTTGGTTTTTTTGGTTAATTACTGTCCTTGGAAAAAATAATAAAATAAATAAAAACATTTTTTTTGTTATTTTTAGCACAAAAACCTAACTATATCCTCTATAAATATGTTGTTATTTAAAATACCTAGGTTTATCTACATAACCAAATATATTGAGAGGTGTTTTTAGAGGATATATTGAAAAATTAAATTGGATTAAGGACCACCATTGAAAATGGAATTTTAAAATTTCACCAAAGATGATGATAAAAATTTGATGAACATTAGTGATGGAACCTAAACCTTCATAGGGGTTTTTAGATTGTTTATTTCCCTATTGTTTATCCCAGGATAAATAAAGATCAATTTAACCAAATGTTTCAATCATAGTTCAATTATTCTAGTGGTCCTGAGTTTATTTCTTTTGGGATTTAAGGGAATTGAATTTTTTATCACCATTACTCTTATTTAATCACTCTAATGGAAATTAATTTATGCCACACATACACAACTGAGGTTCTATCCTCATTTTGGGTTTTTGAATTTCTCACCCTTTTCTTCACATTATTATTCACTAGTATTTTCCTTGTATAATGGTTTGATGAAATAATATGTATTTGATTGTTGCATGACTATAAATTGGTGAACGAGATCGATACCACATGTGGAATTCGATATTGAGGGTGATACCATAGAGAAATGATGGAACTAGATGCTCATAGGTATATTTGGATTAGACCATTTTCAATTATTTATGGTTTAAGGCATGACGACGACACAAAACTAATACAGTGATTCCAAATATGATTTTAAAAACAAATTATGGAGAGCGTTGATGGTAAGGATGGTCAAACATAGAACTTCTATTTCTTAAACTAATTTTTAGTAAAGATCGTGGAATTATATAATGTATTGTATAACAAAATGATTCTTGAGAATCCTGTGTTACACAATATACACCCAAATAACACATGCCATGTGGGGTTCTTAGTTGCGGTTCTATGGTTATCTTGTAAAATAAAATATCACAAGTTGATCCTTTCTACTTTCTATCGAGTAAATATAAGTTATTTTAAAAAATTTCCATGTACTTGATCCTTTCCAAAAAACCTACCCTACATAATTTGGAATAATATTACAATCCCCACATACTTAATAATTCCCAAAAGTAAAACCATATGCTGTCGAAATAAATATCCCCTTATGTTTTACATTTACTCACTCCAATCAATGTTTTCTTTGTTTTTTTGGGTTTTAGGGCTTAAAACTGTCAGATCATAGGCACACACACATAGGTCAATCTGGTAGAGTAATGAAATAAATCATACAAGGAACAAATGTATCGAAAAATAATTTTTAAGGTATAAAATAATTAACCTATCTTATATTTACCTTCTATTAAGTAATAAATTTTCACACTTGATGGTTGGGTGAAAAGACATGTGGAAAGATTATGTGAATCAATTTTACCTTAAAATATTCACATAAAGGGCACCATTATTCTCAAAGGTATCAAAATGATATAACCATTTATATCATCTGAAAAAAATGAAATTTCAAGAGAAAGTCACACCACAGTATTGAATTCTTACTAAAATGCACATTTCATTTGACTTTTTATATTTTTGAATCTTAAAACAACATGAAATAGAGAAATTACTCCTACAGTTTAAATAAATTCAATGATTAGGAGGGAATAATTTTCCATGATATAGTGGGAATAAAAGATTAACATTTCTATATAAAATTGAGGGGGGGGGAGGCGAGGGGGGAGGGGAGTGACAATACTATATATTAAGTGAAAATAAGGTTAATAATGAAAGATGAGGAAAATTCATAACTAACCGAAGAATATACCCACCCCCACACCTAATGTGTGTAGAGTCCTAACTATAATAAAATAGAATTTGGTAAGGAAGGATAAATCATGGTGGGTGTCATTAATATACAATTTCTTGAACATGGATTTCCTCCATTGGGGACTCTATAATGGATTTGTTCAAGTGATTCATCCCTTTCCGATTGACTATAAAGGTCTGCTTGTTTCATTATTTTGAACCTGATAAACACCAAATGGAGACACATTAGAAAAAATGTATTGTCCAAACCAGTGGGAATGAAGATTATTAGGATTCAACTTCATCATTGAAATGTAGAGGCAGACCTTCCACCTAATGTGGAACATATGATGAAGGATGAGATGGTTATGGGAAACTATGTTTTGTTCCTTATAAATTTTGGAGTTTCTATATGAACATATTCTCATTTCCTCATGCTCATGAATCTTCATCTTCCTTTTAACACATGAAACAGAATGATTTGAATTTCCTTATTTGATAGCCCAGTAGGCCCGATGCTCAATCTCCATAGGGTGGTGAAAAATATTTCTAAACACAAGCCGATAGTGTGAAATTCCAATGTGAGTTTTAAAGGCAGAAAATACTAACAATGCATCACTGGAATGTACTAAAAGTATTACATAAACCAAATCACATTCTCCTATAAGATAATGTGCCAAATGGGCAAGTGAAGGTTTTATTTTCATGATCATCGGGTGCAATATAGATCTAAAAGTATCTAGAGTACCCATAAAGGAAGCCGTAATGGTACTTCCCAACTAGCTTCTCTATAATTTGGCCAATAAATTGTAATGGGAAATGGTCTTTTGTAGTGTGTTTGTTTAATTGGGAATATTTTATATAGATTCACAACTATTCTGCACAAGAGTTTGAAACAATTCATTTTTTTTGATTTTTTTTACTATAAGACTAGTTATTTAGGAACCAATATTAATAGAATGACCCATTGGATATCGGAGATGGGTTAAATTATTCCAACAACAAAATTTTTTGTCTCCTCCTTTTTTCAACTATTTGGTGGCTTGGGTTCTGTTGACATAGTGACTACCTCACTAGTTCAGCCTCATCATTTAACATTATATGATGTGTGCAAATTAATGGGATAATACTAGAAATGTCTGCAAGTGTCCATCCCAAATCTTGTTTATACTCTCATAAAAGTTCAAGTAGTTTCAATTCATGATCTGGAGGGAATGAACTAGCAATGATGATAAGAAATTTTTTTCTATTCTCAATATTGGAATATATTATATCTTGAGGCAGTTGTTTTTTTCTAATTCAGAGGTGTTTTGGATTTATGGGACTGTGTGTGAAAGTGAGAGGTAACTAATCTCATCTATCTACTCAATTTTATCATCCTCATAAAAGGAATGAGCTTTTACAAGCTTAACAGTATCATCGATGGGCATGTGATCCTCAATGTTCATGAAATCATCAATTAACAAGAAGGAATGGCATTTTTCTAGAACACTAGAAAATTATATGCCTGATTCATTTTCCATCATTTTAATCAATGATGAAACCTCTAAAAGGGGATCAGGGAAATGAAAAGAGTTTTTTCCATGGGAAGGGAGTACATAAGTTGAATTAATAGAGAAAGAGGAATGTTCTTCTGATGGGTGCTTCATGTCATCAAGGATGTTGAAGTGGACAATGTCACCCCCAAAATCCTAAGATAATGTACCATTGTGGAAATTAATTATGGGTTTGGATGTTTTGAATAAATGTATCCCCAATATAGTTGGGGCATGTCCATTCATCCCATCATTTTCCATTTCAAGCACATAAAAATCAGTAGGAAAAATTAAAATTTTCACCCTCACAAGAACATACCCTAACACACTTTTAGGGTGTTATATACTTTGATTTTCATGTTGAACAACAATTATTTTAGTCTTTATTTTACTGACCTACAATGTAGAGTAAATGGAGTGAGGCATCACATTTATAGAGGCACCCAAATCATGCATAGAATTGGAGAGGGAATACTCCCATATAGTTCATGAAATCGAGAATCTTCCAGGATCATTGATTTTTTTGGGAGGTGATGGATTTATCAATTACAAGACATTCCTCCCCAAGCTCATATTCTCATCACCTCAAAGTCACCATCAGTGTGTACACAAATTCTTAAGAAACATGAAATATCTTGGAATTTTCTTCACAACATCGATCAAGGGGATATGAACATTCATTTTGTAAAAAGTTTCCAATAGGTTATTTATTATTTTCAATTTTCTTTTATTTTATTGGTTGTTTTTACCTTTGTAGAAATGTAAGAAAAATGATTGGGATATGTGACTCATCAAAAAAAACACTCAATCTTCTGTAAGGGCTTCTCTCAGGACAAGGATTTTATTCTATTGGACCATTTTTAGTAGTTGGAATGGTGGTTTCCTCAGGAAAAGATGACTACAATAGAGTTTTCATTTTTTTAAGTTGTTTCCCACTCAAATGGGTGATGGCACAAACATTTCCCTTATCCCTAGGTTTAACTAGCAGTTGTTAGGGTAGTTTACTCAACCCATGCTTTTGAATTTCTACCACAGAGATAGAGATTTGTCCTAATTTGGTTTTTAGTTATTGTATGGATACTTGGGTGGATTATTGGAATTATATATTGTTTTACCCATTTGTTTCATCATATCTTCTAGGATAGTCTCTACTTTTGGTGGGGGTGGTTGGAAAGACCATTGTGGTGGTTAGGTATTTCTGAGTGGTGGTGGTGGATGACTACTCTAGCCTGGTTAGTTCCATTGTTGTCGAGATTGGTTTGAATACCCTTGTCTATAAGCTTGGTTTCTGTTCCATACAAGGTTGGATGGATAATAAGGTTACTGCCTAAAGGGTTAGTTATAGGGGTGGCTTGGAAAAATTTCCTCACAACTCTTAAAAGTTTCTATTATTTGGGTGTATTGGTTGGATTCGTGGTTGTTAGAAGAACATATAAGAAAATGAATGGGATGAAAAGATTGGGATTTACCTTGGAATAAAAAGTTGAAGAATAAGGGTACATACCTATTTGGACTTCGTGTCCACCTTCTTCTCGAATTCAATAATTTTCACCTCAGGGACACCTCAAATGGGTACACTAGACCTTAAACTGAATTGTTAAGTGTTCTACACCGTGTTCTCTATAAGATTCCTTGTAACAATTGGGTTTTTATCAACTAGTGCACCACCTGAAACAACATCAATCATATTTCTATCAATAGAAATTAAACCTTTATAAAATTACTAAATTAAAAGTTTATCACTTATTTGTTTGTGTGGGAAACATGAAAAAATAATTTTAAATCTTTCCCAAAATTCATGAAGTGTTTCCCTCTAATATTTTCATATCACACATATTTTTTACTTATTATTACAGTTCTGGAGGATGGGAATAATTTTTAATGAAAAAGGTGTTTCATGTTCGCTCAACCTCTAATTAGTGAATTAACATAATACAAAAAATATTTCACAATGTATTCTAATGAAAATGGTAATCCATAATCTTAACTTTTTTGTATCCATATTAGTAGGTTTTAATTTCAAACAAAAAGTATGAAATTATTCTTATTGCTAGTGTGGATCTTCTCCCATGATTCCATGGAATCATGGAAATAAATGAATTAAATTGGATTTATGTTCAATGTTGGTTTCCTCACCTTGAATTTAAAAATAATTGAGTTGGATATCAACATTAGGTCAGGTTATTTCTTTTAATTTTAGGTATTTTTTAGCCATGTTATACAATTTTAGTTCAGTTTCAACTTGCATTTCAGATGAAAAAGAAGGATCAAGAATTGTGTTGATGTTTTGTAGGTCATCCTTCAAATGGTTCAGTTGTGCGTCTTATTTTCTTTAACATAAGATACTCTTCATTTCATATTTTAATGTAAGTATTTCCTCTAATGAAGATCACATCATGCTCAAGTACTACAAAAGGATTACTTTAGAAATGAAAAAAATGAAGGAAAAAATGATCAAATAATTACAAAATATGCAATACTTTAATAAAAAACACAAACTAAAAACAAAATAACTCCCTTGAAACATCGCCAAAATATGACCGTATAGTCATGAAATGTCAAATTTATTATTATTTTGAGGTTTATTTACAGTATAGTAAAGACCCTAGGTGGTCTCTGAAAAAGAGTTGGCGGATTATTGTGTGAATTTTTAATAAAAAAAGAGGGGTGGTTTTGAGAACTTTTTTATATAAATGACTTGATTTAAGGAGTTTAATGGTTGATAAATAAAGGTGGTGTTGTAGAATTATAAAAGAAGGAGATACTTTCATGTTCAATACAAATCATGTATAGTTCATTGTTCTGAAAATTTTATATATATTTATGTAATTATTTTGTTGAGGGTTACCAAGATCTTGACTCGCCACGTTTTCCTTAAAACGATAATCAAAGAATTACCCCTTGACACAACAATAGTGTTTTCCTATTTCGGTTCTAAAATATATAAAAAGTGATACCTAATAATACTCAAATCCTCTATTGTTTGGGAGAAATAGGATTCTTGTCTTGTACAATTGGAAAAACCCAAACATACCACTTGAAATCTCATCCCAATCCATGTTGAAATATAAATTAGTTCACTTAATTATAAAAAATGAAGTATATTTAGAGGATAATCACATCAAAATAAAGCATAATTAAAATATTTAACACACAAATTACAAAATAATAGTAGAATAACAAGTTCCATAACACCCTACCAAGTATGTGTAGCTCACTAAAAATGATCATCTACCATTTCTCTCTTCATTAAAAGTAGGAATAGGCTCAGGTGGAAGTTAACCTTCATCCTTGACCCCCTATGAGGATAGGAGCCCCCAAAACATTTTGGTTGAGGAGAGGACTCCTTTGGGTCTCAAAAATACCAGAGATTTTCCTCCTGCCAGAACATGAAAATGGGGATCCCAATGTGCCAATTTATATACTAAGTGGAAGGTGGTTTTTGGGAAAATAGATTTCTTAAATTCACTTGGTATATGTTTTTAGACAACCAAAAATTATTATCTCTATTTGAGAAAAACTAAAAAGTTGTTTCCCCAAAAGTGAAATTCTCCATATAATGTTGGGATTTAGTTGGACTCCTACATCTATAGATATTTACAAAACACAACACACAACTTTTTACATCGTGATGATTTGGTGTCGTGGATAGATCAGCCAGGATGGGACACCAGATTGCCATATTGGGCTTGGATTCATTCCTAAAAGTTGTATCCCACAGAATTCTGGACTAGAAAACAAAATAAAACCACATTTGGATGCATGGTTTAGTAGTAGTGTTTGGTAGAGTCCACTAGTGTGCTTGGATCCTGCGTAGTTTGGTCCATTTTTCATGAACTTCGTAATGGGCCCTCAAAATCACCTAAAAATTCAATAAAATTATAAAAAAGTAACATTTCCCCTTTTTACAGTGACAAACACAAAATACCTGAATCAAACATGAAGTGAAATTTGTAATTATTATTATAATTCTCAATAAAAAACTAGTCTATCACAATAGTGTAAGGGGAAACGAATTATTGAATCATAGTGCGATCATGTCCTACTAGGTATTCTTATACTCACCCATTCATGATATCTTACAACACATGTTATGTATAATATAGAAGACATTCCTTTTTTATGGTTTCCTAGGAGGACCAGGAGTAGGTAGCACATTATATTGGGCCAGATAGACCTAGGTTCTTATTAGGGTTTCATTTGATTGTAGTCCCATCCTTCAAAGTGGTTTTTATATTTTTTTATTTTTTGGTAGGATTGTATTCTGACACATAATAATTTTAAGTAATTTTTTTTCACTGTAATTATAGGGTATAGACACATGTCTTCATTTGGAATCAGTTTCACTTTAATTTCAGCATTATATGGGATCATATATATGTGAAGGTATACAAGTACCTTATAATAATTCCACTCATATGTGTGATATGCATACTCGACACTGGTCGTCATCCCCATGTCCATTGGAGGTGGGATTGTGGTTTGTAGACACAACTTATCATAGGATTAGCAGGACTCGATGTGTCGGGTTGTGAAAATAAATGGATATGGAATCGTCACAGTTTGTGATCAATATAAAAACATTATAATTTTAAAATCTCCATGAAATGATTATTTTTAATTTCATTATATTTTTATGACATTCTCCATGTCTCATAAAAAGATAAAATCATTATAAAAATAAGTAAACTATAACACTATTTGGGAATAATAATAACTATTTATTAATTAAAATATATAAAAACGTTAATAAAAATGTATTATTATAAGAACACTTAAAAAAGTCTGTATGATTTAGTGAAACCATTCAATTTTCTAGAGAGACATAGTACATTAAAAACTAATCTATGGAAGATTTATATTTATATTTTTAAATTAAATTAATTTCTTTATTTCTTTTGCATATATTTTTTGAATTTTTCTTTTAATTTTATGATTCCTATTTTCCTTTAGGTTAATTTATCTTTCAATATTGATTTTTTTTTCACTCATAAATGAGTATTATCTTAAGGGATGGTTAATTAAGAGTTAAAGGATGGTTATAAATTTTAATTTTTTGATTTTGTTTGTGGATAAATTGTTTTCATTTATTAATGAATCCAAATTAATGTTTATATTAATTACTATTTATTATTAGTGAAAAGTATTTAACAAGGGTTGAAGAATAATATGAGAATAATTTTGGTTATTATAATAACAATTATATATCCTTTAAATTTGAAATTATAGAATAATAAATCTAATATTAAATTTGTTATTTTAGTTATAAATAATTTAATGAGTTAGGATAATATTAACCAAAATTGATCAAATAGAATTTAATTATCTTAAGAATCCATCAACTATTCTACTATGTTTTATCCAAAAGTAAATGAGGTCATATTTTGGGAAATAAAACTTCGATATTAATTTACCATCGATACCTTCCATAAAAGAAGTAATTATTTTTTTATTTTAGCTTTAATTTTCATTAAAATCTTAATTTTTAATATACAAGTTAAATACTTCGAATATCTATTGATAGATATTTATGAAAAGTTTTTGGTTATTAATTCTCTAACCTTAGATTTCAATTCAATACTATATTTTTATACTTTTAGTAAAGGGGGAGATAAAATAGAATTAAAAACATTTACATCCATCCTTATTAAGTGATGAAATCAATGGGAAGGGTGTGTTTTTTGATTAATTAATGGGGAATAATAAATGATATTAAACTATTATTTTTTACGATACATTGAATTTTTTTTCAATTAAATTGTATTATTTATTCTATTTTTCTATTTATACCTTTATTTTTATGTGAGTTTGCTAGTTTTTCATTTTATAGGTTTTTGGTGCATGAGCTAAAACCATCTCACTTAGCAGAGGAATGTAAACACATCAAAGCCATTATATTTCAATATAATTATTGATAGATATCTATTTTGATTCTAACAATGAAAAATGGTGTACTGGGTTCATCCCGGTGTTATTGAAAATGAACAATGATAGTTTTTTATGAGTTCTTGAAGATGAAACATGAAAAGGTAATCATGGATTATAGTGTTTTTTAAATCAATATATATTCTCTTAATATTGTGTGGAAATGAATCCAAGAAAATAACATTGAGTTGAAACAAAGTATATTATAGATGATTAAACATGTTAAATAATTCATTATCATGAATTCTAAATATATTTTTAGACACTTTTCAAGATACTTGTTATACTTTTAACAATAATGGGGTTTCTATTGATTCTATAATGTTGAAATATTTCATTTTATCACATAAGGACGTGATAACGGATTGTATAGAAGTATTTAACTTTATATTGAAAACTACATGGTATAATATTGTAAATAAATTACAAAATATATATTTCCTATCTATAAAAATAGTGAATCTCTTGTATATTATTCCAATTTTTTATAATAAGATAGAATATGATATTTTTAGGAATGGTAATGATTTAAGGAGATGATTTCAAAAGTACCTCTCCATTAAGTGGCCCTTTGGATGAAGTTATAAGTCATATAATTTTTTCAACCTAATTATTGAGTCATAATTGATATAGAATCTATATGAGGTCCTTATAAAATTAAAAAAACCATTTAAAAAGAATCACTATATGAGTTTACAAGAGATGTATTCTAGTGCAATAATGATATATTTATTCCAAGAAGAGGTATTCATTAAATTAAGCATCAAACTAAGATAGTATATCAGGTGAAAAAATGTATAGAAAATTCAAGGAACTACTTTCTATTAAATTTAATAAATAAAAAATCAATCCACAATAAGACTCATCATGTGAGATCTGTTGTGGGAAAAATGTTTTTCTCGATTATCAAGTGTGGAGTAAGGAGGAATACAGAAGAAAAATATGTTTTATAGTGTACAATCATCCTCAAATTAATTTTCAAAAAATGTTTAGATAATAAATTTGGATTTTAAATTAAAACTAAGGTTGAGAAAAACAAGTAGGAATACAAAACATTAACTGTAATCAAATTCGTTATGGTGTTCCCCAAGGGTTAAAGGGTCTATGACCTTTGGGAAAACAATATAATTCTTTAAGAAAAAAATAATTCAAATACACTATCATAAACCATTGTAGTTTCTTTATCTATTTCAATAAGATCAAATATTTTTTAATTCACTAATGAAATAATACATCAAATGAAATAATAAATAAATAAATATTTTCGTGGAATATATACAAAATCATGAAAACTTCTAAAAAAATTAGCAATTCTCTCTTTAGAATAATGAGAATAAAAAAAAAATATTTTTTAAAAACATTCTTAGAAAACATTTGGAAAATTATCTTGTAACTCTTAGGCTGTAAGGGTGGATTTTAATGATGTGAAAATAAATAGTGAAAAGGATAGGAAGAAAAAGGAAGCCTATAGAGAGAAGGAAGGAGAAAAGGAGAGGGGAGTAGAGTAATTAAGTAAGGATATAGAATCAACCATAGAAGTTAGCTTGGATAATGAAGTGTAAGGAAAAAAGGAATAAAATGGAAACATTAAATCCACCAAATTTAAAACATTACTAACTACATATTATTTTTCTAGAGAGTATTTTTTTGTAAGGAGGGGGTCAATATAAAAAGGTTCATCAATATTTTAAAGAAACCACACATCAATATCCTATTCACTAAGGAAATTTCATTAGTACCATTCTCAAATAAATATATCAAGAAATTATTATCTAATGAAAAAAAATAGATAAAATAAGAGTGATTTATTTAATTTAAGACTGATAAACTATATTTTAGAGAAATATCCCCACTAAACAATGAGTTATATGAAGCTTATCCATTCAATGAATTGTTATATTATAAAATTTAAAAAAAAATTACAACTTAGAGGAAGGTATCCATACTAATATACTAAATATTTTAAACTGGTATAATAAATCCCAATCCCACTAGAGATTATCTTCAACAATAATACTGATCCATCAAGTACTCTATTGGTATTCTGGTGGACATATTACTAATGGTTGTAAAATTTAATTATACCCATTGATTTCATTATTTAATATATGAAAGAAAAGGGAGAGGTACCAATCACCCTTGGTCAAAATTTATTATCTTCATGTAAATATTTTATTTTTGTTACTATAGGATGACTATTTTTCAAGGTTATAAGGATAAAGTCACATTTGGCATGATACTATATATGATATAGGGAGACGAAACAAAATATTTCCATGTAATTATTACAACCATATAGGAATATAAACATATATAGATGGAATTTTAATAGGAAATATATATGATACATTTGATTGATAATAAAGTGGAGAGGAAATATAAGAGATGAAAAAAATAAATTAGAGAAATATATTACCATAGTGGAGCACCAATCAAGGGAATTATTTTCAATATTAGCTCCCTTGATTTCAAAACTGCTAAATCAAAATTTAAAGTAAATCTTAAATAATTTTAAATAACCATTTATAAGATAAGAACAGAACCTATAGGTAATTGTGTGTGTTGAATTTTTTAAGGAACAAAAATTATATTTAGCTGAAGTATAAAATAAAATAAAAAGGAAATTTTATATGGAATACCTAACATCAATGTTATAATTCCTTAATTTTTACTTATAAGGAAAGTATAAAAAATAAAATAGGAGGTTTTCACCAACCCTAGAGAAATTTCTAAAGAATGTGTTTTTTAAATATCTCAGATTATTGGATCATCTACTTATGTTTTGAACATGAATGTTTGAACAAACAAAAATCAGTGCTAAAGAAAAGAGGTGTGACTATTTTGAATAATGATAATGGGATGATCTCAACCATATTAGTGATATTATAAAGAGTATTTTTATATCATAGGTATATAATTTATTTATTAATAAATGATTATTTCCCACTATTATCAATTAGATGATGAAATGGTTATCCAAACATGAGTAATTTTGATTTCTTTATGGAGAATACTAAGACAAAAGAATTCTAGAGGCACTAGTGGACCAAGGGAAAACCAATTTAACTTTACCTTATGATAAATTTTACTTAAAATAATTGTAATTTAGTATGTTTAATGTACCCCCTAATTTCTAGTATCTCATTACACATATCATTAACTAAATGTATATGGATTTTTAAAATATTTTTATGGATGATTTATCATTATAGAGAAGAATTTTTGAAGTGTTTCTCAGAAATATGAATTTGTTTTTTGAATTATGTGAAGAGATATTTATTGTGTTAAATTTATAGAAATTATATTTTATTTTAAAATATTTAATAATACATAGATACCTAAATTTTATGGGTGAGATAAAGGCTGATCCTATTAAAATTCAGGTGTATAGAGTATTACCGGAATGTAAGACTGTTAGAAAAAATTGTATCTTTTTAGGATATTCTAGTTTATATGAAACATTTATCAAATATTACACTCAAATTTATCATCAAACCACACATATATTTACAAATTATGAATAATATTTATTTTAAAATCCTATAAAGTAGTATTTCTGGACTTTTAAAGAAAGTTTGATCACTCTTACAACCATTGTAACCAAAATTGAGCAAATAAATTTAAAATCATGTGCAAAGTAAATGATTATACTACGAGGATAGTTCTTGGGGAGTGAAATGATAGTATTTTACGACCAATAAACTGTGAAATTCAAACTATTATAGTGACAATATTTTACAAAACCATAATGAAGAAAAAATGAATTAATTTAGTATTTTATTTTTACATGTTTATATCATATCTCATACTCTCTAAAATGGTGGTGTACATGATCATAAAATTCTCAAATTCTTATTGAACAAGAAGAGTGATAATAGATTCTTGATTAGGTAGATCTTGTTACACTGAAATTTAACAACTGAGATCAAAGAAAATAATGGTTTAGGGAATTTCATATATAACTATCTATAAAGTATATAGTTTATAAACCTAATTAGAGACTATGAAGTGGAAATCCTGGATTGATTTTTGGAAAATACATTATTTGTAACAGAGTTAGTATTATGGAAGTGGTTTCTGACAATTATAATTACTTTTATATTTATAAAATATACCTAAAATTAATATAACAAATTTATAAAAGGTTAAAAAATTAATTAAAAAACTACTTTTGGGATGATCCTATATTTTTTATGGAATATTGGGATGCGTTGATTCCCCAATGCGTGATAAAAGTTGATATGGAAAATATAGTATTATTCTATCAATCCTCATCAACATGAATACATAATGGTCTAAAATTAATAAATTTTAACATATTGTAAATTATATTTTTTAACACATTATATTGTGATGCTTAGATATTTTTTCAAGCCTGTAATCATTGTAAAAGAATAAAAAAATTATAAGGAGAGAGAAATAATTAAGTAAACCTTCATGGATTTTAAAGTATTTATTTTTTAGGGTATCAAATTCATATATCACATTACCTAACATTTTTTTACACATACATCCTGGGGTGTGTAGATTTCATTTCAAAATGTGTTTTTGTGTATGCAAAATTAGAAAACATAGTTATTTTTATCAAAAACGTTCTCAAATTGAATTTATTTTCAAGGTTTGGAATTCCCAAACTATTGATCAGTGATTAAGAAACATAATTAGATATAAATTTTTAGAAGTTATTTTCATGGAAGTATAGATTTTATTAAAATGAATGAAATGAATATCAATATTAAACACGTTTAAAAGTAGAGATATTGAGCTATGATTTGAATTAAATTATAGAGAATACATTCAAAGAAAAAATAAAATACTAGTCTATGAAACATGATGATTACTTTCGGGCTAATAAAATTTTTATAAGTCAATTTTGGGAAAATAACATTCACTTTTGGGGTTTGGGAAACTATTCTGCCTTCTAATAAATCATTCCCACTAGTCATATTGGGTTATTAATATAGTGACTCTGCTATAAAACATTAATTATTCTTGAATTAAATGAATAATTCACTTTTAGGATCTTTTTAGGTTTAGAGTTTTATAGAATTAGGCCATAACTATTATATCTCAAAAGTTATAAAGTAGACACTTCTACTTGGTTTCCATTTTTTCATAAAATAAAAACTCTTAAAAAAAGTCACGTATAGTTCTGTGTTTTAGACAGCAAGACTTTCCTTGATCCCATCCTTGACCCTATTCCACATTATTTCCTGTGAAAAAACATTTCAAATACTTGGGATGAGCATAAAAAGCTCAGTAAGGGATACACAAAGAAGGAAAACTGTTAATTTTTCAAAATAATAAGTAAACAATGAATACATTAACATAAGTAATACTTTTCACCTTTATAAAGTAGTAAATACTATTTACTGAATAAAATATCACTACTTACCCTTTTGTAACCAAAATATTACCCAAATAAAGAACACATAACATATAAAGGTAACTTGGGACATAAACATATTTAAATGGAATAACCATACAGTCGTCTTCCACGCATATCACTAAATGTAATAGCTATATGGCCGAATTCCATACCAAATGCATTGGAGGTTATAACGTAACCACCCATCCTGGTATTCACAGCACCACCCACCATTTGTTTTATCACGTAACTACCCGTCAAATGTCCATGTACCATTATTAAATCATAAGACATAAAACAAATATAAAGGAATGAAAATATTTCCACATTTCAATCTAAATATATCACTTAAATATATTGACATAAAAAATCCATTATCCAAACCATTTTCAATACCAAAATACATAAAAGTGTATATGGTATTTATTTTCTTTTGAAAACATTATGGCTTGTTGATGAATCCAAAGTTTAAATAATACTCACGGTGGCGGAAAGGACGTTGTCACCGCATACATTAAAAGAAACATTCCTTTTTGTCATTTAGTAAAAAACATCGTATAAAAAGATTTCCTTTGAATGAAATGAAAATTCAAAGGTGTTTATACAGAGTATAAAATAAAGTCTTGTATTAAAACAAAATATGCCTCAATGAAGGGATATTGAGACAAAGTCCCTTACCTCGCGTCTGACTTGACTCGATCATTCTTTAATCTCCTTTAAATGGGGTAACTCCCCTTGGTTTGAACCAAAAGAGTTTATTGAAGAGATTTATGCCTAAGTTAAGGATTCTATTATGAAGAGAGGGATATTGGGAGCTTATTTGAGTAGAGGATGGACGAGCAGATGAGCTTGAGAAGTGTGTGAAATGTGTAGGAAGTGGGGTATTTTTATAAGGGAGAGGAGGGGCTCTTTTGGAAAGCTTGAAAATATTATTTTATTATATAATGATTTTCGATTTCTAAAGGTCCAAAAATCTTTAAATTAGAAGATAATTTGTCCCATATTCTAAATAAAATCATCCAATAAGAATTGGAAAAGTGTTGGATATTTTTTTAAAACTTTATCTTCTTATTTATTTAAATTATTCAATAATGATGTGAACACTACATCATCATTGTGTCATTAATTATATTATTAATTTGATTTCTAAAAATTATAAAAAATTACTATGATGTAGGAAATTTTTTTAGATTTCTAATGAATATTTATAGTCAAAAGGATAACATATATAACCCCTTGTAAAAATTGTTTTAGTAAAACAATACATGTTTGTGACATTTTTATTTTTACTTTAAATAAAAGGTATTAAAAACATTATCTTACCCAAGTGGATCCATGGGGTCCCACAAATTCACCCAAGGATTTTCTTGGTCGGCCATGACCCATTCAATAAGTGTAGGACATGTGTCAAGGTAATTTAATATTATTATAACATTATTTTTACCTTAAATTGCCCTAATTACCTCCAATCGCGGTTAATAAAACTCCAATGTTACTATTAACCAAAAATTATTATCATCCCATTGAATCCCATTTTACTTACTAATGATAACCATGTATGTTAGATTTTTGAAATTCAAATCACAGAAGTGCTAAAATTTTATTTAAATGAAAAATCTGTTTTTTAACTACCACTTAGTGGTTTCACTATTCAAAAAAATTGATGTTTTTCAGAAAAATACGAAAAATTCATCCGAAGCATTATTTGATATTCCAAAATAAAAAATAATTTCCATTTTAACAAATTCAAAACATAGAAGTTTCATTAATTAATTTTCTAATTAATTCCCGCTGTTAAAACAAATAGCATGTTTTTAAGAAACAATATCTATCAAAATATTGACAGTTGTTTTTTTTTCAAATTTCAAAGTGTAATTAATTCCAATGAACAAAATTGTTTAAATGGTAAAAATATATTCCAATTAAAATTTAAAACCAATTAAAAAGATAATCTGACCATATAAATAAATTAGACTAAAAGGAGGTTTGGAATTAAAATACATCATTTTTCACTATTCATTAAAAAATAAACTTTATCTGAAAAATACCAAAAATTTACACGAAGTAAATTTTGAAGTATTTATTCTAGAGAAGAATTTTATTTTTTTCAATAGAATGTATAAGAGTGACCAAAAATATATTTAAAGAGGGTTCACCATCAAAAGGTGATAAATCGACCTTTTAGTGAATATTTGAGTATTTATGCTTAAAATTGGATTCATTCGCATTTTAAGCCTCTAACATTTATTGGATAAATGTAAAAACATTTAAAAAACATATATAATCATATTTTAGTTATTTATTTTCATTCCCTCCAACACAACGACAACATGTTAACTACCATTTGAAATAATACTATTATATTATTAGCATTTGATGCAAGATTTCAAAGAAATTCGTTATTGTGTATCAGGTACACCATCGAACATTGCAACCCCATTAATGTAAAAATAATATTTTATTCAAAAATATTAATAAATATGAAAATGTATTAATCATTATTTACCTATGATTTTACATCCTTCCCCCTATTGGGAATTGCGTCCTCACAATTTTTTTCACTTATAAAATAAATGGGGGTATTTATTCCTCAAAGAATTTTCAAATTCCCACGTTGCCTCTTCAACCATATGGTTTTTCCACAAAACCTTCACCTGATGAATTACCTTATTCTGAAACACTTTCTCTCAACAGTCAAGAATCTAGACTGGTTGTTCCTCAAAAGAGAGATTATCTTCCAACTAAACTACTTTTGGGCTCAAAACATGAGATGGATCTGGCATATACTTTCTCAACATTGAAACATTAAAAACGTTGAGAAACTGAGAAAAACTTGGAGGTAATGCCACTCTGTATGCAACTGATCTAACTTTCTCCAAGATTTCATAGGGTCCAAGAACCTTGGACTCAGATTTCCTTTCTTGCCAAAACACATCACACATTTCCATGGAGAAACATTGAGAAAAACATGATCACCTACCTCAAAAGAAAGATCCTTCCTCCGGTTATCCGCATAACTTTTCTGCCAACTTTGAGCTGTTCTCATGTGCTTCGGAATCAACTGAACTTTTTCTTCCATCTCTTCTACAAATTATGGTCCCATGAGCTTCCTTTTCCCTACATCACCCCAAAAATATGGAGTTCGACACCGTTTACCATTTAATGCCTCAAAAAGAGCCATCTGTATACTAGAATGAAAACTCTTATTATACGAAAATTCAACCACAGAAAGATGTTGGTCCCAACTTCCCTCGTAATCCATCATGCAAGCATGTAACATATCCTCCATGTTTTGAATTGTTCGTTCTGAATGCCCTCTTGATTTCAGATGAAAAGCTGTACTAAAATTTAATTTAGTACCCAACGACTTCTGAAGTCCTTTCTAAAAGTTAGAAGTAAAACTGGGATCGCGATCAGATACAATGGAGATGGAAACTCCATGTAACGTGACTATTTCTTTAACAAACAACTGTGAAAGTTGATCTAGAGAAAATGTATCTCGAATAAGAAGGAAATGAGTAGATTTAGTCAATCGTTAAACAATAACCCAGATTGCATTATTACCGTGAGATGTCCTTGGTAATCCCACAACGAAGACCATGGATATATTTTCCCATTTCCACACTGGCATCGGTAAAGACTGAAGAATCCATTTCGGTAAATTCCACTCTTCTTTAACCTTTTGACAAGTCAAACACTTCATAGTAAAATCAGCAATATCTCTTTTCATTCCATCCCACCAGTAATACTCCCGCAGATCTCTATACATCTTAGTACAACCAGGATGAATTGAAAACAGGGAACTATGAGCCTTAAATAGCAACTCATTCTTCAACTGTGAATCACAAGGCACACATAATATCTTCCCAAAACTCAAAACACAATCATTATCAATGTGAATTCAGGTAAATTAACATTCTGAACCAGCTCTACCTTTTTCTTAAACTCACTGTATTTCTTCTGCACTTGCTTAATTTTGTCTGATAGAGATGATCTCATTGATACCTAAAACAAAACAGAAGAACATCCTACACCAACAAATTCTATGCCAAAGTTCATCAAATCAAAAACCAAAGGATCTCATTCCAAATGTATAATGGTTAATGCAACATTACTTTTTTGACTCAAAGCATCGACCACTTTATTTTCTTTTCCCTGATGGTAATGAATTGTACAATCATAATCCTTGATTAATTCTAGCCATCTCCTCTGTCTCATGTTAAATTCTTTCTGAGTGAATATATATTTTAAAATTTTGTGACCAGCATATATTTCACACTTTACTCCATACAAATGATGCCTCCAAATTTTTAAAGCAAAAACAATAGTAGCTAATTCCAAATCATGTGTAGGGTAATTTAACTCATAAGTTTTCAACTGATATGAAGCATAATAAATTACCTGATCTTTCTGCATAAGAACATAACCAAGTGCTTTCAATAAAGTATGACTATAGATAAAAAACTCACCATTTCTGGAAGGCAGTGCCAAAACTAGAGCATTAACTAATATTCTTTTCAATTCTTGAAAAAAAATCATCACATTCTTTTCTCCTAATGAACTTAACACCTTTTTGAGTTAACTCAGTAATTAGACTAGATAATCGTGAAAGCTTTTCAACAAAAATCCAATAATAACCTTCCAAACAAAGAAAACTATGGATCTCAGTTATATTTGTGGGTCATGGCCTTTCTTCAATAACTTTTATTTTAGCAGGATCAACAGGTATGCCATTTCTTGAAACAATGTGACCAAGGAAGGAAATTTGTTGTAACCAAAAATCACACTTGCTGAATTTTCCATACAGCTTATTTTCTTTTAAGGTTTTCAAGAAAACCATTAAATGACTTTAATATTTCTCTATACTTTTGGAATAAACCAAAATATCATTCATGAACACAACCACAAAATTATCCAAGAAGTCATCAAAAATTACATTCATTAGATCCATGAATACAATAGGTGAATTGTTTAACCCAAAAGGCATAACTACAAATTCATAATGGCTATATCTAGTACGAAACTCAGTCTTCAGAACGTTTTCTTCTTTTACTTTCAACTGATGGTACCCTAACCTCAAGTCAATAGTCGAAAAATACTATGCTTCTTGGAGCTGATCAAACAAATCATCGATATGAGGCAGAGGATACTTGTTCTTAACATAGATTTTATTCAATGCTCTATAATCAATGCAAAGTCTCATTGGACCATATTTCTTTTTAACAAACAAGACAGGTGCACCCCCTGGTGATATGCTTGGTTAAATGAAACCTTTGTCTAATAGCTCCTGCAATTGCTTATTTAACTCTAAAAGTTCAACTTGAGCCATTCAATAAGGGGGTTTTGAAATTGGATTAGAGTCAGGAACTAAGTCAACAGTAAATTCAACTTCCCAATCATGAATAATACTAGACAACTCATCAAGAAAAACATCAATATATTCATTTAACACTGGCAAATCATTAATCTAAACAGTTCCTTTGTTTTCAGCAATATGTGCAAGGTAACATTCATTTCCATCATTTACTAGTTTCTTAGCTTCCTGATATGTTATCAAAAGTAAGGGTTCATTCTTTTACACAAACTAAAAATCTTACTGAAATGAAAATTTTTTAGCTCTGCTGTCAATATTAGCATGATAAATAGAAATCCAATCCATGACCAAAATAACAACAAACTCTACTAGAGGAAAAACAATAAGGTTTACAGGTAGATTCTTTCCACACACAAGGATAAGAAGGTTCTTATAATTTTTTTTGTCTCAACATTTCCCCCTGGTGTTTTTACCATAATTTCTGGATTCATATCTTGAGATGGAATTCCCAATTTATTAGAAAAATTCTCAGAAATGAAAGAATGTGTAGACCCTGAATCAAACAACACATTGGCATAATCTGAAAAAACAAACAGTGTACCTGATACTACTTCATTTGATGTCCCAACATATGCTGAAGTAGTTGCAAAGGATTTCCCCACCCCTTTCTGCTTGTAGTCTGGTTGCTTTACCTCAGTTGAGTTCTTTTTTATACACTCATTTGCATAATGACCCATTTAATTAAACTTAAAACATCTTACCACTGGATTTTCATTTCCTGCTTGACCATCTTCCTTATAGTTACGAGTAATATGACCAGACTTACCACACCGAAAGCACTTTCCAGACTTGGATAAACATTCTCCTGGATGAATTTTACCACACTTATCACAGGATGGATAACTGGTTTTCTTACCTCTAGGATTATTTGGTGAATTATTTCCCATTTCCTACCAACTGGACCTCTTATTCTATTTTTCAAGGAACACCTGATCATTGAAAAACTCCATTTCCACCTTCTCCACACATCGAACAAGTTTTTCATTACTTTTTAACTCATGAGAAGATAAAGACCTTCAATACTTTGCCTTTAACCCTGAGTAAAAACGGTTGATTTTACTATCAAGATCTTGTAAGAAATTTGGAGCACACCTTTCCAGTCGATTGAACATTGCTTCATAATCATCCACTAAGTCATCCTCCTGCCTCAATTCTAGGAAATGTTTTTTCATCCTAAGATGAACCACATTAGGAAAATATTTCTCAAGAAATATACCTTTGAATTTATCTTAGTAAAGATCATAAATCTCTTCACTATCCCAGATATTTTTCACCATCAACCACCACCAATCAGCTTCACCTTAAAAACAGTAAGCAGCGAGACTAACCTTTTGATGTTCTGAACACCCCATGACATCAAAAATCTTCTTCATTGCTTTAATCAACCCTTCTACTAGAATAAGGTAGGATGATCTTCTGAATGATGGGGGATGTTGCCTCATAAAATTCTCTACTACTGACATGTTCCTCTGTGGTTGATCTGGCTGATCTTGTGCATGGATACAACCACCATTTATAGCCCGAGTCAACTATGCCATCACTACAACAAACTATTCAGTTCCAATTCCAATTGTCTCAAGTTGCTGATTTGGAAGGTTGTTTTCCTCCTGATGTTATCCCAACATAGCTACCATGTTTCCTCTGTGTAAAACCATTCTGAACACAGAATGTTCTTAGGAAAAGCAACATGGTAATCTTTAAATGCTATATCATTTCAATAATACCATAAATTAATTTATGAACATGAATTTTACAATATTCTAACTCCTAAAGTTGTCTAATCCAACCTCTGATACCAACTATAAGGACCCGACCTTAAAACATTACTTATTCTTGAATTAAATGAATAATTCACATTGAGGATATTTTCAGGTTTAATGTTTTAGATAATTAGGCCATAACTATTAAATCTCAAAAGTTACAAAGTAGACACTTCTACTAAGTTTCTATTTTTTTTATAAAATAAAAACTCTTGAAAAAAAGTCATGTCCAGTTCCATGTTTTAGACAGCATGACTTTCCTTGATCCTATCCTTGGTCCTATTCCACATTATATCCTATGAAAAACATTTCAAAAACATGCGATGAGAATAAAAATCTTAGTAAGGGATACACAAATAAGTAAAACTATTAGTTTTCCAAAACAACAAGTAAACCATGAATACATTAACATAAGTAATACTTTTCTCCTTTATGAAGTAGTAAATACTTTTTACTAAATAAAAGATCACTACTCACACTTTTGTAACCAAAATATTACCCAAATAAAGAACACATAACATATAAAGGTAACTTGGGACATAAACATACTTAAATGGAATAACCATACAGTTATCTTCCACACATATCACTAAATGTAATAGCCACACAACCGACTTCCATACCCAATGCATTGGAGGATATAACATAACCACCTGTCTTGGTATTCAAGAAACCACCCATCATTTGGTTTATCACCTAACCACTCATCAAATGTCCATGTACCATTATAAAATCATAAGACATAAAACAAAAATAAAGGAAGGAAAACATTTCCACATTTCAATCACAATATATCACTTAAATATATTGACATAAAAAATCCATTATCAAAACCATTTTCAATACCGAAATACATAAAAGTGTATATGGTATTTATTTTCTTTTAAAAACATTACAGTATGTTGAGGAAGCCAAAGATCAAATAATACTCACTTCGGCAAAAAGGTCGTTGTCACCGCGTACGTTAAAAGAAACATTCTTTTATGTCGTTTAGTAAAAAACTTCGTAGAAAAAGATTCCCTTTGAATGAAATGAAAAGTAAAAGGTGTTTATATAGTGTATACAAAATGTCTTGTATTAATACAAAATATGCTTCAATGAAAGGAGATTGAGACAAAGTCCCTTATCTCGTGTCCGACTTGACTCGATCGTTCTTTAATCTCTTTGAAGTGGGGTAACTCCCATTGGTTTGAACCAAAAGGGTTTCTTGAAGAGCTTTCTGCTTAAGGTAAGGCTTCTATGATGAATAAAGGGATATTGGGAGCTTATTCTAGTAGAGTTTGGGTGATCCAAAGAGCTTGAGAAGTGTGTGAAATGGGTAGGATGTTGGGTCTTTTTATAAGGGAGTGGAGGGGCTCTTTTGGAATACTTGATAATATTATTTTATTATATAATTATTTTCAGTTATAAAGGTCCAAAAATCTTTAAATAGAATATAAGGTGTCCCATGTTAGAAATAAAATCATCCCATAAGAATTGGACAAGTTTTGGATATTTTTTTAAACTTTATCTTCTTATTTATTTAAATTATACAATAATGACGTAAACACTGCATCATCATTGTGTCATTAATTATATTATTTATTTGATGTATAAAAATTATAAAAAAATTACCATGATGTAGGAAATATTTTTATCTTTATAATGAATATTTATTTTCAAAAATATAACTTACTTAACCCCTTGTAAAAATTGTTTTAGTAAAACAATAAATGTTTGTGACATTTTCATTTTTATTTTAAATAAAAGGTATTAATAACATTATCTTACTCAAGTGGCTCTATGGGGACCCAAAAATTGACCCATGGATTGTATTTGCAGGCCATGAAACATCCAATAAGGTTAGGACATGTTTCAAGGTAATTTCATATTATTATAACATTATTTTTACCATTAATTACCCTAATTACCTCTAATCGCGGTTAATAAAACTCAAAAGTTGCAATTCATAAAAAAAAATCATCCCATTGAACCAAATTTTACTTACTAATGATAACCATATATGTAGAATTTTTGAAATTCAAATTATAGAGGTGGTAAAATTTCATTTAAATGAAAAATCTGTTTTTAACTACCACTTAGTAGTTTCACTATTCATCAAAAATTGACGTTTTTCAGAAAAATACCAAAAATTCATCCTAAGATTTATTTGATATTACAAAATCAAAAATTCTGTCCATTTTAACAAATTCTAAACATATAAGTTTCATTAATTAATTTTATAATTAATTCTCGCTGTTAAATCAAATAGTGTTTTTATGAAACAATATCTATCAAAAGATTGCCACTTGTTTATGTCCAATTTCAAAGTGAAATTAATTCCAATGAACAAAATTTGATTAAATGGTAAAAATATATTCTAATTAAACTTTAAAACCAATTAAAAAGATAATATGACCATATAAATAAATTAGAATAAAAGGAGGTTTTGAATTAAAATACAACATTTTCACTATTCATTAAAAAATGAACTTTATCGGGAAAATACCAAAAATTTACACAAAGTAAATTTTTATTTATTGATTCTAAAGAAGAATTTTATTTTTTCTAATAAAATGTATAAGAGTTACCAAAAAAATATTTAAAGAGGGTTCACCATCAAAAGGTGATAAATCAACCTTTTAGTGAATATTGGAGTATTTTTGCTTAAAATTGGATTCATTCTCAGTTTAGGCCTCTAACATTTATTTGATAAATGTAAAAACCTTTAAAAAACATATATAATAATATTTATTTATTGTTATTCATTTCTGCCAACACAACAGCTACGTGTTTACTACCATTTGAAATAGTATTATAATATTATTAGCATACAATGCAATATTTCAAAGAAATCCGTTATTGCGTATTGGGCATGCCATCGAACATAGAACCCCCATTAAAGTAAAATTAATATTTAATTCACAAATATTAATAAATATGAAAATGTCTTAATCTTTATTTACCTGGGATGTTACAATTAATGTTTTGAGTTTATGTTAAGATGTTACAAGAAAGAAGAAATTATTAGTACTGGATGAATTAAAATAGACTGGGATAAAATATTCTATAAATTTCATTATATTTATGGAGAATAAAAAGATGTTCCATGAAAAAAGAAGTTTCATAAATGAGTTACAACTGAGAGATATGAAATTTCATTTTTAGTTCACAATTTTTATTGATTCTATAGAGGCTCAAGTCAATATTGTTAGGATACTTCATGGTTTTGAGAACTATTCCACATGGGGAAATAAATATAGAGTAATTTATAACCCCATTAAATGTCAAAAAATGAACATAAAGCACTAAATTGAACATTTTCAAGTAGGTTGTGTCCTATGGATTTATTTTGATAAAATTGTTCTCAGTTACCTCAAGATTTTGACAAAAAATAAATAAATAACTTTCTAGAAACCTAGGAATAGTTTATTTCACTATTGAAATATTTATTTATTTATTGTAATCATTTTATAAATTTTAGGTTAGATGTTTTATTTTAGTGTATCATCAAAAGATTACTTAAAAACATTACCTAATCCCTATAAACATTTAGTGTGATTAAAGGAAATGTAGTTGGATAGTGTGAAATTTGATGAATTTTTTTGAATAAGGGGAAATAATTTTATTTTAAATGTTTTAAAAATTATTATTTAATTACATCAATTAAACCACAATGTTGTTGCCTCATATTTTTTCAAGATCTATATTTTATCCTTTGATTCTATATCTCTCTATAATTATTTGAGAAGAGTGATGTCAAGAGACCATAGATTATTATGATATATAATTAAATATTCTTATAACCCAATAATGGTGAAGTGTAATTTTAGTTAATATCGTAGAATAATATTTCACCATGGTGATTTTTCTATAAGGGATTACATGTAATGACCCTACCCTATATAACCAAATAGTCCCTAAGTTAACACATCGTAGACTCTAAGAGTGGTCCCAAATCCTTAGGTTTTAGGGACTAATATTTTGGGTATGTGTTTATCATTAGGGAATTATTTAAAAACTCTAATTAATCTAATAATTTATGACTGCATTTATTCAAGAAACCAACATAAATTATCTATATATAGGACCTTACTAAAAAAATAGGACACTATGATATAACTAAATAATAATATAAAAGAATCTATGGAATATCTATATAAATACAAGACAAACATACGTCCAATACAAATATAATCACACTATCAAATTCATGTATAACATAACTAAATAAACACAACTAAATAGAATAGATGATGTGCCAACAATGCTCCTACCAAACATGACCTCTTGCAATAGTACCTTTTGAGTACTGAACACAAGAGACCATTACAAAACATATATATAAAACAAAGCATAAAACCATTACCTATGTATCTAGAATATATTAAGTGAAACTACATGTCCATTGGATGGTCTATATACATTGTTAGAATAAATACTCAGTAGGAACCAACAACGGGGTCTGAACTCACATAACAAATAAATAAGTGTATGCATGATCATGTATACTCGTTTATGTATATATATAAGAGTATATTTATATAGTCATTAATATAGGGAAATAATTACCACATAAATATATTAGATCTAGGCACAAATTATGATAAATAAATCTATACACCAAGAGGATTTAGAGTTATACAAACCTTCTTTGAGTCTATACTCAGAATCTATGTGGTGAATATAGTGAGAGCACCCAATTATTATGGAATTTTTATAGACATAGATATGAAATTAGGGTGAAATACCCATACCATTATGGAATGATAATGGTGTATAATAGAGTTAGGGAAATTTTTTAACTCATTCCTTTAGGATAGTTGGAGGTGTATATAAGAACCATGATATTGAGAGACTATCCCATTCCATAAACCATTACATATATATATAACACAACTTACTATATAACTTATAAAAATAATATATCACATATAAACATGATCTATATATCAAAAGAATATCCATTTGTAAGTGAACATCATAAATAATTACAATTTCATAGTCAATATAACAAAGTAATATACATATACAATTATACAATTTTTTTACCTTCAACATAGCATGATATGAATCAATTATATGTAAAAAAATGACATTAATTATATAATAATCATATTATAATCCACAATATAAAAAATAACCAAGCGTAATGAGATCTATCTAAACATAGAATAAATTATTGAATAGCCATAAATTAATGAAACTCTAAAGGCAAGTAATATAAAGGTTAGTTGTGACAAATACAATAATCTAAATTTCACCATGTCTAGGCTTTACAAGGACTAAAGTTTCACATATATAATAATTGGACTATATTTTGAAATAAACCATGTTTACAATCAAATATAGCATTAAAAATAACAAATGTGTACTCTTTATGAAGGGAATAAAGCATAAAGAGTGACATAAATTTTAGTATAAGTAAAAATGTTTTGGGTAAGTGTTCTTAATCAAAATGAGTTTTATTTATTTAAAACATTATTTAAGGAAAAATTATGCTTAAAAAGATATTTACACAAAGTATGGATGAACTAACAATTCCCATATTTAATTAAAGTATAGTTTGGAAAATTCAAATTTTACCATATTAAAAGTCCTAAATTTAGTTTGATTATAAAAAATATATTTTAAAAATCAATATAAATAATGAATTTTAAAGAATATATAGTTTATAAAAAAAATATGATAATGGAACCAAACATATTTATGAATCAAATAATTCCTTAAAACATAATTGAAATTAACATTAACTCACCATTGATAAAATAACTTAACCAAGGTTATACATGGATCATTTACCTATAATTAATTAAATTAAAAGTGGAAATAGATAGATTACTATATAACACATGAATAAATTAGAATAAAGATACACATTGATAAAACATGGTCACCTACATAAAAATATAAAGATCTATTTCATGTTCAATAATAATTAATATATTGAATAACCTAAATAACTTATATTAATTTCTCATTTTGGTCTTACATACCAATTTTAAATGGACTTATTAATGGATATGAAATTAATGTAAAACATCCAAACCAAAATATGAACCAATAAAACCCTCATCTATTTTTTGGATACCTCACTTCATTTTGAAAACATTAAAAGATATGAAGAATCTATGAGTTAATTTTTTAAATATTTAAATATTAAAATACCCATCATTATGTCCCTAGAATATATAATTCTACAATATAAGGAAATTATAAATGAACATCGAAGACTAAAGTAAAAAAAATATAATGTATATTAGTCATTAACAGATATCAAATATCTTACCCAATTATAAATTACATATAAGAACATATAAAGATATAATTGAAAATAAATAAAATCAAACCATTCAAAAAAAATTCTTAATTTTATTTATTAAAATATTACAGTAACATAAATGATAAATATTTTAATAAAACAAAATTTTTACAAGTTTCAAATTAAATGTTTTAATCAAGTATAAAGAATCCTTTATATAGATTGATATAAAATATCATTGGAAATGTTTAGTATGACGTATCAAATTAATAATTAAATAAAACAAATTTATAATTTAAAATATTATACTTTAACATTATAGTTCATTTATAAGACTATTAATATAAATGTTATAGGCATAACCTAAAAAATCCGATGGAGGGTTTATTCCACTTACCATAATTATTGAAAAGGTTCCCAAAAACAAATTACCACTAAAAAACACACAGTCTCTATTAAATAAGATTTTATCATCAATATAATAAAATAAATATTTAAAATAATTTAATAATATTAAACCACAATGAAAAACTAAGAATAAAACTATTATAATACATCGAATATTAAAAAAACTAAAATCTACAATGAAATAAACCTAGAAATGCATTCATTTCTTTCTAAAATTGAGGAATAAATGAAATAATTCATACCTCATATTCATAAAATCTCAACACAAATCAATGGTATCAAAATAACCCATCCAAGATTCCTTTTAAAAAGATAATATGATACCCTATACTTTGTGATGATTTCACTTTTCTTTGATGAAATCCCTTTCCAAACCCACATTCCCTTGTTTGAAAATAGAATAGAAGGATATAAGATTCAAATAAATAAAAGTTTACATTAATAAATAGGTGAATAATTATTAGCTTACATATATTAGAGAGGGAAATAGGAAGATAAAAAAGAAAAAAAAATGAATCATCAGAGGGGTTCTCAACTACTGTAGTTAACTGGGGATTGAAGGAACCCAAAAAAGGATTAAAAAATATTGAGAAAAGTGAGACAAAAACACCACTATTTTTTAAAATTATGGTCCATTTATCACTATTGTGTGAATGGGTACTCGGTGGCACCAACAATCCACCATATTCTTCCAGGTCCACTGGGTACCCAGTACCCACTACTATCCACCCAATTATATTTGGAGTTATAAACTAAAAGTGACACCATATATTACCTATAACCAAACCCTTGACACTCTTATAAAATCCCAAACGTTTTTTTAGTAAACCTATAATTTCCCCCAATGAATCTAAAATTCATGACTAAATCTAAAAATAAGAATGAACCCTGCAGTAATTTTTAAATAATCACTCATTTACATTACTCGAATCTCATTAATAGACTAAAAGTGCACATTAAATAGATCCATCAGGATAAAGGTCTTTAAATAGACTAGCAATAAAAATTTCATTGGGTATTATAAAAAAATACACATTATAAGGAATTGGGAAAACAACAAAATGATACGAAGATATAATTTCTTGGCAAAGATATTGTGCAATATTAGATAACCTAGTTCCAAAAGATTCTTGAGGTTTTATCACACTCTAATTTGACCCTATAATTTAAAAACAAGGGTAACTGTAAATTTGTGTTATTAAGTCATGATATGGAAAATGAATTTATGATAAAAAATTATAGAATACCATTATTCCACAAGACTCATTAAATAAAGATAAATTACTACACCCAATTATTTTAAATTAATAATGAAAAATATATATTTCTCCATCGTAATTATTGCCCACGTAAAATTATTTTAACATTTATGATCCAAAATTATATCAATAATTTTAGGGTTTAATTTATTATTTTTTTGGAGTGATTCATATTACTAGAAATTATTTGAAAGTCTTCTTTTTTTGATAGATAAATCACACCTCAATATGTAAGAATTATCCCAGAATGCCTAAAGTTCTTATAAATTCTCAGTAAGAACCCTTGATTGTGTCTAACCATTTCCCCTATCTCCCTCTTATAACTTCACCATATAAATCTATATATAAACTAAATATCGTCTTATATCATTGAATTAACAAGTAATTAATTTATAATTTTTTTCAATTATTATTAAACTATTTCTTATCAATTAACACCTTTCAAAAACCCAAATTTCCAACTGACACCCCCATAATAAAACATTATATCCAAAACAATTACACCTTTTACAATAATATAAAATTTATTTAAAACCAACTATGATCCACCCAATTATCCATATCCTAATCTCCAGAATCCATGGGTTACAAAAATTGTCTTTCCAATTACAGAGGTTGGAAGATATTAATTTCCATAACAACCTACCCTTCTACTAGGATATGAAATGAAATATAACACACCCTTATCCTCCCATGACTCATTAAGACAAACTAAATAACCATTTCCAAAACCATTTTCCATAATTAATCCTTAAGTAAGGATGAGAGCCAAAAAAATATATACACTTTCCTTCACTTTTAATCAAAATTCAATTGGTTAATATTAGGAAATTTGATCATGAATAATATCACCATGAATAAAAATTTAAATTTTATTTCCCTAGTAATAATTTTTATATCTATTAGTATTATATATGAATTATAGTCTATTGAAATGGAGTATAACATTAAATTGTGAGGGGAGGAATATAATTAGATGGCCGTGAAATATATCTTCATGTTTTCATATTAGCATGAGTACATCAAATTTTCCCTTGGTAGGTAGAATTAAAACCTTTACCTCATTGACTTATTTATGGTTTTTGGTGTATACAGTCTTGGTTTTATAAAGAATAAGGAATATAAAGATATTGTTATGGAAATAATGAGGGGAATTTCATTATAAATATTGCATTACTTGGCTACATAATCTATGATAATTCATGATCTAGAAAATTTAAAAATCACATAGTTTAAGAAAAATCATCTCTGGATTCTTTATAGGGTGATCTTAGACTCTTATATAGACATGTGTTATAGCCACAATATCATGTGATAGAAGAATTTATTGATTTAATATACCATTATTAGGGTCTTGATCATAAACTAACCATAATGTTTTCCCACTAAATTCAAGGAATGATGAAGTATAATAAGGTGAAGAATATATGTATTTATGTGGGTGAGGGGACTTCATTACAAAACACCCCATTAATTTTAGATCCATTAATCCTTCTATGTAATTACTCTCACTTTACATGAATAAGATGACCGATTTACCACACTAGGTGAATATAAGTATGTTTCATAAGGAATACAACACACATGATTAGTATAAGAAGCATGTTTATACTAATGGATATGATGAAGTTAACGGGGGACACATACATACTACCTATCACCCTTGGACTTCTCCCATACAAGAATATTGATCTTCTGCCACACAATCCCAAATTCCATTTACATCTCATGTGAAAAAGTGTTAATTTATTAAGGATCCTCAAAAATACATCAGGGAACCCCTAAGATAATATATGTAGAATGTTTGAGATAGTGTTTTAGAAACAATACCATTTACCCCACACAAAAACCATAAAACCAACATTAACCATACCACTACCTCATTGACATCACTTACAATTCACCACACCACCCCATTTCATACCGATACCTTATTTCTATTCAACCTATTCTTTCACATCCACTACACATACAACTCCATTTTTAACATCTATACCAGAGTCTTCTATTAGGAACACTCCACCTGTTATAATTTATACATTTCATACAAATTCAATGTCCCTAGAAGCATCCTGATCCCATAGATAGATGAATGTTATTGAGTAAATGAAGGGGAATGGGAATATTACTTTGGCTCATCTGATAAACCCTGCATTGACCCAATATATAGGAAACATACCACCCTCTATATATAGGAGCTTCTTATAGAGGATAAGATACCGGATAACTATGTTAGTCATGATCAACACACTAATATGACCACAAATCCACCCTCTATCAAAGAACTTAGTAAAGAGGCTAATCTACCCTCTGATCTAATAACTACTACCCAAGTAGTTTATAACACTACTATTAAAAATTTATATAGAAGAAAATGTAGATTAATTTAACGAGTCCATTGTCTATGAGAAAAAATGTATAATATTCTTTAATGAATAATATAACTTAGTACTGGTTGACACACAAATTCAATAGCATCCTTCTATTAAGGATGGAGATCCAATTTTATAGGGTGAGATAGTGAAGTTCTACCTTCAGAACAAATTCCCCTTTGAGTAATTATTAGTGACTAGAGTATCACCTAAGGAAGATAGTAAAGATATTACCATTGGAGAGGACGAGTTATACACACAACATTCTTTGCCTAATTATTCCACTAATTCAGGATTTTCCCTCCCTTTTTCATTTTCTTCATACATATTCTTTCAAAAGTACTTATATTTTTTATCCAATTATATATAATCATATGCATGTTATTATTGATACATAAAGAAAATAATATATTTTTTAGTATCAATTTATTATTTTACATTGTTGATATATATAATTTATTATACATTATTATATTTTAGAATTTTTAAATATGACGTATCAATGAAAAAAATTCCATAAAATAATATTGACTTCATATAAATCCATTTAAATCCAATGAATAATTACTAAATATTTTTCTAAAATTTAATATCTTTAGTTTATTATTACATTTTAAATTTATTCCTCTACTTCACACATGCTTATTATTAAAAACCACACTTGATGTTCATGGATGGATTATAACAAGAGTCTCATATTTTATTTCAAAATATAAATGATAAGTATAATTAATATGAGATGAAGTTAGTGATTTTAATATGTATAATAAATAAAGTTATCGATGAAACCCATGATTAATTAATAAAATCGTGTAAATGGGATGTCTGAAGATTCAAATGAATTATTTGAATATAGATGAAGTTTAACATGATTATATTAATATATATATATATATATATAAAATAATGTATATTATATATATTATCAAGTTTTAAATGAGGATTAATATTAAGATTCTACCCTTTATTATGGGAAAGATCTACTAATAATTTATGTTATTAGATTAGAATATTAATAGATATAGAATACACATTTGATGATTACAGATCTGTTCACGTAATAAATAAATCATATGTGATAATATGTGATGAGATCATGGTATACCACATTATGATTTGTGTGGTTTTTAGATATGGATATGATAGAGATGAATTAAGCTTATAGAAGAGTGAGAATCTGTCTTTGAATTATCCAGAATAAATGATTCAACAAAAAATTGAGTATATAAATTGGGTAATGGATTGTAGGATTATATGTTTCAATCTTTAATTTTTGAGATAGTGTAACATGATTAATATACAGAAAGTAGATACATTATAGCGGAACTTAATATTTTGATGAATGCTTAAGAGTTTATGGAGAGGTATCTAAAAAAATGGAAATAATTAAGGATTTATCAAATGTTGAATACTGATATTGGTAATGTACTAAGTTGAATTATGATATGCCAATGTACGTTTCTTGATACATAATGGTTTCTATAGTTTTCAAATGAGTACAATGGTATTCATATAGATAAGTGAGATTTAAAAAAACTAGAGCCATATTATGATTTGTAAGGGTGAGATTTAATTTTTATTTCACATATAAGAGTTAATAGAAGAATATGTAAGAGTCACATGAAGATTTCAATGTATTTTTTAGGTTATTTTATGATTTAATGATGTATTTTAGGTGATAGATAATGTTTATCTATTTGTGAGATATGTTATTTTTGAAGTCAAAATTCAAAAGAAGAAGTCAAATTAGCGATAATGTTTCAAGTATAAAATATTAAATATCATGATTCTATTAAAGGTGTACCAAAAATTCAATTTTATATTAGTGGTGAATTTAGAATAGAGTGTTCATAAAATCTTCATAGGATTATTTGGTTTTTTCAAATAAGAATATTTTAAATCATCTATAAAGATAAATGATGGAAGAATTCAAAAGAATATTTTAAACCTATTTTAAATGAGATGATGGGTATTTTTGGAATACCAATTATGAAAAGAATATGAATATTATGATATCATAGGGATTAATCCCTTTCAATTCATTTAGGAGATTAATTGAGAGTAATTTAGATATTATGATATTTAATATCATGGAATTTATCTATTTAGAATATGGAAATAATGTTAATGATATTCTATGAATATATGAAAATAAGGAAGAAGAAATGAATTAGAGAGAGAATAACTTAGGGAATATAAAATGATATACAAACATTTTAAAACATAATTTTTATTGGATAATGAGGATAATAAGTTACTAATATTGTATATTCAATTATCATAAAATATAGAAAATAATAAATTAGAAGAAGAATAAAGATATTGAGAGATGAAGAAAGATGTAATTTTTTTCATAGATGTACATTCTGTTTGGTGACACTATTGAAGATATAGATTGATATTTAGGTAAGAAATAGATTAAAAATAACTAATACTATTGTTTAAAATTTTTGTCAAGACTCCTAGAAATTGGGGAGCAACTAGGGTTGAAGATCATAGAAGGCACAAAAAAATACAGAGTTAAGTGATTATGGATAACATTCTACATCCAGCAAAAGATATGAATGTTTGGGAACTTGGACAAAGTTGATGTGAATTATTCTACAGTAGAAGAAATATTAGTAGTAAATGAAATATTTGGGGGTAATGATATCTCACCATTATATATAGGTACATCCTGAAAAATATTGAAGATCTTTTTCTAGAGTGAGTAGGGAGTTCGATTCATGGATCATTTGTTCGGTTAGAGTGATTCTCTATCTAGGATTTGGGAGGAGAGAGAAGATCTCAATTCTAATATGTGAACAGTTAACTAACTCCACTCATAATCCATGCTAAAATTAAATAAATGTTGAATATTAAAATAACATCTGTTTGAATAATTTTAGTCTATGTATTTAGTTAATGACTGGTAAATAACGTGAATAAATAAATTCAACCCAATTTTTATATACTATAACAATAATGAATTTATTTATTTATTAGTGGTCTTGAAAATTTTCTCTATAGTTAGGACCATTGTGGGTCCCCCATGTCCTATATATCTATTCACAAGAATAGGGAAGATTCAGGAATGTGCTATTGTGTGTGTGACCCTTTTGGCCCTTATCTTGATAGTAATGGATAGTATTAATAGACAAAGAGAATAATCTTGCTACCCATCAAGGCCCTATTGAGATTAGGAATAACCATAGAAATGAAACCCATCATATGAATACACACAATGTAATGTAATATCTTTATCATATGATATTTCAAAATTTTGGATGCACACTTGTGTCATCGTACTTTATTGATTTATTATTTATTGATCTAACTAGAAAAACATACATTCATCTACAATGGCTTTGAATTTATGAAGGTCCTACTATCCTGATCAACCTGACGTGGAATATTACACCCTTAAATAGAAAAATGCATGTTCAATCTTGATAATTCAACAAATTTCATAATACTAATAATGCACCCAACATAGGCTACCTTATCGTATATTCACTGTCAATGTTTTTTCCTTTCATGAAATTGCAAGATCAAATGAAACCAATTTATAATTATTTAATATGAGGAGACCAATACAGAATTCTATAGATAGGAAAACCCAATAACACATGAATCTTGTGATTTTTTTATTTTCAGGTTTAACATAATTAACTCAACTAATAAATACAATGAAGTACAAAATTCATGGGAAAAAAATATTCAATGCTTATAATCCCCCAATAAATAATAGTCACACATAATCTATGTCCATCCAATATGATGTATCTAGACTATAGTACATAACATAAATATTAATTTCATAGTTTTTATAGGTTCTTATTATAACTTTTTAACATATATAACCATTTGATAAGACCCATAATCTATATAAATTATCATTAATATAGTGTATGTGGAAGTATCAATGCTATTATAGTAATATAAACACATGTATGTATATATATATGAAAATATATATATGTTGTGGTAATCAATGTACATCTAATATTTGGTTCAAGGGCACCCACATTCAACAAAAGGTTGGTTGATGAATTGACTCAAAAATCACTCTAATACATAATGTTTGTCCTAAGACATCACACATGGTAAGAAAATCATCAGGTATATGATTAAAAATATTCAAATTCTCTTTATAAACCAGGATAAATGAGATTTTATACTAATATTATAGTCTCATTCTAGTGAAATATATTGAAATGAATAACTATCTTTTTTTGATCACCTAAAAATTTGAAATTACCATTGGATATTACTTTAAAATTATTTATTTTACAAGGGAACTTCCTTTTACATTGAGAATAACACATAGTTTCTGTGTTTATTAAATATTTTTTAACCATCCACCTTTTTAACTAGATGGGTTATGACCATGTTATCCCTTTTATTGATAGAGGAAAAATCATTTGAATTTTGTTTTTTGTTATTCTATAATGCATGATTATTGGCATGTTTACTATGTTTTGTTTAACCACCAACCATATTTCATAGGATTTATTATGAAACTTTATCCCTTATATTTACATGGGGAGAATTATTTATGTTCTTTATGTCATTATTACAATATGGATTATTATTAGAAAATTGTGTAAGTATTGTTTAATAGTCTATATTCTTTACCTGGATAGTTTATAATCGTGTTATCCCTTTCATTTTCATGGGGAGAAGTATCGGCATTTTATATATAACTTTTCTAAAAATGATGACATTGAATAGATGACTATGTAATATTAAACCATCCAATTTCTCTATGTGGATGGGTCTTGATCATGTTATCTAGTTTATTGACATGGGGATAAGTTTTAGCATTTTTTATGTCATTATTCTAATAAAGAAGATTATAGAAAGAGGTAATTGTGAATTTTTTATTCATTTTCAAATATAAATGATTCATTGGAATTAAACAATTGACTAATGCTTCCCATCATTATATATTCCCTCGATTTATTAGTGGGTTTCATGAGACAAACATGTATGTGTGTTTTACATTAAGCCTTACTATGACAGGATGCTTCCTTTATGAAAAGATCATAATTTCATGGATTATGGTAAGAAATTAGCTATCCAAAATTATTAATTTCATCCCATAGGACCATTTATTATTATCCATGGGATATATTTATTTTCATTTCTATCCATGGATAAATTATTCAATGAGTTATAGTTGATTACAGTTTCATGTTGTTTATTTATTCCTCCTGTATAACTTATTTCTTTCATTTTTCTTGATAACATATGTTGTATGCAACTACTTATTATTCATTTGATCCCAGCTTTATATTATTCATTTCTATATAAAACCTTGAAGATAACTAGGTCTTATTTTTCAAGGATATGATGGAAGGGATAATAATTGTATTTTAATGTGTTTATGGTGTATCTTATATTTTCAAACATAATGTATAAATTTATCTAGTCTCTCAAGACTACTATGATTTAGATCCTGAATAAACTCTTGTATTTATAAAAATAAGGTAATATAACTATCAACTATTGTTTTCTAGAATCTATGTTTTTATGGTTGGAATTAGATCATATTTATTAAGAACCACATAGACTAGATTTAGAAGAACCTAGTTTAATAACATAAATTATAAGCAAAATTGTAATGATTTCATGAAAAACTCTATATAACCTAATAAAAATTTTATTTTATAATTCAATATTATGAATGTTTACTACAAATATTTATGTATCCACTGATATATCGAGAAACGGGTAATTAATTTGGAACAAAATGGGATTCTTATTACAAGGAATATTTTTTGAGAAGCCTCTATTAAGATGCATATATATTCCATAGTGGGAAACATGACTATCATGCATATTTTAGATTTTGACCCAATAAATGGTATAGATTTTCACTCAATGTATACTAAAAGAATTTATTAATGATATAATTATTTTACAATTTTTGAAGTGAACATGTAATCCATTATTTTCAAGGGAGAAAATTCACCACTCGATTCCTTTTAGAAACCAACCCCATTAGCTATCCCTAATTTAATTATTAGAAGTCACGGTGTTCTATATTAGTCTACAGATAATAAATATATTATATGTATAGTGTATGTCCCCATGCTACAAAAATTTGTTACCATTTTTCTATAATAATTATATGGTCATCCAAAAGATTGTAATGCAAAGTCATCCATTTAACTCATTCTTGATGCAGGACGAACAAATAAAAATACATATAGAATGAAACAAGAAGTGTTTTTAGAGTTAAAGAATAATATAAAAGAGTTATGTGATAAGGTATTTATATAACCTAGCATTTCACAATGGAAATCCCAATTTTATTCAAGAAAAATTAGGATGGTTATATGAAATTATGCATCGATTATTTGGATATAAATTGCCTTTAAAGTGAATTAGTGGATTATTTAACCAAATATAAGGATCTTGATACTTTTTAAATATCAATCTTCAATATGTTCATCATCAGATAATGGTGAAGAAGGATGATATAATGAAGATAACGTTTTGAATATGGTATGAACATTATGATTTTATGGTAATTCCATTTGATTGAATAATTCACCTTCTATATGTATGGATCAAATGAACAAAGTAATCATTGATTATCTTCGTAACATTTAGATAGTATTCATTGAATATATCTTGAAATAATCTAAGATATAAGAAGATAACGAGGGTTATCTGTAAATAATTCTAAGGACCCTTAGAAAAAGCGAATTAAATTGGAAATATAGTTAGTGTGGATTTAGTCTTAATGAAGTTCATTTTCATGGACATATTGTCTCTAGTGATGGAATTTTTTTGACCCTTTAACAACTAAAGTAGTAATGTTATATCCTAAAATGATGAACATAACTATTATTTGGTGTTTTTTGGGTTTTTTAAGTTACTGTTGTATTTTTTTTGTAGTAATTCATTTGGTTGGAAAACTCATTATCCATGTTAATACATAAAGGGGTTAAATTCATCAGTTTTGTGGAATGTGAGGAATGTTTTTAGGTTTTGAAGAAGATACTTATTAATTCACCAATATTAACATTATTAGTAGGCAATTAAGGATATATAATATATAGTGATGAATCATGTAAATTAAATGGTTATTTCCTAATTCATAATTATTTGTTTATTACCTCTACTTCAAGTTAATTAAAAAATCCATGAATAGAACTATCCAACTAATAACTTTGAGCTAGAAACCATAATACTTATTTTGAAAATATGGATAAAATACCTCTTTGGTGAATGATTTCATATATATATATACGCAATAAAATAGTTTTAACATTATATTCTCTCAGAAGGAGCTCAACCTGAGGCCAAGAAGAAGGTTGGAACTACTCAAGGATAATGATTTTTCGTTACACTACCACCAGGAATGTCAAAAAAGGTTAAAAATGCTTTGAGTAGGAGGCACCATGGTGTTCTAACCATGACAAAGATTAAAAATGATATTATATATAGATATATTGTAAATATGGATATAATTATTTCTAAGTAAGGGGATCCATCATTCATTTTATGATAAATTACTAAACCATATTTATTATAAATGATAGAAAAGTATAGGTAGGTTGAAGAGGAATTACAAAAGATGATTGAAGTATTAAATGGGGAGAAATTAATAGACTTCATATGTAGGGATAGATTGTTGAATTTTGGAAAGAGGTTATATATTCCATATATAATAGAGTTGAATAATGAAATTCTAGATGTAGAACATAATTCCAATTTGATTATAAAACTTGTTAGCACAAAAATGTATAGGTATTTAACATAATATTTATGGTGGTATGGTATGAAGTTGTAAATTGAGGAATATGTGTCTAGGTTCATAGTACTCCAATATATAAAGGCTGAATGAATACATCTGAAGGGGTTCATTCACCCTCTACCTATAACTATATGGATGTTGAAAAATACTAAAAGGTACCTTTTCACTGGACTCCAAAAGTATTAATATAAGAACTAGCTATATAGTTCATTGATGATTTTTTTACTAAATATTATTATTTTTTAGTAATAAGAGTATATCAAAACCTTAATAATCTTTCACAACAGTATATTAATGAAATAATATGAATGTATGTGCACTTCTATAAATTGTATTTTCTCACAGCCCTCAGCTCACCTAAAAATAATATAAGATTTTTAAAAGGGATATCAACACTGAGATACATTTAAGTTCCACCTATCATCCCCAAACTGATGGCCAATATGAAAGGAATATCTATACATTTTAGGACATGTTGAGATCATGTTCTATTGAATTACAAGGTATGTGTGTTCAAAATCTACATTTTTTTAAATTGTAACACAATAATGGATTCTATTTTAAGCATCCAATTGTTACCATATAATGCATTGTATGTGAATAATTTTCTTATATTATCCTATTTGGAATGTTAGAAAATGAAATCTAGTTGGACTGGAGATTGTGGAGGGTTTGATTATTAATGTAAAAACTATTTAGGATTATATTAAATCAATCCTAAGTTTAAAAAAGTGTTATAATGATAATCGAAAGAAGGAACTAGAATTTAATGTGCGAGATCTTGTATTCTTAAATTTACCTATACAGATGGGATTTTAAACATTTGTTGAAAATGTTAAGTAACTAAAAAGTTACATTAGGCCTTTTTAAATAATAGAATGAATTAGAGATGTAACTTACTGATTGTATAAGCTGCCCAATATTTCTATAACACATGATGTCTTCATTATTTCATTAATGATTAAATACAATTCATCCTCAATGCATGTTCTCACATATGAGGGAATATAGTTCGGGATTAAATTATCTTTTAAAGAAAGCCCATCTAGATTCACGAAACAAGAGGGAAAGTGTTTCATAATTAGAAAAATTGATTGGTGAATGTCTATTAGATAAATAAAAAACTAAAAGAGGGAAACTAAGAGACTAAAGAAGCTATAATGAAGAAATATCCAATTATTTTCATTATCCTATATATACCCTAATTTCAAAGATGAAATTATTTAGGAGGGGAATACAATACCCGAGACCTATTTATAGTAGGTTAACACAATATCCATAACTATCACACAATGAAAACAATAAAGAGTCTTTATTCCTGAGTATATTTAAAAGATTAATATCTGAATGCTAGAATTTAATTTTACCAAAATAAACAGCATATTTTATATTCTTATAGGTATATTATCTTAAGATGAAAATTTGTGATTTTTCTAAAAAATTTGATTTTAGAGAATAGTGAAAAATACAATTTCATCCAAAATGGAAACTTTTATTTATATAAAAAATATAGATAAGTTTATCAATCATTTTAAATACAATATGTTTTCTAAATACAACTTTTAAACTATAAAACTAATATTTAACATTTTATGAACTTAATTACTATTTTACAACAAAGGAAAATATTTTTGTTTATTTATTTTAATTAAATATTAATTTGGTGATATTAAATTTTGGCTTACATTAGAAGCCACATAAATTTTATTTTTTATAATAAAACAATATATTCAATGAAAATAAATATAATTTGGAATTTTAAAAAAATCAACATTATTATACTTAGAAATACGGTTTTAAAAAAAATGGGGTTTAAAATCTTAATTATTAAAACTAAATTTTATTTTTCTGACACAAATTAATTTTTTTTCTATAAAATTGGATTTATATTTAAAATTACTGTGTTAAAATTATTTAAAAATATTGATCTTTGTTGAAGTCATTGTAAATAAATTATATAGATTAATGATTTGTCACCATAGTAAAATTCAAATGGTTTTTTTCAAATTATTATTCATATAAGAGTTATATAAATTTCATCAAAACAAATTATATTAATAAATTTTTAATTATGAATCTAATATAATGTTTAGTGATTTCAATACATATATAAAAAACCATTTATGCATCCCTTGGAATTTATTTCCTGCATACGATGTCTTGGGGATTTCAGCTAAGTCATAGTAATTTCCATAACCTTATGAAGTCAATGGGTGATGGTAGGGATGTTATATGAAAATTAAAGGCATCATAGATAATTATCGATTCTTCTTAATACTATTGAAATGGCATGTCAGGTTGGAGCTTGGGACAGATTGGGAGTTGTTGGTTTGATGTCTTTGGGTTCATTGGATTTAATTATCTTTAGTATCCCTCGGATTTTGAATTTTGGTTTCCTCTTTTATTATGATATGGTTTGGTTTTTTGGTTATATTTTTATTTTAATTTTTTACCCATTCATCATATAGAGTTTTTATTGGTTGAAATTGTGGTTTGTATGTTTCATATTTAAAAGGAAAAATCATAAGCCAAATGTTATTGATTCCCTTTTTCTTTAATTATAGAATTTAGAGACTTGGGGATGTTACCTAAGTCCAAGTAACAATCCGCCACCTCTTCCATATCCAATGGGTGAGGGATGTGATGTTACGATAGGTATTTTTTTGTATGATCCATGATTATAATTTTTATTCAGTACTATATTTATAAATTATATTAGTATTGATAAGTTCATCTATTTAATGGTATTTTCTAAATGAGATGTGTTATTTGGTGCATGAAAACTTGAGAATGAAAAGGGATAACTAAAATCTTTATGATTATCTTAGAGTTAATAGAGTGTTTGGTACATGATCTTTTTAAGACAATTCTAGGTGAGTTGTCACCTCATAATCATGGGTTCAACTGATGAAATTTTCACGACTTGAGTAGGTAGTATAACCTACCAGTAGGGATTTTTTATTCATTACCAAGTTAATGATTTATGTAAATGGTAAAGAGTAATTCCTTTTGAATAATGATCAAAATGTTTTCAAATGATGAGAATTTTAAAAGGTTTGACGGTGGTATTTTGAAAATGGGTAATATAATGACCATGCCCCTTATTTCACATCAATACTAGATTTATTAAATAATAATAAAATTAATAAACCCTAGATTATTTATTAATATTGTGTTTTTTAGAATTAGGAACTTTATATAATAACAGTAAAAATGGAATACACCATCTTTATTGAAAACATCCATAACATGCTCAAAATACACCGTCAAACATAAAACTACATGGGATTTCCAGGGGATATTAATAAAAATGGGGTGATCTATAAATCACAATACGGGAATAAGCATGGAATATATGAAACATGTTAGACAATATGTATATCAACGGGGAATAAAAAGAACCTAAATAGTAAGGCATGGTATAGCAAGATAATCAAAGCATGGAAAACATGGAAACAACTTGAAATATTGAATCATAAAGACATGTCAAGGATAAACCCACAAATAAATCATGGTGGAAAAGTCCTAAAAATGAATCAGTTTCACTATCTATCCCAACATGACATATCATGTTACTAAACATTACCCAATACATTGAAGCACTATCTGAGATCACCCATAAATTCATTTCATTCTCTTTCTTAACTATACCGCATAGATTATACAAAATTGATAAATAAATCTTTATAATTTATTAAAAAATCCCAAAATTTTGAATACATACATTTAAGTCCCCAATAAATAATAATGTATTCTTAAATTTTAATTCCTCAGTAGAATAATGGGTATGGTATTCCCTACACAATTGTTTTGGAAAGGAAAATCATTGTGAAATTTCAATAGCATAATGAAATTATATAAAAATTCTTAAAAATGGTTTTTGAGAGAAAAAGAAGTATATAAACATTTGTAAATAAATGTAGAAGTAATAGGTACATGTAAATACATGTTACAACTTTAATAAATTTAAATATAATTCATATTTTCATAAATAAACTTAAATGAAGAAGAGAAGGTGATGATCCCATATGGAATTTGGGCATAATAACGACTTAGGTAACAATCCAAATGAGGTAGGATAAATGATCCCTCATTAAAATAACAAATATTTTAGAGTATGTTAATGATTAAAAATTAATTAAAATATAAACAATTTAAATTAAATGAACTAATATCAAATAAGTTTCTTGAATTTGAAAGGAGGAGAAGATGATCCCTTACTTGTCTGTGTGACTTAAAAATCTTAGTGGGGGATTCTTAAGTGCATTGTGTAACCTTTTGAGGTCTCTAGAGAGTAGATATAAGATCATGGTCAGGATCCAAGGAGTTTTAGTGAATTTAAATGAGATTCTGGTTGGTTTCATATAATAAAAGATGGTTATTTATTTATTATTTAGTTTCTGGACTCTACATAATAAAATATCCAAAACCAAAAACAATCCAATTGTTTTTCCGTTGCTTTCTAAAAAATTGTAGAGGTTTTTATTATTTTATAAGTTCAAGGTCTTAAATTATTAAAATAATTACCTTTATTTTGTGGAGGTGATTCTAAAACTTAAATAATTGATTTTAAAAAACTTAAAATTTATTACATCACTTTTCGGTCATTATGATGTCATAATACAAAATGAATATTTATATGGTATTTAGTTTTTACCCAAACATTTGACTATCTTAGAAAATTATGAAAAATTCACCATTGTATAATTATTATGTTCATATTCCAAAAATAATATTACCTTTATCAAATTAATTTTATAAATTTGTGAATTTTCACTTTAAAAATAATAACCGACATTTATTGAAAATGATTGGGTTTTTTTGACAAGAATAGTTTTTGGACCCTTATAAAAATTATATTTTACTTATTATGATCATTTATATTTTAAAAAATATATTTAATAGTAATATATTATTTAAGTATTTTTTATTTGAAAAATACATTAATTCAATGTAAAATCCTTAATTTAAATTAAATATTAACCAAAATACTATTTGAGTTTTATTGAATAAAAATAAAAATCATGAAAATGGTAACAAAAATAGAATGAAAATATATTCATTATTGTATAATAAATAAAAAAATCACATTTATTGGGTTTTGATATAGATCCCTTTAATACACTTGCAAACACTCTAAGAGTAATGTGTGCACATTTGGCCTCACCGTGCACCCTAACCATGAAACATTAAAATTTAGACATGGATTTGTGGTTCTCAATCTATTTCAAATATTAATGAATAGGTTTCCTTTAATGTGGCCCTAAATAAAATTTTACTCCTTCTAAACGATTGAGAGACCATTCCCCTTGATCTTGGAGCTATCTGTTGCTTAATATTAGTGTGTTGGAGGCCCATACTCCTTGGTACATAATCATTATTAGTGGTTTACCTTTTTTTTCTTCTTATTATATCTCTTGGATGCAGGAATATAATCTTTTGGGGATAAATTCTTTTTTATGACAATTATGATGATATATTTTTAGTCGGATGATAGGTAACATGTTATAAGGATGATTTTGGAAGACCTAATCCATGTTTTTAGAGTTCTATGTCATTCTTTATTTTCATTTAATTTTTATATATAGGGGGATTCACCATCAACTCCTATTATCATAACATGAAGTCTTGATTTAAAAGTTATTTTTTTTGTTTAAATTATGAAATTGATGCAAATTGTTTTTTAGAAAGTCTATTTATTGATGTTTTTTTTAATTGTAGAAATTTATTGCTTTCTAGAAAGAGAAATAATTAAATTATCTTAAATTGATGATTTTAGAATGGTTGTTTGGTTTTGAATCATGGAATATTGGTTAGAAATTGTTTTCAATAAAATTATTGTTTAATTATAATAGTTTTTCACTATTGTTTTGTCTTGGTTTTTGGAATAAATGGTTGGTTTGTGCTCAAGAGAATTTGGGACATATAATGGTATGTAGTTTCCCCCTTAAAAAGTGAGATAGATATGGGTTTGAACTTTTCCTAATCAAAATTGTTCATCGAGTGAAGGCTCAGTGAAAGGATGTCTCAGCACTCCTGAGTACACAAATTTCCATGCTTTCATGCAAGTGTGTATATGTGTAATGGAATGAGTTTTTCAAAAATGGTATTTGAATAATGATTTTGAATAATTATTTGGTTTAATTTCTTGGATGTTCTTTAGAATTGATATAAAATATTGATATTATTTTAAATTGATTTATATAAATAGTTTTATATAGATGTGCTAAAATGTTCCATCCTAGTGGCATGATTAGGAATGTAATTGATGAAATCGTACCATGTTTTATACTCAACCTCTTCTTAAGAAATTTTGTGCATTTTTGTGATGTTCAATATAAATACATTGGTGATGGAAAAGTATCTTAGTTATTTAGTGTCACATAATGATACCTTGGGAATGATAGGTTGAGTTGGAGTTTGGATCATATTGTGAGTAGCTAATAGTTGTCTTATATGAATTAAGGTTTTTGGATTTAGTTTCAACTTTTCACTCTGATATGGTTCATGGTTTTTGGTTGTATTATTATTATATGATATTACATTGAGTTTTATTAAATTTTTCTATTGAAACATATAGTTTTTGTTTAGTTATTTTATCATTGGTTTGGTTATTTTATTTTATAAGGGAAAATCATCCCCCAAATTTTTATGAACCCCTTGAAATCAATTTCCATCTTTTGGTATCTTGGGGATGCCACCTAAAGCCATGGAATGTCTAAATTTATTCCCAAGTCAATGGGTGAAGTGCGTGATATTAAAAATGGTATCCATTTGTTTTAAACTAGATTTAAAAATAATTCCGGTTTAGTCCTTGAGTTGGGATGTTATTAATGAGTATGAATTCCCGAACAAAAAATGTAAAACATAAAGAGGAATAGAAAAACCTATTTATGTTGAGACTAATGATACAAGGTATTTTTGGTAGATGAGTGATTTGAGACACTTATCATCATGGGTTTATATGGGGAGAAGAGCATGAAATGTATTGGCAGAAATGAATTTCCTCTATGAGTATATAACTAATTTTGAAAAATGAATTATGATTTGATGAAATTTTTTGATATTTAAAAAATAGTTAAAAGTTGTTTGATTATCAAAGAGCATGGTGGAATTTCAAAAAATGGAATAAAAGTGAAAAAATGGGGAATTTTGGGAAGCCTTATTATATTATTTATGATGTGGTAGAATTTTAAATTATAAGGCCTTTAGTTTCTTGAGATTGAGATTAAATGGTGATTACATTGGTTATAGAAAATGGCACCCTATAGGAGTTGTAGAAACCAACCGAAAGAAGCAGTTGAAAATAAGGTTTAACCTATGCCACATGTGAACTAATAGTCATTTTGGATTAGTTTCTATGACTTTAAATATATAGATATGGGGAATCAAAGTGATAAACCAAATAAAGCAGATCATTTCATTCAGTTCCAAAAGTTGAATTCACCCATCATTCTAGGATATTCTGAATTGGAAAATTAAGATGGGTGGATAAATTGGTTTAATTGAATATTTTATTTCATAGGATCACAAACTGAGAAGAAATTAATGTTATCTACCAACATGATTGAAGATAAAGTAGGATAATGTTATGATTTATAAGCTCAGTCTAAATTTGACAAAGGAATATCATTAGAGGATTTTAAAGAGTTGTTCAACAGAAAATTTCATCCTTACATGTTATTGATTTCATGAACAATTGAAAATTTTTTGTTGAAGCATGAGAACCTCATAGTGATAGAGTACATGAGTAAATTTGTGAATATAGTATGCATTGCCCCAAAAGTTGCTGGAAGTGCATCATTAAAGGAATTATTTTTTGAATTAGGGTTAAGTAAAGAGAATCACTAAAATATTATCACAATTTTATTAATAGATTATATAGATATGAGTAATATAGTGATGATGGTAGAAAGATACATCTTGGGATCTATGGGTGGAGAAATCACATTGTTATGTATGTGAAATGGTGAGAACTCTAATACTAAGAATAAGTTGAAGAGGGACACATGTTTTCAAGGTAGTGGTATGAATCTAAATAAGATGGTTGTATCAGTGAAACTTTATCATACACACAAGGGTAATCTGATATTTTTTCAATGTGCTTCTTTCAATCACATGAAGTGAGATTATCCATCACCACCCAGAGCATGCCAAAATTGAAACAAGATGGGATATATTCAGTACTATTGTGTAAGTGTTTAGAGGTTGGGTTCTAGGGACACATACCATGAATCACATATATTTTATACTTTTATGAGATGAGTGAAGTATAATAATTGTCATTAGTAGGACCGATCTAGCCATGATTATTCTGGGAATACCAAAATTCCTCAACAAGGGTAATAAAGAACAATGTGTAGCGAGTAAGAAGTTGTATGGAGCTGATATAGTGATTTTGGATGATCAATATGGACCCTAAATAATGAAAGGAATGATTGCTTTAGATTCTACCCTTATGTAATAGTTATTTTATATAAGTTAATCCCATTCATTTTTTTCTTCTCTTATTGTTGATATTTTCGGTTTTCATGTTCAGTTGTTGCCTTCTATTTTGAAACATCAAACACCTCTTGAAAAAAGAAAATGTAGAGACATTAAGTAAAAATTGTGTTCTATAATTATTAATGGAGTTGAGTTGATATTTCATAACTCTTTGATTAAAATTTATTTTTATGACATAATCCTAGGTATAGATTGATTGAAAATGTTAAAAGTTCACATCGAATATTATAACTGAAGGGGTAGTTTTACAACGAATGAAGACATCAAGAATCTCATTAAAAGAGACAAAAAATTAAAGGTAGGTTCTGTATGATTTATTGAACCTGCAATTGGAACGATGTATTACCAGTTGGAAACATTGAACTTGTCATTAGTAGATGTGATCAGGGATATCATTTTTCTTGCATTATTTCACCGGTTTCCTAATGTTTTTCATGATAATTAATTATGGTTGTCACCCATAAGAGAAGTGAAGTTTTTTATTGATCTATTATCAGGGAAAAATACTATATGAATTCCATCCTATCGAATAGATCCAATAGAATTAATGGAATTGAATGGCCATTTGGATGTTCTGTAAAGTAAAGGATTCATTCGGCCTAGTACATCTCCATGAGAAGCACAATTTTTTTGTGAATAATCCACATAGAAATCTAAGGATTTTTGTGGATTATTGTAGGATTAACCATATTATGATAAAGAATCAGTGTCCAGATCCATGAATTTATGATCTTCTTTATTAATTTAGGGGATGAATGTGGTTCTCTAAATTTTAATAGTGTTTAGGTTATCACCAATTATGAGTTCATAAGGTAGATATCCCAATGAATGTTCTGCGAATTAGATATGTCCATTATGAGTATTTTTTTTATGATTTTTGGTCATAAAAAGGCAACATAAGTCTTCCTATAATTGATAAAGTAGATATTTCAAAAATATCAAGATTATTTTGGGGTAGTGTTCATAAATGACATATTTATTTATTCAAGGAAAATGGTTGTGCACCAGAAATACCGGTCAATAATGTTAGGAATCTTTTGGAATCAATGTTCGCATTCAAAACATTAAAAATGTGAATTTTTGGGTATAATAAGTATGTTACCATATCTATGTAATCCCTTAAAAATGTGTTTCTATGAATCCAAAAAAGATAGAGGTTGTTATTTCTTGGTAACCTCCATGTAATTTCATTGAGATATGCAGTTTCCCAAGAATATCTGGTTATCACATCCATTTTTTCATGAATTTTCACAATTATCTTCACATATGACAAATTTTAGATGGAAACGTTTTCCATTTCAATGTAATTATGAATGTGAAAAGTATTTTTAGGAGATTCAAGTTCATCTTATATCATATTAGATCTTAAAATTTACATAATCATTAAAATAATTTTCGTTTTATTGTGATGCTTTTGGATCTAGGTTGGGATATGATCTCATTTAGAGAGATCATGATATTTATTTTGGATAATGACAGTTACTGTTCCATGAGAATCACTACCTAACATTGGATTTGGAATTATATAGTGTAGTCCATGCTTTGAAGGATTGGTGTCATAACCTCTTTAGTGAGAAATCAATGGTGTATACAGATCATAATAGCTTGAAAAACATTTTATCACAAAGTGATTTGGATATGTAACAAAGAGAAATGATGATGTATCTCCCTATGTTTTACATTAACTTGATTTATACACTTGTTAAATGAAAATTAGTGGAAGATTCATTAATCATAAATTCATATAGCCAGTTGGTGATGTAGGATTCAGATAAGTAATAGATAATGTTGGTGATAGTTGGAATTCACATAAATTATGAAGACTGAGGTAGTGTTGAGGTTTTCTTTCTAGTTATTTTATTCCAAATTTGGTTGAGAAGGTTGTAGGGGAATATGACTCGGATTTATAATTTTATTTGATGAAGTTAAAATTAAATTGATGGGAGACCATTAGGGGATGGAAGTTTTATGGGAGTTCAGTTTTTGTTGTTGTGAGATCACATGGTTATAAAATTTTCTTAAAAAACTTCTTCATGCTTACCTCCCTTCGATTTGGGTTATTCATCATCGAATACAAAAGATGTATAATGTAATGAAAGATCAATTTTTGTGGGTTGTAATGAAAAGAAAAGTGGATGATTTTGTTTTTATATGCCACACGTATCAGCGGGTTAAGAAATGATAGCATTGACCAAAAGGTATACTCAATTATTTACTTATTTATATTTTTTAATGGGAGTTGATATGAATGGATTTTTTGATGGGCATACCAAAGACAGTTCAGTAACATGATTCCATATGGGTGGTAGTGTATCGACTCAACAATTCATTCCATTGTATCCCTATTATTGAATCATATATGGTGGAATAATTATAAATTATCTATATATGTGATGTTTTAAAGAGCCATGGTGTAATGGTTTCGATAATATCATACTATGATCTGAGGCTTACATTTCATTTTTGGAAAGCCTTACAACAAGACCTTGGGACTTAGTTGACTATGAGTATAGTGTATCATCCTCAAATTGATGTAAAATATAAAATGATGATATAGATGTTGGAATACATTCTTAAGTCTTTAATAATCAATTTTTGTGGCTTAGGGGAGGACAATATACTATTATTGGTGTTCTTATATAACAATAGTTGTTAGTCCTTGACACAAATGGAACCATATAAAGCATTGTATGGGAATAGTTTTCATTTTAATTCTTTTGGTGGAATCATGAGAGGATCCACTAGTGAGACCAAACCTTGTGTACGATACAATAGAGAATGTAACACCCCATGATATTGGGAAATATTTTTTTTGGAATTAATTTAATCTTTTTGATACTGTGTATTTCAGGAAACACACAAAATAGTTTTTTATATTAATAAATAAAGTTTTAATTAATTTATACAAAACACCTAGTTAATCATGCATTAAATGAAACAAAAATTTTATTTTTTCTATATTTAACACCTAGGTTAGATTATGTTACATGAAAAACTGACTTTCCACTATTGCTTGCGTAACACAAAAGATAGAGTTTTACAAAAAAATAATATATTATTAAAAAATAATTGTTTAACATAAAAAATATAAGCTAGATGTTAAGTTATTGGATATTAATAGAATTAACTAAATTAGGAAAATCCATGGTTGAATTCATTGGTAACAAACTAATTATAAATAAATGTAAGAACTAATTGAATATAAGGAGAATCTTTTTATAAAAACTACATTTATGCTCATAAAGAGATTTTATTCTAATAAATTAAACTAATTACTATTATTGAGTGATAATAATTAAATATATATTTTATATATTCAATAAAATATTTTCACATTAATCTAATATATTTTAAGGACATAATACATGAATAAACCTAATATTACCCATAAAAAACCTATATTTTTATAAAAGTAGTTTTACCACATTTCAATGGGGAGCCTATTATAAATATAATTTTTTTTGACTTTAATAAACTTAATATGTCAAAATAAACTTAATTTTTTTAATGTGAAACATAAAAATTATGTTTGGGGTAATTTTTTGGAACTTTTTTTGAAGTTTAATTTTTGACGAATAATGAAAAATATTGAAGTTTAATTCAAAAATGATTTTCATATAATTTATATAGATATTTAAATTATATTTTAATTAGAGTATAAATGGTAATTATAATAATTTTACATAAATTAATCCAATTTATTTCATTTAAATAAATATTATATTGAAATTTGATATGAAAATATTCCAATCTTTTTAAAACATTTGGTAAAATAATCCGTTGTCGTGACCCGTTTGTAGGATTAATTTTCAATTAATTTATACCAATTATATGATAATAATTTGGAAAAATGGATTGAATGTTAGTAATAAAAATAATTTATAATTTATGATATGTTCAACTTAGTTAAAAAAATTATTATTGAATGTTTTTTAAATTAATTTTAGTGATTAAAAGAATAATTTTCTCAATAAATGTCTAAACCCTAATAAAAAGACCCAAAATGACATATAAACATGTTAAAAATCCATTAGATGTTCATATTTCAATACTATAAGAAATTTTATCAGAGTTTAACCATTATTGGATCAATTTTTCATAGAAAAAACATAGGTGGAATTCCCATTCAAAAAATTTATAAGAATGGCACTCCTCCTCCACTATAAAAAGGTATTCAATCCTCCCCATTATTGAAAAATATAAATACTTTTTTCATTCTAAAATATACTCCAGTAATCTCCCAAAATCCCTTCTCTTTTACTAGAATCCTGCCTTTTGGTATAATTCCATTCAACGATGCCCTTTGGTGAAAACCAAGATGAGTTACCCAAAGAAGAGGTAACATCCTCCCTCAAGCTCATTTGTTTTATAATCTTTATAAAACACCATAAATATTATCATTAAATTATTATATTCTAAACTAGGTATCATAAATATACTATTATATTTTTAATCTAATAATTTTACTTACAATTACACACAAATCTATCTAATGGGAAAAAACACAAAATTCTTATGTACGGAGAACCACTACCCCACAAAATGATGTTATTTGTTTTTCATTTACCACCTATCATGGTTAGGAATTATGATGGAAACTATGTTTTTATATGATATATATAATATTTATGATTTATTTATTCTTCTGTAATTAATTTATAAAACACACCTTCATGCTTTCCATTTTGTGCTACTATAATAACATTGTTTGTGGAATTGTGGCTTTCCGCCCCCTCAAAGTGATATGTTTCATTCCCATTTTACATTTAACATATTTAGAATGTTTTTATTATAATTATATGATATATATGAAAATTTTTTATTTAATTATATTATATATACATATATATATTTCATTGTCTTGCTTTCTTTCAATGTGACAATAAAATAAAAGCAATTTTCATGCGTACGTACGGTCTACCGTCTTCATGAATAGTTTATTTCATTTAATATTTCTATATTTTATAGATTAATATTAATATTTATATAGTGAATATATAAAAATTATAAATAATTATTTAAAATATTGATATGTTTAAATCATTATATATGTTATATTATAAAGAATAACATGTTAAAACACGTATGATAAAAAAAGCATTTATTACCCAAAACATTACTTTAACATGGAATGGTTAATAAATAGAAAATATAAATTAATAAGTGAATAGTATATGGTATTATAAATAATAATGTGGTAATGTGGTAAATTTATAACAAAATTATATTTATTATATATAAATTTTGTGCATGTGTGAATAATGTAAACACTTAAAGTAAGGGAATTTCATCTTACATTTTATTTTTTTGTGAGATACATGCCTTATTCGCCACTTATTTATTTGGTCTAGTCTTTACATTTAACTTGGATATATTATATTAATATTATATATTAATTTATTAGTACTTACATATCCATTTTATGATCTTCCTTTCATGGGGTTTTTGGTTCAAAAGTTACCAAATTGGTAAAGTAATTTTGTCTCAATTTACCATCTTTGAGACGCATTCCATGTTATGAAACTATATTTTTCTATGAGGTGAATATAATAAAGTTGAAATTTAATATCATGAATCATATTATATTAATGATATTTTAAGCTTAATATAATGTAATTATTTCCACAATATTATGATTCAATTTTACCAATGTTGAGATAGTTTATAACTAAAATTTCATTGTTTTTCGAGATTCTTTATGATTATACTTACATTGTTGAAATATTATGATCCATATCTCATGAAATATCATGAATGATATTACCATATGGTTATTCATGTCATATCCAAGAAATTATGACGTTCTTCATGCTTTTATACTTATGATAATTAATTTCTTTCAAAAATATGACATTATTTCAGATTTTGATCAGAAATTTGTGTTATTTGAATATTGTTTTCTATAAAAATGTTTTAAAATTTTCTTTAATATTATCATAGGATGTTAAGTGGACATTTTAACCTTTTTTTACCCTTTTACAAAACATTTTTAAAAATGAATCTTCTTTTCATTTTCCATTCAAGGAACTTTTCTAATCTTTTAAGGTGAAAAAGGAATTTTCAGAATGTACAGACATACCAGCCATCATAAACATAATTTCCACAAAAAATCCTTTATATGTTTTCATGGTTATTTTATTAAATAATTTTTTTTCCTAATACTATGGATTTGTTTCTCAATTTATAGTGGATTTTATATAAAAAGGATTACCAAAAAAATGTTTTAAAATCAAAAATAGTTTTAAATGATATTCAAAGAAGCCTTTTTAAGTTTTGAAAATGATTTTTTCAAATAAAATTATTTCAATTATTTCAATAAATATTTTTATGTTTTATTATAATTTTTAGAGAAAAATGTTTTAAATATTTTTTCAAGATTATTTTTTAAATTTTAAAGAAAAAAGTTTTTCAAAAAGTTTTTATACTTCATTATAATTTCTCATGGTTATTTTCAAATAAAATGTTCTTCAAAATGTTTTATGTTTTCAAGAGTGTAAAAAATATTTTTCTCAATAAATGTTTTAAATGAAATTTTAGTGATTTTTTATAAGAAAATGTATTTGAAAATAGTTCTATTTAAAGTATTTTCAATGAAATGATGTTTTATTTATGAAATGTTACACATGTTCTTTAAAAATAATTCCCCATCTATAATGAATTATTTTTTTATAGTTTTTGATTTACTAAGGATAAGATCTAAGAAATACATTCATATTTTTTCTTGAATGGTTTATATTTCGATGGAATTTTTTATATAACACCATTTTTTCTTCTAAAAGTTATATGATCTTGAAACCTTCTTCTTTTCATAGGTTATTTTCTGATGGAATTATTATGAGACCTATTCATTTTCCATAGTTAATGATACGATGAAATGATTATGATACCCATTTGATTTCATTGTTTATGATATGATGTTTATGAAAACTAATCTCTTTTTATAGGTCATGATATGATTCATAATTTATTATGTTATGTCACACGTATACATGATTTTATAATTTTATAGGTGGTACTTATATCTATATCCAATGTATTGGGTAATGATAAATTGTATATCAGATCAAAGGGAATATAGGTTGTTGCAAAAGACTAAAAATAAGAAGGTAAATAGGTTGTAGCCCAAGCTCTAAACTAAAAAATATACATCCGATGTCTAAAAATACGAAGGTACACTGGTTATTTCCAAAGACTAAAAGTAAGAGGGTACATGGGTTGTATCCCAAAACAAAAAATAGTATGGTACCTAGGTTTTCATTCCAATACCAAATCAGGTTCACATGTTATTATCGAAAGCCTAAAATTTTAGTATGGACTTATTCAACAACATTGACATAAGATTTTATATATTTTTTGTTATCTACTAATTATATGTATTATAACTCTGATATACCCACATGGTTCACATTCTTGAATGTCTTAAGATGCACATCTTATGAACTGCTAATATTTACTCTATGTCTCATGTTTTTTATATTTGATATGCAGGTTATGATCTTCAAAAGTAATGCTCATGTTAAAGTAACCCTATATTCTTCTTATTCCAATGTATTTAATTTATTTACCATTATTGAGCATTAAATATTATAAGTTAATTATGATTCCATTCCCCGAGTTATGAATAATGGTTTTAAGATAGAGTATAGAAAGGAAATAACTTTTAGGGAGTTGTTGAAGATCATTCACCAAACTAGAAGAATTTGTTGTGAGTTTCAAAAGGCGGTAAAACATAATGGTCCTTAGGTACATAAATTTGTAATTTGTGGAATATTTAACTTCCCCGCATCTTTGATCAAGGGAGAAAAATTAAAATTTATAAACCTAATTTTTAGTTAGTATAGTGGTAAGACACGGTCGAATCATATAGAAGTCTAAAATTGTTCTAGTGATAAAAAAATAAAGAAAATTACAGAAAATAAATAACTATGAAATTTGGTTATGATGGAGTGAAAAATATGAAATTGTGAATGAGTGATGATTTGTGTGTGAGAGTGTAGATTTGTGAGTAGGCATGAAGGCAAACAACATGAAAAAAATACAAGTAGTGAAAATAACCAATAGACGAAGAGGATGAAATCACCGGTCATCATCAATATGATCTCCCTTGTTTATGAACATAAATAGAAGTGTCTAGATCTGATTGAAATTAGTTTTCTAGACATTTCATATTGTCAATGTATGACTAAAAAACTTCTATAGATATTTCAACTTTAGAAGTCTTTTCATCAACCAACAAGTAAAAATCATAATTTATTGAGTGAAAATTATCATTTGAACTCAGTGAATACCCATCTCTCTTGAGCTTGAATAACTTTTCAGTTGAATGATGAAATTGATACAGTTAAATTATGATTTTATCTAGATAAGTTTTCATTTATTCTTGATGTTTTAAAAATTTGACTGTCTAAAAAATGTGTCAGAGAGAGAGAGGGAGAAATATAAAATAAATTTAGTGTATGAATCCGAGGAAAGAAGATATAAAAGACTATCCTATTACCCTAGAGGAGACTAGCCTTAGATCATGTATAGAGATAATATTATAATATAATTAAACTAAATATGGTCATATTTTGATAATTTTATAAAAACATAGTATGCATAAAAATGTCTCACTCACCCTGCTTAATCTCTAAATGCTATGACTCTCTCTACTATTGCTTGATGTTGGATGATGTGGTATCCAGATCTCCCACCATAGGAATCTGGAATGGTATGGTGATCATCCTCTACTACTAGAATCTATTTGTGAAGTGTTTGTGAAGCCTGCTCATGGAAGTGTTCAGGGATGGATTTCTGAATAGATCGAAGTGAGTCTGGATATCATGATGTTGAAGGAAGTGGATTCAATTAATTCATGTGAGTGTGTGTGTGGTCTGGTCATAGATATTGACGTGTGTGTGGTTCTCATCATGGCTACTCCACAAATTTAAGTCTCTATAATGCTATGGAAGTCTTACCCAGCCTGTACTTGGCACCGTCACCTTGATGCTTCCTCCTCGACAGTTACTAAAGCATAAGCTCCCTAGCTAAGTTACAAATGTGCACCAAGAACCCCCCTAAAACAGAAACCAATTGTAATTAAAAAGAATTAGATTTAGGGAAAATTAAAACTATCTGTGACTAATATTACATAATATATTTTTATATAAATAATTAGGAAAAAAAGTTAATAAATTAAATATTAATTTATAACAAGTATAAAAAATGAAAATTAAGACAAATAATGAAAATATATATCAAAAGTGTTATATTTATAAATTAATATATATATACATATATCTAAATACATTTAAAAAAATGAAACAATAAATGTAATATTAATAGTTAAAGGTAAAATAATAATTTATAATAACTTACTTCTAAAAGTGAAATAATTAATAGTTATTACCAATTATTAAAATTTATAAATTCAATATAATATACACAAGTGTTATTAATTACATGTATTTTATAACAGTAATTAAAATAATACCTATAATATGTACAAAAATTATTATACATATAGTAATTACATGTAAATAATATATTTATTTTTATTTATAATATATGTATTACTAATATTATATAGTATATGATATATATAATATATATATATATTATATTATGTGTTATAATAATAAAAAATTAAACAAAAAGATAAAGAACAAAAAAATGAAGAATGGGATAAGGGGAGTTCGTGGGAAGGAGAGAGGAGGAGGGGGTAGGGTGAGGTCGCAACAATGATGGGAGGAGAAAGGGAAGGTCTGAGGGCAGGACATGTGGAAGTAAACCAAATAGACTTGAGTTGGAAAACGATTAGTTTAGCGAACCACAGAGAGGGCAGGGGGTTTGGTTCATCTATAAAAGGCATATGGGGATGAGGATGTGGCTTCTCAGATCTGTTCCGGGTTCAAGAGATTTGGGGTTCTTAGAAATCTTGGTGAATCTAGTTTTTATACTTCTGCATATTTTTGGTTCTGTGACTATTTATTTCGGCATTCAATTTCATTCTTCTACTGTTGTGGTTGAATCTGTGGTTTGTGATTCTATGTTGCTTCATGTTGTTTCATTGGATTTGTACTCCCCTATTGGTGTGGGATTTTCTAGTTGTTCTTATTGATGGAGTTATTGGTGAGACGATGGATGTGATGAAGATGGTTAGATAGGGGAGTTGGAAAATGAGAGGTGACTGTGAGACAATGGGTCGGTGAGAACGAAAGAAGAGGGGATGTAGGAGAAGCATGGATGAAAATGATAGAGAGAAGATGGTGAGAGCTATAGATGGTGTGTGCATTTGGGAGACCTATAGATGAGGTGTGGGTTAGTGACTCATTTGAGTCACTGATAGACAGCGTTAGGGACAAATGTGAGTCACTGAAAAAACAAACCATGTTGTCCAAAAAAATTATAGAAAATAAATTAATAAATTAATAAAACAAACACAAAATAAATTATTTAATAAAATATTTAAATTAAAAATAATATTTTAGAATAGTTAACATGAAATTAAAATTTAGTGTGGTTTGTGACATACAATAAATCCATCATTAACATTAACAACAACACTAATTAAATATGATTTCATAATTTAATTAATCTATAAAATAAAAATAAATAATCAATAAAATAAAATAACTATATTAAAATGTTGTTTTAAAATATTTAAGGAGTTGAATTAAATTGTTAACATTAACATAATTATTTAAACACTAAACTGACAAAATTTATTTATTTATAATTAAAAATAAATAATTAAGGAATATAAAATTATATCAATGAAATGAATATTATTAAAAAGAAAATTAATTAAAAAATGATTTAATTAATTAAATGGAATTGTTATTATGGAAAACAATGAAATAATGAAACAAATAAAAGAAAGAATTAATTTAGACAAAATAATAGAAAATGATTGTAAAGAATAAATTAGTTATGTCATTGAAAAATAATAAAAGAACTAAAAACACACTTTTACACATGCATACAGTTTTTACAAAATTGTTTACAGAATAAAATTTTATTTATAATTATACAATATAAATTATTTGTATATTGAAAAATAAATAAAAAAATATAAAAATGGGTGCGGAAAAAAGGTTAAAAAACAGCCACATCAAACTTCCCCACACTTAAACTTTTCTTTCCTCAAACAAATGGTTAGATTTGACTTCAAAACAGAGAAATGATTTGTGAGATTCAGTTCCAAAAGTGCATGACTAAACATTAAATAAAGAGGAACAAGACCAAACAATGGGTCAGGATTTTCATAAATGTGTTCCAATATTAGGCCCTTCCTAGCTTCAAAAAAATAATTGAATTAAAATGTCTTACTAACTCATGCACTATAATGTACGTCATACCTCATATATGATCTCATTAACATCCCTATGTTAATTTCCAATTAATGTTTTGATTCAAGGAGTGGTGACATGTTAGAATAATTGGAATAAAAACATTGACAAAAGACACATTCAATTTTCACCTTCCCCTAGGTTCTAAAAAGTAAAATTCATTAATTTAATAACATTATTAATTCAACCGAAATGAATTTCATCTATGCCAATTTCTCCATTGTTTATCTGGGTTGAAAATTTCCCACACCATAATGTGTTTATTTTTATAAGGGAACTTTATTTTACTTTTTCCCAACCATATTCCATGTGAATAGAACTATGCATATCACTTATACAAATTGAAATTGACATTATTTATTCATAGAAATGCACCCAGTGGACCTTCTCTCAGATACTCACTATGTGATCCCATTTTCCCATTTTACTCTAGTTACAAAGGACTGATCTAATAATCATTTGAATTTATTTACTAATGTGATTGAATATTTTTTTTAATAAAAGTTATGATTCCTCTAGTTCCCAGTGAAAATTTCTTATTATGCAAATTCATGATTCTAATTCCACAAGAACAATCCTTTCACACTCCCATCCTCATCTTGTAAATAGAAAAATACACAAAACATTGAACTTATCCACTCAAAAACCACTAATCCTAAACACTTTTAAAATATGTGAAACTCCCAAAATCCAACAAATAGTAATCCACTAGAGATGACATAATTGAAGTACCAGCTGAGCCTCAAATGACCCTCAAGTGAAGAAATAAGTTGAGAATTTTGAAATATTTTAAAAATTTCTGAAAAACATTGAACAATTTTTTATAAACAAACACAAACCTCAAGTTAAAGAAGGGGGAATTTCAAGTGATGAACAAAATGATCCATCTACCCCAAACATAAAACACAAAATTATACATAATGTTGGATTCTAAAGTAAGAGATATTAAACAATGTTTTAAAACAATATTTGAGGGGTTAGGTGAATGTTTTTCCAGATTATTTCTGACAAAAAAATAAACGAAACGAAACAGAATCATATATACAAAAGAAATGAGAAAAGTGATTTTTTTAGTTCACAATAGTAACATAACACATGATTTAAATAGTATTCGAATGTCATGTGATGAATACAATACAAAACAGTTAAATTATATTGAATCATAGGGTGTAAGAATATTTCAATAATTAGTTCAAAGGATTATTCAAATATCTAGATACTAGCATTAAATCTTACACCCTATGATTGAAATATTCTTACACCCTATGATTCAATATAATTTAACTATTTTTTATTGTATTCATCACATGACATTCTAATACTATTTAAATCATGTGTTATGTTACTATTGTGAACTAAAAAAATCACTTTTCTCCCTATGCTGAAAAAATATCAATAATTTGAAAAATATCTGGGGGTCTCCCCCACTCTTAAGAACATGAAAAATATTAGTAAAAATTTAGATGTAAATTAAACTAAAATACACCCAAACAACACTTACATAAAAAATTGGACCTTTAACAATAACTTCTATAAAAATATCATCTTTTATAGCATTGATTGTTTTTTCTCTTGTTCATATTTCTGTATGTAAATAAAGAGAAAATAAGTATCTAGAACTTGACGATCAAGAAAAATAAAACTACAGATGAGTTGAAGAGTTGTGATCCAAATGATGCAGTGGATTTCTCCCTTGGTTTTCCTTTACCTTGTTTGTGGAAACAATATGTCTCTCTCTCATGTATCAACATATCATGAGGCACCATTATATAGTCATAATATAATACTAAAGACTGAAATAAGAAGAGTTATTATTTTTAATATTTGTTGATGAAACAGAAATAAAAGGAATAAAACAAGGCAATAATGGGTTAGTTCCCATGAAACACTGAGTTTATAGTTCCAAGTTAGACTCGAGACAGCTCATTCTTTAAGAATAGAAATGGAATCCAAGACCTTTAGTTTAGCTTTAATGAAATACTTAATCATCAGAACATTGACCATAAATGGTATATTTTCTTCTCCAACCAACCCCACATCTCCATTAATAAAAACTCAAATAATGGTAAAGGGTCCTGACCATTTGGTCCTCAATTTTCATTGAAAATGTTTCATCCTAGAATTAAAAAGAAATACCCTCTTACAGACCTTGAAATTTATATTTTTAATGATTGAGTAATGAAAATACTTTTTTCATTATTTTTAAATTTCATCATTCTCAAAATACTCTCTTCTTATCTCCTCTATCTTACTCAGCTCCAAGAATATTCTTTCACAAGTAGACTTGAAGTCAATGTTTAGGGCCTTCACTAGACAATAAGATTACTATTGTAACACAATAGGTAGGTGAAATGTATTCCCAAAAAGCATCATGTATGGGGAAATCCTTATAAGATTTTTATAATAATTTCTATAGGACCAATGAGCCTAATACAACTTAAATAACAAATCCTTCCTAGATCTAGACATTGTTTTCTACAAAATTGAATTAAGCTCTCTATTTGAATCTTCTAGCTGCCAACTTTATTGTCAGTGATAGGTGGTACCTACCCTATGAGAGAATGCATTCTTCCCCTTAAATTTTTTTTAACAAATAATTTTTGAAATGAGTATCATTATCAGTTATTAATTCCTTATGCATACTAAACCTAGAAAAGTTGTTTTTATGATGAATTTTACTACGCTAGCAGCATAATTATTGGGTAGATCCACTACCTCAACCCACATGTACACATAGTCCACAAGACCCAAAATTCACTCATTCTTATAAGATTAATTTAATGGTACCATGATATCCAACCCCAAACATAAAAAACTTTTACTTTCAAAATATCTTTTTGATGTAGCTCCTACCTTATTCCAACAATACCTAGCATCTGACATTTATCATATCATATAACCAGAAAAATATCATCCTTGAAAAAAATTGGCCTGTAGAAACCAGCCCATAAGACATTTTTAGTAGTCCATTGTCCTTTATAGTGGCCACCCCAAGGTGAGGAATGAAAGCTCTCATGTATGGGAAAAATCTCTTCCTCAACCATACATATTCCCAAAATTCAATCAGTAAATATTCTAAAGATAAATGGTTCATCGTAAAAATAATATTTCATGTCTGAGATGAAACTCTTCCTTTAGTTATGTGAGAGGTCCTTGGGCATGAATAATACTACGAAAAATCTCTCATACTATGCAAACCAAGTAGACTACTACATAGAAGCAACAAACAATTGTTCATCAAGGAATAAAGTATTGATCTCTCATGAATCCTCACTTTGGGTGTTTTGAAATCTTGAAAACCAATCTGCCACAACATTCTCAGTCCATTTCTTATCCACAATGACCAAATCAAACACTTTAAGCTACAAGGTCTATCTCATCAACCTTAGTTTTGAAACATTTTTAGCCAGCAAGTACTTGAAGGTTGCATGGTCTGTGAAATGATAAATCTAGTCCCAATAAAGTACTGCCTAAACATTTCTAGGGAAAACATCACATCAACTAACTCCATCTCAGTGGTGTAATAACTCTTTTGGGCATCATGTGGCTTCTTGGTGGAATAATAAATGACATGAAATTTTGAATCCTTTCTCTAGAAAAAACATCACCTATAGCTAAATCACTAGCATCACACAACACCTCAAAGGAGATCTTCCAATTCGGGGAAGTGATCACATGTGAGGTTGTCAGCTTCTCTATAAGAAAGTAAAATGACTCTATGCAGTTCTCATAAAAAACAAAGTGATTTTACATAACTTGAAGCGAGAATAGGGTTCTAGTAATCTTATAAAAATCTTCAATGAACCACCTGTAAAACCCAGAATGACCCACAAAATGTTTAATTTCATTGACATTTTCAGGTGGTTGAAAATTTTGGGTGACATTAACATTGGAATTATCGACCTCGAGACCCATCTTAAATACTTTATGACCCAAAATAATGACCCCAGTAGCAGTGAATTAGAAATTTTCCTAGTAAGAGACCAGATTGATCTCTTATAATCTTTCCATCACATGTTTTAAATTTTCTATGTAGTTCTCAAAATCACATCCTAGTACTAAAAAATCATCAATGAAAACATTAATTATTCTTTCAATCATGTAAAAGAAAATTACCATCATACATTAATAAAAAGTGGCAGGATCAACACAAATGATAAATGGAATTTAATAGTAAGAAAATGACTCAAATGGACAAGTGAATGTGCTTTTATTTTGACCCTTAGAAGAAATGGAAATCTATTTGTAACCAGAGTTACCATATGGTGGAGGAATTGTCTATAATATATATCCAGGAAACTATAATGCTATATGGAATTCTAGTCTGAATTATATATGATAGAGACCCAAGGATTATATATTATTTCTAGAAATAATTATAGAAATACCTTGGTAATCTATTGATCATGATCATGGATTATCATCCACAAATTGATTGAAAATCTGAAAGGATGATCCAAATGTGGGAGGAAAGTTTTGAGGTTTTTTATTTGAGTTTGGTGGCTAATGGGGGGGGGGGTTAATTTATTATTAGTCGAGTTCTAGTAAAATAATTTTTATTATGTCTTGATACATATAGATCCTTTTGAATCATTCTTTTAGATTAATTTTCATTCTACACTTTTTTGGTTGTAAACTTGTATGACGTCACTGGTTGGAACCAACCTTGTGCAAGAGAAAAAATAAAAGATTCTGTTGATCAATTATTGGATGGAGGTGGTTCACAGTCATAAAAAATCATGTGGAGATCATTACCAAAGACAATTTTAATTTTAGGTGAGTTATCACGAGTTCTTGGGAATCTATCTAGGGGTTGGGAATTATCATTTTATTAAAAATTTCAAGTTATCTCCTTGATACATATACCCTTATAAGAAACATTAATGAGTTGGTGAGGTGGAATATAAATTATCAGTGATTTAAATGATCATTTAAATGTATAATGTGCTTCATGTATCTCAATTGAAGAAGTATCAACCTATTCCTACCCATGTGATTCTATGGGATCATGTTGATCTAGAGATGAATTTCATGTTGATTTATGTGCCACAACAAATTATGGATAGGCAAGAGAAATTAATCCATGGGAAAATAATTGGTCTAGTGTGAGTATTATGGAAACATGTCTGGATTCATGATGAAACATGGGAGCATGAAAAGGAACTATTGGATCATTATATTGAACTCTTCTAGAATAACTGTTGTCATTCAATTTATGGGGACGAAATGAAAACATGTGGGGAGAATATAAGACCCCCGATTTAAAGTATATGACCCTTTATTTAGGAATTTTATGTATATATTATGATCAGGTTACATTTTTAGAGGTTAATGATTTTTTGACATTAATTTGAATCTTTTCTAGAGGTTCATAGTTAGACATTGTTTAGTAAATACTGTACATCCCATCTATGATTCTTTACAGCTAGTGTGGAAGGAGGGATATTAGCTCTGCACGGTTTACGTATAGTTTGGCCAAACTGTATTCCCTAAGGAAATTGTGCATTGTTTAGAATGTGCTAAAATCAAGGTTATAACACCAATTTTATTACCATGGGATCCAACCTTGTGAGGGGTTTTATTATGGTAGTATCACCATAAAATTAGCACATGGTCTTCAAAACAATGCATTGTACATTTAAACCTATGAAATTAGTTGATATAATTTGATTTAATTTTTTTAAGACATACGTTACCCCTAATTATCCAATAAAATGAAATCAATTTTCTCCCAAGGTATGATAGATGTTTTACTTCGGTCTTAGTGTGATATGTAGGTGAATCAATGTGCGTTGGAGGCCTAAAATAACAAGTATGTTCCTATTCATCATCATTATTATTAGACCAAAGGTTCTTCTCTCTCTCTATCAATCTATCCCTCTCTCTATCTTGAAACCATTAATCTTTTTTGAATGTTATAGATCTATGGTTTATGTATGGATTTTTATGAATCCATGTTGGATATTAGGATATAATGGTGGTTCATGTTTCGATCTAGGGAATTGTAGTGTCATTCTTTGTTTTCGCCAACTGTTTCTAAGGTTGGTGTCTTCTCTCTCGAATCTACATGATTAGAACATGAAAAATTAGTTCTCAATAACCATTTTCTTTAAATGATTTTTATATTATTAGGAAATTATTTTTGGCAACCAATTAAGTAATGGTTTTATTAAATTGTGTAAATTTTATGGTTTTTGGAAAATATTCAATGATGATTTTTTTAAAATGATTAATTTAAAAATATTATTACGATTTTATAAAATGAAAATAATTGTTGAAATATTTTAAATAAAAATTGGTTCTATGTGAAATTTCAGGGCATGGATTTTGGAATACATGGTTAGCATGGGTTTAATTACATTAGACGTGACCCTGTGGAAGGGGTATGTTCCATTGGGGAACATTTTATTGGTTACCATGGGACTACTTGGTAGATATATGAGATACCAATCGTGAGTATGTAATTGTATCCTTGTCATGAATGTGTGTATGTGTGGACTCATTGAATAAGAATACCAAATGAAATTGATAAAGATTTTAATGGATTGTTTTTATTAATTTCAGGGGATTTTTTGGATTTGATATGAATTGCTTTAACTGTTTTAAACTAGTTTATATAAATGCGTTGAAACATTTTACCCTAGATGGATTAATTTGGGATTCCATTGTGGAAATCATAATGAGTTGATACTCACCCTATTTTTGGGAATTTTTCTTCATTTGTATATGTTATCTACCGAGACAAAGGTAAAGGCAAGGTATCATTGTTTTTTAGTGATGCTTCATGATACCATAGTCACAACCTGTTGGGTTGGAGCTTGGAGTAGATGTCTAACACCCTATTAATTTGTTAAATATTTATTTTTCAAATAAATTTAATCTTTTAACTATTTTTCATTGCACGCAAAACTGAGTAAGGTCTACATTACAGACAACAATGTATTTAGCTTGTCTTACACACAACATTGAGATTCAATGATACACTAAATATTATTATCACCTAGAAATTAGAATTATTGATATGAACTGAATTAAATTAACAATAAAATTATATGGTTTTGAGAATTGTATAAAATTAATTTTTTGGTAATCAATTAATAAAAAATGAAAATATAGACCATTTAAAAGTAATGGAATTTTTTTGGTTTCTTTTCAAAAAAAAAATGTTAACATAAATAAATTTAAAAAAATTTGGTGAATAAATTTAAATAAATTTAAATATTATATATTAAATAAAATATTTAATATTTAACTAATGTCATTTATAGATAACGGATTAGAATAAATCAAATTTTATGCCTAAAACCTATATTTTTCTAAAGAGATGTTTTGTCGCATTTTTGGTGAACTTTTTTTTCTAAAAAATGCATTTTACACTTTTAGAAAATTTATTTGAAAAAATAAACATTATTTTTGAAATCATCATTTTAAAATAATCTTATGGATAATTTTTGATAAATTTCTAAAATTGTTAATATTTCTTATGAATTGTGAACAATACTATTTTTTAATTGAAAAATGAATTTGTTAAATTTATTTACAATGTTAAATAATATTTCAAATTGGTTTTAATGTAAAATTAGTTTATTTTTACACCACGTAATCCAATCACTACGGGAAAAATGGGCATTTGCGACGGGGTTATTTGCCCGTCGCAAATAAGTAGCCTTTTGCGACGGGATAGCTTTCCCCGTCGCAAAAGGACTGGCGCGGTTTGCGCGCCAAATCGCGGGAAACTTATTTGCGACGGGGGAATATTCCCGTCGCAAATAACCGGCGGCGGTAAAAGGTATTTGCGACGGGAATATTCCCCCGTCGCAAATAGTATGTCGGCAGGTGGTTATTTGCGACGGGTCCCGTCGCAAATAACTATTTACCCGTTGGCCGTAATAAATGATGGCTAAGGTATTTGCGACGGTACCCGTCGCAAATAATCTAACCTATAAATACCCCCATCCGTTTTTTTCAAATCATTCTCAAATTCCCTCTTCTTCTTCTCTCAAAGTTTTATTTCTAAAGTTTAGTTTTTCTCAAGTTTATGTTTTTCCTTCGGAGTTGATATTAAAGTTTCGAAGAACGATCAGAGCAGATCAATTTTCAAGGTATTTATGTTCATTTTAATTTAATATTTATTTTTAATTTTTTATTAGTTTTAATTATTCTTAATTAGTTGTAATTTAATTATGTTTACATTGTTTTGTTACTTAATAAATTTAAATTATTAGTATTCATTGTTAATATTTAAATGGTAATTAGGAATAATTAGTAATAATTACAAATAATTAAGAATAAATATTAATATTTAGTAATAAATACCAATAATTAGGAATAATAACATTATTATATTATTAGTATATTTTATTATTAATATTAAAATAATATAATTTTTTATATATATACAATTCTCTTTTCATCTGTGTGTTTGCTGTCTCCACATGTATTATTTGTATGTGGAGATAGAAAACACACAGATGAAAGGAGAATTGTATATAAATTAAAAAATTATATTATTTTAATATTAATAATAAAATATACTGATAATGTTATTATTCGTAATTATTGGTAATTATTCTTAATTATTGGTAATTATTCATTTAATTACTTCTAATTAGGAACAATTAACAATAATTACCAATAATTAGGAATAATTACCAATAATTAGTAATAATTACCAATAATTAGTAATAAATACCAATAATTAGTAATAATTATCAATAATTAGTAATAATTAGTAATAATTAACAATAATTAGTAATAATTACCAATAATTAGTAATACTTACCAATAATTAGTAATAATTACCAATAATAAGTAATACTTATTAATAATTATCAATAATTAGTAATAATTACTAATAATTACCACTAATTAGTAATAATTAGGAATAATTACCAGTAATTATCAATAATTATCAATAATTACCAATAATTACCAATAATTAGCAATAATTTGTAATAATTAGTAATAATTAGTAATAATTAGGAATAATTAGGAATAATTAGAAATAATTAGGAATAATTAGAACTAATTAGGAATAATTATGAATAATTAGGAATAATTAGGAATAATTAGAAATAATTAGGAATAATTATGAATAATTAGGAATAATTATGAATAATTAGGAATAATTAGGAATAATTACCAATAATTACCAATAATTACCAATAATTAGTAATAATTAACAATAATTACTAATAATTACAAATAATTAGTAATAATTAGTAATAATTATCAATAATTATCAATAATTAATAATAATTAGTAATAATTCGTACTAATTACAATAATTAGTACTAATTACCAATAATTCGTAATAAATACCAATAATTCGTAATAAATACCAATAATTCGTAATAATTACCAATAATTCGTAATAATTACCAATAATTAGTAATAATTATCAATAATTAGTAATAATTACCAATAATTAGTAATACTTACCAATAATTAGTAATTATTACCAATAATAAGTAATAATTATTAATAATTATCAATAATTACTAATAATTACTAATAATTACCAATAATTAGTAATAATTTGGAATAATTACCAATAATTATCAATAATTATCAATAATTACCAATAATTAGTAATAATTACCAATACTTAGTAATAATTACCAATATTTAGTAATAATTACCAATAATTATCAATAATTAGTAATAATTATCAATAATTAGTATTAATTACCAATAATTACAAATAATTGGTAATAATTCGTAATAATTACCAATAATTGGTAATAATTCGTAATAATTACCAATAATTGGTAATAATTCGTAATAATTCGTAATAATTAGTAATAATTACCAATAATTAGTAATAATTACCAATAATTAGTAATAATTAGTAATAATTAGTAATAATTAGTAATAATTAATAATAATTAGTAATAATTATCAATAATTAGTAATAATTACCAATAATTACCAATAATTAGTATTAATTAGTAATAATTACCAATAATTACCAATAATTACCAATAATTACCAATAATTAGTAATAATTAGTAAAAATTAGTAATAATTACCAATAATTAGTAATAATTAGTAATAATTAGTAATAATTAGTACTAATTACCAATAATTAGTAATAATTAACAATAATTAGGAATAATTAGTAATAATTAATAATAATTACGAATAATTAGTAATAATTTCGAATAATTAGTAATAATTACCAATAATTAGTAATAATTACCAATAATTAGTATTAATTACCAATAATTACCAATAATTGGTAATAATTAGTAATAATTACCAATAATTAGTAATAATTACCAATAATTGGTAATAATTAGTAATAATTAGTAATAATTATTAATAATTACCAATAATTAGTAATAATTAGTAATAATTAGTAATATTTACCAATAATTAGTAATAATTAGTAATAATTAGTAATAATTAACCAATAATTACCAATAATTACCAATAATTAGTAATAATTAGTAATAATTAGTAAAAATTAGTAAAAATTAGTAATAATTAGTACTAATTACCAATAATTAGTAATAATTAACAATAATTAGGAATAATTAGTAATAATTAATAATAATTACGAATAATTAGTAATAATTACGAATAATTAGTAATAATTACCAATAATTAGTAATAATTACCAATAATTAGTATTAATTACCAATAATTACCAATAATTGGTAATAATTAGTAATAATTACCAATAATTAGTAATAATTACCAATAATTGGAAATAATTAGTAATAATTAGTAATAATTATTAATAATTACCAATAATTAGTAATAATTAGTAATAATTAGTAATAATTACCAATAATTAGTAATAATTAGTAATAATTAGTAATAATTAGTAATAATTACTAATAATTAGTAATAATTATCAATAATTAACAATAATTAGTATTAATTAGTAATAATTACAAATAATTACCAATAATTACCAATAATTACCAATAATTAGTAATAATTACCAATAATTAGTAATAATTACCAATAATTAGTAATAATTACCAATAATTAGTAATAATTAGTAATAATTACCAATAATTACCAATAATTACCAATAATTAGTAATAATTACCAATAATTCGTATTAATTACCAATAATTACCAATAATTGGTAATAATTAGTAATAATTACCAATAATATTAATACTATGAAAATAATAAAAAATTTATATAATATTAAAATTATCAATATTTGTAACATGTTTTGCTTTATTCTCAACATATTTAATTCTTAAAGGGTCAATTTTAAGGTGTATCTCAATAAAAAGTTTGCGTCAGTTGTGTATGATCTAAACTCTATAATTATCCTAGCTTGAATGTTTTTTCTAACAAATTATTCAAAAACAGTAATGCTTTTATATTTTATAGAGAAATATGGAACAACGGGGTCCTCAACAATCATTATTAGGTGACCGCATATGGATAAATCAACGTAGAAATCCAAACAGTTCTGGTTAAAATCCAGTATATGTAGAGGGTGTGGAGACTTTTTTATCATTTGCGGCATCAAATCCAGAATTTGTTTCAGAAGGAAAAATAAAATGCCCTTGCAGAAAATGTGCATTGAGAACGTTTGACACGTTTGACAAAGTGGGGGAACATCTCTTTCATTTTGGTTTTCAACCAGATTATGTTTTTTGGTATCAACACGGTGAACGCAGTTCCAGAGTAGGTGATACCAACTTGATTCCAGATCCATCCCGGTTTCAAGATTTAGTACATGATGTTGCAGGTTCATCTGTTCAACATACAGAAACTCCGGCTGATATAACTTCAAATCCTGAGTTGGCACCGTCTGAATTTTATGAGTTGTTGAAGTCTGCTGAGGATGCATTATATCCTGGCTGCAAGATGAGAAAATTAGAAGCAGTTGCTAAATTTAAGGCTATCAAATCAGATAACGGAATGTCAAACACCTGTTTTGACCAGATATTTTCTTTTCTTAAAACACTATTACCCGAAGGAAATGTTTTACCTGAAAATTACTATGAGAGTAAGAGGCTGGTTCAAGATTTGGGACTTACTTGTCAGAAGATTCATGCATGTTCAAATGACTGTATTTTATATTCTGGGGAAAATGAGTCGTTGGATAGTTGTCCCACATGTGGGAAACTGAGATATAAAGAAGGACAACACGGGAAGTCTGGTTTGATTCCTGTAAAACAGTTGAGATATTTTCCGCTTACATCCAGACTTCAGTGTTTATTCATGTCTAAGAATACAACGATAATGATGTCATGACATAAAGAGAATATTTCAACCGATAAAAGCTTGAATCATCCAGTCGATGGTGATTCATGGAAACATTTTGATAGAGTGCATCCATCCTTTGCTTTAGAAGCTAGAAATGTTCGACTGGGCCTTTACACTGATGGTTTCTGTTCGTTTGGATCTTATGGTAGTCAATATTCATGTTGACCTATTTTTTTAACTCCGTACAATTTACCTCCATGGATGTTGATGAAGGAGCCATATATTTTTTTGACTTTACTAATTACAGGACATCCGAAGAAAAATATTGATGTTTATTTGAATCCATTGATTGATGAATTAAATTTATTGTGGAGTACTGGTGTCAGTACATATGATGTTGCAACGAAACAGAATTTCATACTAAGAGCAGCATTGATGTGGACAATAAGTGACTACCCGGCTTATGGGATGTTATCTGGCTGGAGTACACATGGTCAGAAATCATGTCCTTACTGTATGGGAGAGAACAAAGCATTTATGCTCATTCATGGAATGAAACCTTGTTATTTTGACTGTCATCGCAGATTTCTTCCAGCTGATCATCCTTTTCGCAGAAACAGATCTCATTTCAGAAAAGGAACAGTTGAAAGGGATGGACCTCCAAAAAATGCTATCAGGTTTGGAGTTAAAATCAGTTGTATTTTCATTACCTCCCATCACTTTTGGTCCCACAATAAACCAACAGAAAATTTCTGGTTTTGGGAAAGAACACAATTGGATTAAACGTAGCATATTTTGGGATTTGCCATATTGGTCTGATTTGTTGGTCCGACACATGTTAGATGTCATGCATATTGAGAAGAAATGTTTTGATAATTTGTTTCATACAGTTTTGGATACGCCAGGAAAGAGCAAAGACAATGTAAATGCACGTTTAGATCTTGCCCAAATTTGCAGGCGTCCAGAATTGGAACTATTTGAGAATGTCAGAACAGAAAGGTTACTGAAACCAAAAGCAGCTTATACACTGTCTAAAAAAAACCGTTTATTATTTTGTCAGTGGATTGCAGATTTGAGACTTCCAGATGGATGTGCTTCCAATTTGGGTAGATGTGTAAAGAATGGTCATATTACTGGATTAAAAAGTCATGATTGTCATGTTATAATGGAGAGACTTCTACCCATTGGATTAAGAGGTCTGTTGAATTCTGTGATTTGGGATTCCATAACAGACATGTCTCATTTTTTTCGGGAAATTTGTGCGGCTACGGCAGATTATGATGCTCTAGGCAAACTTGAAAAAGATGTTGTTGTAATTATATGTAAACTGGAAAAAATATTTCTGCCATCTTTCTTCGACTCAATGGAACATTTGATGTTACATTTTCCATATGAAGCCAAATGTGGAGGTCCGGTATAGTTTCGATGGATGTACCCATTTGAAAGATGCATGCAAAAATTGAAAAGAAAAGTACGCTACAAAGCATCTGTTGAAGGATCTATTGCAGAAGCTTATTTGCAAGAGGAAATATATTTTTTCTGCTCCCATTATTTTGAATCTGAGTATCCTTCAAAACACAACCGAATGGGACGGAATGAGAGGAATATTGATGAAATCGACAATCAATTATCTGTTTTCAACCAGTCAGAGCTTGGTTTTGGTGGAATTTATGAACGCTAGCTTTCAGATGATGAACATCATAGAGCTCATACGTATGTTCTACTCAACTGTGAAGAGATGACATCAGTTGTACTGTAAGTGTTTATATCACTTATTCTATCATTTATGTTACAGTAAATAACTTTGGTTTTTATAGGTTGTATGATAATCATATCAAGAAACAAATTCCACAAATTACAGCAGCTGCTCTCAAAGAACGTCGACTGAAAAATTTCTCTCAGTGGTTTCAAAAACTGGTAACATAAATTCTTTATCTTTTAGCAACTCATTCAATGTATAGTTTACTATATTGATAATTATTTCACAAATTTTCAGGTGTCTTGACATGCTGATAAAATTGACAAACGGCTGTGTGTATTGAGTAACCCACCTTCCAAACTTGTTAAAACTTATAATGCATATGTGGTGAATGGATTTAGATTCCACACACATGCATATGGGGAATCGAAAAAGACAATGAACAGTGGAGTTAGCTTGAGAGGATCTCATCATCGAGAAAATGAAGTTGACTTTTATGGCATACTTGATGAAATCATTGAACTCTATTATCTTGGACAACATTACATAACCATGTTCAAATGTCGGTGGTTGGATACAGAGAGAGGCGTGCGTGTTCATCCGACTCATGGAATCATCGATATTAAATGTAAAAGTGTTCTCGCAGTAAATGAACCATTCTTATTGGCTCAACAGGCATATCATGTTTATTACACAAAGTACTGTGCTACATCAAGAGACTTGACTGATTGGTGGAGTGTAATAAAAATCAAAATTCGAGACAATCAGTTTAGTCAAACTGAATGTGCTTTCACTGATGTGCAAAGAATTGAAGTTTTTCAAGAGAGTACTCAAAATCAATCTTTTTTACAAAGAGACATGAGTATCGATGACGACACCCCACATTTAAGAGTCGGTGATGACGATGATGTTAATGATGTCACACATGAATTTGAAATGGTAAGAGATGAAGCAACTGTAACTCGAATGGATATCGATGATGTTGAGGAGGAATATGAAGATGACATTGACATATATGAAGATGATGATGAAGATGAACACTTATAGAATTCCATGGTATTTATATACAATCATAATATGTATATATGTATATATAATAGTAATTATCAATTATTTGCTAACATTAACATTTTCTGTTTCAGATGGACGATGCCACATTTCGTGAGTTGGCGGATGCTGACCTGCCTTTCGATGCGGATGAGTTGCTGGCAGATGACACTCAGCCTGCAGGTGCTCCAGGGAGTACGCGGAGGGGGCGCGGTCTTGCACGATTGATGATTCCTGACCCCTTCCCCGAGCGACGTCCACATCTTGGGTTTGATCTGCGCACACGGAGGTGTGATAACCTGTGGATTTGACTAAGATTTCATTAATCTATTCACATAATAAATGTTTATTATTTTTACAGTTTTTCGCATATAGCAGTCGGACAGGGCAGCGCTATTTTGCGCAACTATTTCTCTCAGCCGTGGACCACATGGGAGCAGATTCCCATTGATGTGTAGCAGGCCATGTTCGGCCATTGGTTGGTACGTACGTAAATACATAATTTTTATTTTGAAAATTATTTCATTTCTAACTTGATATTTTGATTTATTTTTAGGGTTTATGGTATCCGATCGAGGATACCATGCGTGACGCCATCCACGAGGCATGAGAGGTGGCCATGCGTGATCGCATTCGTCAGTTTTTGCACAATTTAAGAAAAGCTGCCATGAAGAAAGCAGGAGTGTCAGATTTTGACGAGTCATGTAGAGCACACCGACCAGAGTACATTTCATCCCATGTATGGGATGGATTATGTGCGCACTGGTTTAGTGGTGCCTTTCAGAGGAGATCATCGGTGGGGAGGCAGAATCGGGAGAGACAGGAGGTGACTCATCGAGCTGGGAGTCGTTCTTTCAGTACTCATAGACAACATCTGGTACGTACATTATTTATAAATATTTTATATAACTATAAATATTAACAGTTTATTTTTTATTCTTATAGGCTGTCGAGCACCCCGATATTACGGAGTACGATGTATATCGGAGGATGTATAGTGATCCTGCTACTGGGGAGCTCAGAGGTGATCGTTAGCATCACATCGTGTTCAGTATTATTTGTTTTCAAGTTTAAAAATCAACTGCATATAATATATTCACAATTTTAATTTTAAATTGCAACTACAGGAGTCATATGAGGCCGCAGCGTCACAGGCCCGGCTTGAGAGTCAGGCCGAGTCATCAGATCAGACCACTGACTGTTAGTTTGGTGAGGCGGCATGGATGCATGCCACCCAGTATGCCTTCCAGAAGGGCTGGGTAGTTGGTATCGGCTCTCGACTGACTCCCGGAGATTATTATGGCAGTGCTGCGATGTCGACGTCCAGCTCGAGAGGAGCTCGTGCATCTTCTTCTACTACACAGTATGAGGATCAATTGTGATATCAGACTGCACTGATAGAGAGTCTCCGACAGGAGCATGAGCAGATGCGTCAGCAGCATGAGGAGGACCGTCGACGCCAGCAGCAGCTGTACGAGGAGCAGACGAGTCGGTGGCAGCAGCAGCATCAGGAGCAGATGGAGTACATGCGCCGACTCACTCATGCTTTAGGGATGGAGTTTCCTCCACCACCATCTGCAGATCCCCCACCTCCCCCCTCCTTCAGATTAGAGTTTGTATTTATGTTATAAAATTTGTGAAATCAAAATATGATTTTTTTTCTATTCGTAGTTTCTGTCTCATTATAAAATATTAATAATATTATGTTTTTAAATAACAATAATATGAATAATAATATTATTTATATTTTATAATATTAAATTATATATATATATTAAAATTTTATAATATTAAAATTTAATTATATTTTTTTGTAATACTTGAATTATTTTAATATTTGAATGTAAAATAATTCTATTATTTTTATATTAATTAAAATAACTTATTAATATTTTTTTTATTTATGAATTATAATTCTAATATTATTATATTAATTAAATCATTTATTAATATTCTATTATTTTTTATTTTTTAATTATAATTCTATTATTATTATATGAATTAAAATAATTTATTATTTTTATTTGTGAATTATAATTCTATTATTATATTAATTAAAATCATTTATTAATATTTTATTATTATTTATTTTTGAATTATAATTGGATTATTATTATATTAATTAAAATAATTTATTAATAATTTATTATTTTTATTTTTTTTATAGTATTTGCGACGGGATACTATGCCCGTCGCAAATAGTATTATTATTATATTTATTAATAGTTTTTTATTTTTTTTTTAAATAGTATTTGCGACGGGTCCCGTCGCAAATAGTATTTATTAATAGTTTTTTATTTTTTAAAAAAAATAGGTTTTTGCGACGGGGCCGTCGCAATAACTATTTGCGACGGGTCCATCGCAACAGGTATTTGGGACGGGACCCGTCGCAAAAACTATTTTGAAAGTTTTTTACAAATATACGGAGACTATTTGCGACGGGTATTATTCCCGTCGAAAAAAAAGGTTTTAGCGACGGGCCCGTCGCAAATAAGGGTTGTTGCGATGCCGTTTTCAGCAACGAGCCATTTGCGACGGGATCCCGTCGCAAATGACCCGTCGCAAATACCTGTTTTTCTAGTAGTGAATTTAGGTCATTGGAATTTATTCCATATTGAATTTTTGTATAATAATTGTGTAAAATATTGAATATTTTCTCTTTAAAAACCACCTTTTCTCGTCATGTTTGCGGGATTAATTTTAAATTAAAATATTCCACATATATGAATGGAATATAGAAATGTTGATTAAATATTTTAAATAATCAAAATTTATATTATCTGTAATGTTCAACTTAATTTGTAATAAAAATGTATGGAGATTACAATTAAAAATAATTATTATGGTTAGAGTAAAAAAGGGTTTACTGGGGGGTTTAAACTTAAAATATAAATGAAAAAATGACCTATAAATATATCTAAAATATATTTTATTTCCATATATAAAAAATATCATGTATAAATTTTTAATTTATTTATTTACTACCCTTTAGGAATGTTAAATATTTGGGCACATTTTTTCTTTCCATAACAATTTGAAGTGTGCCACCAACCTCACTTATAAAAGGCCACCCCTTATCCAACCTTATTCACATAATTAAATCAATTTGGTTCAAATAATACCTACCAAATAAATTACAATAATCTATAATCTCATCTTATAAGACTTATTATTGAGATAAATCCATCATAGGAAGGATACTGGTGAAAACCTAAGTAGGATACCCGAGTTTGTGGTAACATTCAAAAACGCTATTTTTTGTTAAATTTCTTCCTCCAACCACTTCTATTATAAAAAGATGATGATATTAGAAAACTATAATATTACATATATTTAAATGTCTTTATGTTATATTAATGACATAAAACCTTCTCACTTCAATCAAATGGGTTACGAAATCATCGCTCATGTGTACAATGAACTACCACCTCAAAAACAGATGTCATTCATTTTTACATAAACACCTCCCAAGGTCAAAAATTTTGCTGGATTTCTTATTTATATATAATAATTATGATATTATTAAACATTAAGAATTATTTTATAACACATATCTTCCTAAAACCATTTTTTGGGAACCAAAAAATGTTCCCCATTTGTACGGCGGACTACAACCTCACAAAGTGATGCGTTTCGTTCAGTATTTACATGGAAGGTAATAAGGATAGTTTTGATAAAAATATGTGATATATATTAAATAAAAATTATTATAAATTATAATATTTCATTAAACATTCTTTTATTTAATCCAACTTGAAAATTGAAACATCATTCAGGCATACATATGGCTTATCATCTCAACAAACGGTGTATATAATTTTATATCACTACATTTAATGGATTAAAATAAATAAATAAATAAATAAATAAATATTAAATATTATATTTATAACATGTTTAAAATTATGGCTAATATGAAACCATGATAAAAATAATTGGAAAAAAAATCAAAACATACACCTAAAACAAAGTATCTAAACCCTAAAACAAGACTGCAACATGGAACTTCTAATAAAAGGGTAATAAAAGGTCATAAGTAAATAGTATGTCGTATGATATATTTATATAGATATATATGAATTTTTAAATAATATATCTATAAAAACATATATTTATAATGAAGTAGTTTTGAATGTGTATTAAGGATTGTAGGACTTAAGGAAAGAGATTTTTAGTCTCTCTTTAAATTCTGGGAGACATATGAAACATCACTACTCGTTTAATTTTTTGGTATATAATGATGCTTTAACATGTTATATAATGAATATATCACATTACATGATATTAAATGTTTCATTTTATGATGTTTTTTATTGTGTCATATGATTAAAAATAACACTAAGGTGGTAAATGTTTTTTGTCTCACTTATATTATCTGTGATACGCATGCCATATTCAACATGTGTTTCTTTTATGTGGAGTATATAATGAACATGAATATATTTAATAATTATTATATATAAATTTTATTTTATTTTAATATCAATTTTAGGATAACGCTTTCATGGTTTTTATGGATAAAAATTTACTAAAGAGACAATGGATCTTTGACTCAATTTTCCTTCTCTAAGGCACATGTTATTTTATGCATATATCTTCCTTTATGAGGTATATATAAAATGAATTTGACATGTAATATAATTCATTTACATATTCTATAGATATTTTATGCTATATTTAATTTTATTACTTCATGGGCTTTATGTTTTATAGTTACCAAAGTGGTAAAGACTTTATGTTACAGTCTTATCTTTTAACAAGATTTATTATGATTATCTTTCCAATGATATAATTTTACGGTATGTCTCTCAAGAAACTCAAAACATTTCTTCGACTATGTTTATGTCATAAGAATAAATTTAATAATAATTTTTCTATATTTATGTACTCAATGGTTCATAAAGAATGTTTTTAAGAAAAACCACCTTTTCAATCAAGAACCCTTTTAATTCCAAAACCATGTTTTCTAAAAACATTTTCAAAATTGGTTATAAAATTTATCAAATTATTTATTAAATAATGATTTAACCATATTTTAATTTTTTTACAAATTTTATGAATTGAATATTTATATCTTATTCCAAATAATTATTATTTGGCTTTTACTAAAAATTTGAAAACAATCATTGTTTTAACATGAATGACATGGAAAGTAATCCTCGCATTCATGACCAATCAATGATTTCAAAATTACCGAAAATGTTTCGAAAGTTATTTTCAAAGAAAATGTTTTCTATAATATTTGGGAAATTTTTTGATTTGAAATAAATTAGTTTAAAATGAAATTTATTTTGAAAATTAATTATGTGTCAATTTTTTTCAAATCGAAAATTATATTTTACTAAAGGAATGATTTAAAAAAAATTAATGACTCCTTTGTATTTTCTACAAGTATGTATACAAGAGAATTATTTATAAAATGGTTTATTTTTTTGAAAATTGATTTCTAAAGAAAATTCTTTTTCCTTATGAAATGTTCCAAGTAATATGTCTTAATCATTCTCCATATAGTATGATATAATTTTATATAGCTTATTATATATTTAATATTTTTACCAAGGATACTATTTCTATTCTTTATTTTAATTTTTTATTTTTATTATGGAATTATTATTATGAAAACCATATCTTTTCTATAGGTTATGACATGTTAAAATATTTGTGAAACCAATTTCATTTCGACGGTTATGTTATGATAAGTTATTTATAAACTTGTGGAACACATGTGAATGATTTTAATTATGTAAAAGATTATACCTATATCTCCCTCCAATTTATTAGGTAATGATAAATATTCTATGATCTCACATGGTACATAGGTGTTTAGTCTAAGCCCAAAAATGAGTGTACAGGAGTGGTTATCCCAAACCAAAAATGGAGGATACATTGGTGGTTAGCCCAAGACCAAAAAAGATGTTACAAGGGCGATTATATTGATGAAGGTATATAAGTGGTTATCTCATGCCTAACATGTTATGAATATCTTAGTCATAAGCCTTTAAATAATTTTTTTTATGATTTTATTTTTTCTAAAATTTCATATATGATGAAAATGTTATGCTTTCATAGATCATGTTTTTTTATTTCCTTATGATTCATGTATTATGAACTATTAATATTTTTTCCATTACCCAATATTATGATCTTTGATACCCTTATATTCATGTTATGCTTATGAATCTTCCTTTCTACCCTTATTCAAAATCTATGCTCACCCTTTATTATGTTTCATTTCCCCTGGTCATGAAGAATGGTTTGAAGTAGGGTATGTTTGTCAAGTATACTAAAGAAGAATATATTTTTGGTACATGTTTAAGATCTTTCATGAATTAATAATATTTTGTTTCATGATTACAATAGAACTAAACTATTATGGTCCTCGTGTGTGTGTTCACACAATGTAATGAATATTCATATAAATAGATGTAATATCCATCTATGATAATACTAGGCCGCTATAGTTTGTATTAGAGGAAATTTTCGTTAATATTTTGAATATAGGATAAGAAAACATTAGTGAGATAAATTGGGTCATCTATAATTATATGTCTTGAGATGTCTCTAAGGATAAATATACAGATAGGTTAATGTATAATAAAATGTTTTGGAATTTAGGTAAAGGATAGAGGAAGTGATTTCCAAGAAATTAAACCCTTATACAGATAATAAAAGTGGATGTTCCTATAGTAAATTTATACCTAGGGGTAATAACTATGAAAATGGAAAATTGAGCTTGAATTGATCATCACCCAGTTCTTGAAAATGGGACTTTTTCACAAATAGTTTTACACTATCATGGGATATTATTTGAAAATTTACAAACTCTTTACTACAATCTTGATGGTTTTTAATAAAAGATGACTATAAATGACCAAGGATAAACTTATGGTGTCATTAATTAAAAAAATGTGTCATAATTTATCCATCATACATATGATTCTTCATGATTATGTGGTTTTCACACTATGATTATTTTATCTTACAAAATAATTTTTGGTTTTAGTCATGTATAGTACAATAATTATTTTTTTAACCCTGAATCTGATTGAAGATTTGGTGAATATAAAAAACCAAATTGGATAATGACCAAATTGATAGATATTGTGATAATACCTAATCATATTTTGTGGTATATGATTAACAATGTAAAATTCTCTGAGATTATTAAAGCATAGAATAAGAGGATTATGAGCTTTTATGAAATTTTAGGAGGTAATAAACACATAACAAAGAATATTAAGCTTCTAACATGTTAATAAGGATTGAATAAAACCTATAAGAATATGTAAAATGCGGAGGAAGATGTAATCAATGTAGAAAAGAGGGATATAGATTGATAACTACTCAAGGGGTTAAATTTCTTAGGATACATGGGAATAATCCAACTCAATGACTTGACCCAAGAATTAACTTCTTGTATAAGGAAGGACCCATTCCATGTAAATCATTGAAGTAGAAGAATTAATGTATTTATGAATTGATATTCAAGGATTATGATGTTGAAGTATTTTTGAAATTCTATTTGGGTTGTATAAATCATGAAACATATAAAGATTATTTAATTTTTTGAAGAATATATTTCTCCTTGTAATATTAACTTAAGAGTTATGGATTCCATCATGGGTTTTTAAGATTTAGGATCATCATAAGTTCAAAGTCATAAAAACCCCTCAAGAGATTTTATCTAATGGGATTTTATCATGATTATAGATATATTAGGAGACATTTAGTGAAATAAGACCCTTTTTTTGAGAAGGAATTCCTTTTTATGGACACATGATTAAATGTGTTGTTAAAATGTAGGGATTATCATTTCTTATATAGTATGGTAATTTTGGGTTATTTTAAATTCAATTTTTTTATTAATATAGTTTTATAAAAAGGACAACTCATAATCCATGTGTCAACTTGTTGCATTTGGAAATTACATGGGGGACTGTCCCATAACCGAATCAAACTAGGGTATAATGGTTACAACTATTTTGCATGAAAGATTAATTATGGTGGGATGATCTAAAGTGAGATATTAATCAATATGTATCTTTATTATTAGTAAGTAAGCATGTCAAGGATAAGTTTTAAAGTTATAAAATTATTTTATGGCCATTATTTATATAAGAGAGGAAATGGGAATACATCACCATGTGTTTTGTAGTCAGAATCCTGAAAACATCTAAAGATTATATTTTTTACATGGGTTATTGTGGATAATAATGATAATTCATAACTAATCATCTATATTAGATAATATTTATATATGGATATGTGTTATAAGATATACATTAAGAAAGTGGTAAGGTTGCCTGATGTACCTCATTTAATTGTATCCAACCATGATATGACGTTTAACTCAATATTTTTGTGAATATTTCAGAAATATCATGATATAGAGTTGAGTTTTGGCAATGTGTATCAGACTTGAAGGGATGGTTTATCTGAGAGAAAAATTAAATCCTTATAGTATTTACTAAGATATAGTTAAATGAATTTTAAAGGAGGTTGGGATCACACATTCCTCTAGGTGGGTTTCCTTATTATAATAGATTTCACTCAACCATTTAGATGTTTACTTTTGAATCCCTTTGTGTGTACTTGAATGGAGATGACAAAATATTATTTTTGGGACCTAGGATAGTTGATGAGGTGGTAGATAATGTTAGATCTAATAAGTTACATGTAAGGACTTTAAAAATATGATAAAATGTAATTCGTAAATTCATTGATGAAATATAGAATTTGAATTATTGAGAAGCTGTTTCTCAAAATTTCTCTATGGAGGAATGAAGGTTAAACTATGTCCTAAGTATATGGGCCCTTTGAAATTATTGATCATAGAAGGACCATAGATTATTAGTTGGACCTCCCACTGAAACTTTCTTAGAATCATAATATGCTCCATGTGTTAGTTCTGAATAAGTAAATACCTGAACTGTCACATGTAATGAACTCATTTTTATACCATTAAATAATAATATTTCTTATGAGGAAAAATCGATAGAGACTATAGATTGAATATTGAATGTTTTATGAAACAATACCACTCACCTGGTCAATGTTTTGCAGTGAAACAACCATCATGAGGAAGTAATATAGCAATCTAAGAATGTAATGACGAATAAGTATCTTTAATTGTTGGTACTAAAGTGATAAATTTTGTGGGTGAAATTCTTATTAAGGGGTGTAGAATGTAAAATTTAGAGAATTTGTGAAATATATATATTTTAAAATAAGTTTAATGTTTTTGATATTTTTCATTACATGCAAAATTATTTTATTCTTGCATTATACACAACACTAAGTTTTCCTTTTTCTACAGAAAATAATGAGTTTAAACATTAAGTGACATATTATTATCACATAACCATTGTAATGGAAGGTGTGAATAGGATTAAATAAAATATTATAACATATGGTTTAAAAAAATATATAAAATCAATTATTTGGTGACCAATTAATTAAAAATTAAAATAAAAATCATTTTAAAATAATGGGAACATTTTTCTGAAAAACCATTTTTATAAATTTTTTTTTTCACCAATAAATTAAAAGGAAACAAATATATCAAATGATTGTAATGATATATATATATTTTATATTCAGTCAACTTTTTAGAATTCAATATATGTGTTTTCTATATGAGAGATAATAATAAATCCAATTTTACGGTAAAAACTATATTGTTCAAAAAATAGTTATGTCTTATTTTTTCACAAATTGTTTTAAAAATAATTGTTTAAAATTTTAGAAAAATTATCTAGAAAAATAAAATAAAATTTTTAAATCATAATACCAATATTATCTTAGAGTGAGTGTTTCATAATTTTCATAAAATATTAATTTTTTATGAATAGTCAAAATGCACAAATTTAACCGAAAACGTTTTTTGTTAATTTTTTATAAATTAATTTATTTAATTAATTTTTTTAATTAATTTTTTAAATACATGTTCAATTATACATCCATAAATCCATTTTAGGTTAATAGAATAAATTTCATAATGAATTTTGATATAAAAACATTGTAAACATTTAAACAATTTCTCTTTAAAACCCCTATTTCTTGTCGCATCTCCAGGATTAATTTTCAATTAAAAATTAACAATTATTTGATTTGATTTTGGAAAAATGAATTATATATTTTTAAATAAATAATTTATATTATATAATAATATAAAAAAAATGTTTTTACCAAAATGAACAATGAAAGAAAATAAAATTAATCACCACAATTATGGTGAAAATTGGTTTATAGATGTGTTAAAGAAAAAAGATAATTAAAATGACCTATAAAAATTACTAAAATATATTTTATGGACATATTTGTACCTTATAATATCTAATGTTCTAATTTGATCAATTTTAACCTTTTTTTAATGTGAAAAATAAGGCTACATGTTTTTTATTAATAAACATTGCAGGTGTGCAACTCACCTCACTTATAAAAGGTCATGCCTTATCCAACCTTATTCATACCTCTAACCAATTTTTTGGACAATAACATCCAAAATAACTACCATAATTCTCTCTTATAATTATATAAGAATTTTTTTCAATATAAATCCAACAGAAGAATTATTTTGGGGAAACCAAAGCAGGATACCCGAAGAAGAGGTAACATTCATCAATTATCATTTTTATTTTATTTCTTCATCCACCTAATTAAATTATTATTTTAAAATAATGAAATAATTAACTAATTATATTACATATAATTTTATTTTTTTATTTTAAGGTAATTTCCTACAACCATATCAACTTACATCAAATGGGTTATTAATTCATCATTCGTGTGTACAGTGGACTACAATCTCATTAATTGAAGTCATTCATTTTTTCCATTACCACATATCATGGATGTACATGATGATGTATATTTTATTTATATATTATATTTATGATATTATTAAAAAAAATTAATTATTATATCACACATACCTTCATACTCTCTATTTTTGGGAATACTATAATGTCGCTCGTGTGTTTGGTGGACTACCGCCTCACAAAGCAATGTGATTCATTCAAGCTTTGAATGAAAGGTAATATAAATGTTTTAATGAAAATATGTTATATATATGATATAAAAATTTATTTAATGATAATACCTCATTTAAATTTGTCTCTTTCAAATTGATAATAAAATGAATACAACATTCATTCATACGTACGACCTACCGTCTCTGTGAAAGATGTATTTCATTTGGTATCACTAAATTTTATAGATTAGTATAGATAAATATATAATGAATATATATGATATATATAATGGTTAAAATTATGGATATTATTAAAATATGATCAAATTAAGAGGGATAGAAATGAAAAATCAAAACTTACCTGAAAAACAATGTAGTTATTTCCCAAAGGATAACATTAACATAAAATTGGTTATTAATTTGTAATAAAAGGACATAAATAAATCATATATGGTATGATATATATTTGTATGGTTATTTAATATATGTATAATAATCTTTTTATTATTATAAATGATGATATAATGTGTGTAAATAAATTCAATAGTTAAGGTAAGATATTTCCAGTCTTTATTTTATTTCTGAGTGACATTTAAAAATTCACCAATCCTTTATTTTGTGCAGTGTATATATTGACCCATTGAAAATTTTTATCAAAAAAATAACAATTTTAATGATATTTAATGTTTTATTTCATGTTATTATTTATTGGGGTTATGATTAAAAATAGTACTAAAGAGATAAGGCATTTATGTATCACTTTTATTTTATGTGAGACATATGCCATATTCACCATGTTTTTCATTTATATGATATATATAACAACCATGATTGTATTCCATGATTCATATAATTAAAATTATTTTCATTTTCATATCAAAATGAGGATATCTCTTTTCCAGAGTTTACAGTTCAAAAGCTACCAAAGGGGTAAGGGATCATTGTCTCAATTCTCCTTCTTTGAGACCTATGTTATGTTTTACACATTTCCTATTTTATGAGGTGTATATAAAACACATTTTACATTTAATATCATGAATTTATTTATACTAATTTTATATAATGTTTCTTTTAATGTTATTCCTTCATGAGACTTTTGTTTCAAAGTTATCAAAGTGGTAAATGATATTTTTTTACAATATGACCATTTATCAAGATTGATTATGATTATGGTTTCAATGATAGAATCTCATGATAAATCTATCATGTTAATTGTGAATTTTATTATATTTGATTTATTTTATGAGAATACATGTTTTACCTCCATTTCCAAGTCATTATGTACTCAAGATTTCAAAAATATTTTTTTTATAAAATATTTCTTTTTGTTCAAAAACCCATTGTGTTATGAAACCATGTTTTCTAAAAATGTTTTCATTTTTTTAACATTTTTAAAATTCAATATTAATTATAATTTTAACCATGATTTATTTTTTTCCAATTTTGTTCAAATTAATATTCATATGTATTTCCAAAAAAATGACTATTTGTATTTTACTGAATATATAGAAAAGAATATTTTTTTACATGCACAACATGAATAGTATTTCATACTCTCTTGATCGCTCAATGATTTTGTGATTTAGTTACATTTTATAAAATTTATTTTAACATAATATATTTTCCTTAATATTTGATAAAATTTTATATTTTAAATAGATGATTTCAAAATGAAAATGTTTTTTGAAAATGTGTTAATATTTAAAAAAGGGATTTTTAATGCGGAGACGGTATTTTACTCAAGAAATGTATTAAACGATTTTTAAAGATAACATTATTTGTTTTCATGTTTATTTTCAAATAAATGGGATTTAAATTTTTTTATTATTTGAAAGGGGATTTTCAACAAAAAATTAGTTTCTTAATGAAACAGTTCATGTAATCTTTAAAAATCATTCTCTATCTAAGATGAAATATTTTGATACAAATATGCTTTTTTTGGAATATGAACCAATGATAAAATTACCATTATTTATTTTAATGGTTTATAATTATGATAGAATTATTATTATGAAACTTGTCTCTTTTATGTGGGCCATGATAGATTGAAATATTTATAAAACCCATTTCATTTCATGGGTCATGATATGATGAATTTTTATGATATTACGACACACATGTGTGTGGTTTTATTTATGTAATGGGTAGGAACTAAATATCCCTACAATGAATTGTGTAAAAAAAAATTTAAATGATTATAAAGGTTAGACAGGTGGTTAGACTATTCATGAAAATGAGGGCACATGGTGGTTATCCCAAACATAAAAAGATATGGTTCATGGGTGGTTACCCAAAGACTAACATTATATGAATTTCTTGGTAGGTATCCTAGACATAAAGTCTTCTATGATTATATTTTTTCCAAAAATTAATTTCTTATTCTATTTTTAGGCTCTCATGGATCATATTATTTGATTTCTTTACGATTAATCTCTTATGAACTGCCAATATTTATGTCATGAATCAATATTATGATCTATGATATCTAGGGTATGATTTTGATATGTTATGCTCATGTTCTCATATGTTTATGTTCTTATTATTCATATGTATCTCCCCTGAAAACTATTACATAGTATTTTAGCTCATCATTTCTTATGTTTCCTTTCCTTAGGTTATAAATAATTGTTTTATGTATGGTATATTTGTGAAGAGTGATAAATATGAATATATTTTTGAGATATTTTGAATAAATTTCATGAATTAATAAGATCATGTTATATTATTCTAAAGGCTATAAACTATTTCGGTTCTCACACATTCATCCATGTAATGTTTTAAAATTTCATCTAAAAATACGTAATAACCATATATGTGAAGCTTGTAAAAATAGAATATTGGGAGTTTCTGGTTGATGAATTTTCTATATTTGGGATTTGTAGCCATTATTTTTTCATGTATGTTATCTATTAGTTTCCAATTTTACTATAATATGGTTAGGTTGTTTGGTTATATATTGAGTTGTATTTTTTACCCATCATCTTATATATGTTCTTTTTAAATTTTGGTTTTGTTATTTTATCTTTGAAAGGTAAAATCATCCCCTAAAATTTCTTGAATCCCTTGGAATTTATTTCCAACCTTTGGCATCTTAATGATTTCATATAAGGTATAGTAATTCCCCAATGCAACTTCTCAAGATAATGTGTGTGTGTAGAGATGTTAAATTGACCATCCACTTTCTTTTGATAGATTGGTTTTGATCATGTTATCACTTTTATTGACATGGGGAAAAGTATTGTTCCCTTATATGTCATTATTCCAACACTTATGATTTTAAGAAAGATGAAGATTTATTATTTAATTTTCCATCATATTTTTTGGATGATTTATGATCATGTTTTCCCTTTTATGGATGTGGTTAAATGTTTTTGTGTTCTATATGTCATTAATTTATTGTGAATGATTACATGTAAGTTGACAATAAAAAGTGAATAAATGGATGATCACATCAATTTTTATGTTTCTTTTCACATCACTTTTTCAGCGACATTGTTATAGGGGACAAAAAATATAGTTTTTCACACCCTTTACTTAAAATTGACATTATAAATATGTTATTTCATTTGTTTTTTACATAGATTATTAGAAAATTGATGTGAAAAACACATTATCTACCATTGATCACTATTTTTATTTAAATATCCAATGTGATAAATGGGTTTTCATGTTTTTTATTAAATAACTAATTTGATAAATTGTGGGTAATGTGTTTTTCATGTCAGTTATGCAGTAACCAACTTTAAAATCCCATTTTATACACTTTATCATGTTGGTTATTTACCCAACCAACATGATAAATGGGGTTCCATGTAGGTTATTGGATAAATGATGTAAAAAACCCTGAAAATCTATTTTTCACATTGGTTATCCAATAACCAACATAAAAAATTGATTTTTTTAAAAAATAAAATGATTCATCTCCTCCCCTAGCAATAAATAAAAAAAGGCCTGCACCAAGAACCAAAAAATAGCACAAGTGGTGGAAAACAACAAAAAGAATCACAAAATCAGGAAAAATATATATACACTTGAAAATAATAAGAAACAAAAAAGAAATGTACATTGATTAATCTCCCCCATCAACATCGGCCAAAAACCAACACAAGAGGTAATATAAAAGGTAGATTAAAATCCATCAAATTACACATACCATTGGACATTTAAATAAACATAAAACCAGTAAAACCAGTAAAAATGATTTTCCCATTGAACATGTTAATATTTAAACTCCTCTACACTATTTGACAGTTCATTATAAAAAATCTAGAAAAATAATACAAAAATAATTTGACATGAATTTTCAATAAAACATATTAAATATTAATGGAAGATTTATAAATAAATCGATCTATATAAAACATTATAAATATCCCAGTAGAAATAATTTCATACATGAATAATTAAACATAATATCCCAATTCAGTTCAACCTTGTTTTTTAGGACACTGTTTCATTGAGATTTTATATAAAAATTACATTTTTAATAAATATATCTAAATTTTAGTAATTATAAATGATAATTCACATATGCTTTTAAAAATTTAAAATTTTTGCACTTCCTTATCCTCTTTCTTATCATCTCTTTAAATAAATACCATACTATATTTAATAATAATATGAATATAATAATTTTTTTTAATTATAATATAAACAATTTTTAAAGCAACCAAACTTATGTGTTTAATGTATTCTTAAAATTTTCTTTCACATTAAAATGTATAAAACATATCAAATACAATGTATTCCCTATTGGTAAAAAAACCAACATCTAATGACAACTGATATAAAATAAAATTTTATATGAGTTGTTAATATATTAAGTGATATATAACACTTTTTCAGAAAAATTATTTCATACCTTTAAAGATATGGAAATATCCAACACTGAATGATGTTATTCTTCTAAAAACGTTCTGCTATAGAAATTGTTCTTTAGGCATCCTATATTGTTCTAGATATAGTAGAAATAAATTATGGGTCCATAAACCCATATAAATCTATCTTGTCAAGCTATGTATAAATTTTATATCTATTCCAAATAAAAATAATACATAATGTTAAATTTTAAATAAATTAAAGGAATGAAAAAAATTGTTAATCAACTTACATGGAAAAAACATGCATTGTTTTGATGCCCAATTGACCTCCAACTGTAAGATCCATGATATCATTTTTTAAAAGCCCCACAGTCATTTCTCAACCACAAAATGAAGCATAAAATAGAGATTTATATAATACCAATAATAAATTTGATTATGTTGATAATCGATCCATACCAGTAGAGTCTGTATCTAAACTCATGGATAATTAATTTTTTTGTTGTCTATACAGTAATTCTTAACATTTAAAGTATTCCATAAAAAATTAGCAAAATATATCAACTATAACATAAGAAAACAAATTTACTATCAAAATAAAATTAAATATAACATATATGCATACCTCTATGGTAATATTTCAATTTATTCTATATCACCAAACAAAAAATGACTGAATTTTTTTCCAATTAGTCTCACTTTATCTATAGAACATGGTATTTTTGCTGAAATATCAATAATATATGGTACAATGATCCTATGCTACTCTATCTCAATTTGGAGATGAATAATGGTATTAATGATATAATATGTAATCTCATATGCAACAATATGATGAGGATTATCAATAAATAATTGAATGTATGAAGGAAGATATGGTGGATGAGTGTTGTGGGTAGGATAAGGAGTGTAGACTCGAAATAGATTTGTGTGAGTAAGATAAGGATAAGGAGTGATATCTACATGCAAAGGTGGATGAGTCAGATCATTAAGCCGAAACTGTCCATGCATTTCTACAAATATCACCTATAGAGAAGCATTGATCATGTCCTCCATCATCTCTTGAATATCTTGAACTTTGGTTTCCAAATATTACATTTTTTTTATAACAATTATCAATTTAATAAGATTTCGAACATATAAACAATTTTTTTACTGATACACATGTCTGGTGTTGTTTTATATATCCCAGGAGTTCAGGTATTCCTAATGTTGTAACTAAAATATCATGTCTACCATCAGTAATAAAGATCCCATGTCTGCTCTGATCTTCAAGAGAATTCTGTATGGAATATTTGAAAACATCTATAATGACTAAAAATATAAAAAAAGTATATTTCCCTGCAATAAATAAATAAAAATCTTATAATCATATCGACTACAACTCATGACTCATCCATAATATATTTTCCTCCTTTTCCCATTCGATCCCTCTTCCATTATACATGTCTAGTAGGTGAGGGAGGGGGAGGGGAGGGAGAGAGGAGGGGAATCCTCTCTAGATCCTGATGACTTAGCTCTCACATTTTGACAATTTTCTTCCAGATTTTGTTCTTCCAATAACATTTACCCACCCTAATATAATGTATGAGGGTATACATTTCTAGCTTGATTCTCTTGATGTGATCTCCTTAATTGATATAAATTAATAATTAATAATATATAAATCATTAACAAGTTCATTGATATAAAAAATAATTTAAATAATTAACATTACACTTACTAAAAAATTTTCTCATCATCTAATTTCAACAATTTTTTTCAATGTATCTCCAACTATAAATGGATATATATCACATGTATTTTTCTTCTTCCTATTCCCAAAAAAGAACTGTGATGTGAGGTATGATTTAAAATCCCTCCATATCCTAGCCTTCAATGATATACATTTCCTCTTGAATACTCCAGTGTTAGGTATATCATATTTCATCTAATAAGATGGGGAAAACATATATTACAATAATAATGTCCAGATAAGTTTAATATTAATAAAAAATATTACCAAAAAAGTATCCTACAATAGTTATAATGTCTTTTTGTCAACACTTCACCAATCATCATACAAAACACAAACATTTCTTTTGGCATATACTGATACAAAAGTCTTGAATTGTTCTACCTTTGGACATATTGGAATATAATTATCATTAAATTCTAATGGTATCTTTTGTTTCTAGATAAGGGAAATTGATAATTTCGGTAAATGTGTGGTGCCATGTCTACCGACCCTCGATCTCTTTTCCCCCCGTGGAAGTAGATTTCTTAGGTAAATAAGGATGAGAATGGTTATAGACAGGAACATGCGTCTATTTCTCCCCATAGGTATAAGTATGATAATCTCTAGAAATAAATAGTGGATCAGAGGATTGATATGTAAATATCATATAAATCAAATAAACATCAATTAGTATAAATATATACAAATCCAACAATTACATGAAAATGTAAATAAAATATTCTCAATTATAAAAAATATATAAACTAAACATAAAATTTTTTTATTCTTATTTTTTATAGTTAACTAAAATGAAATTAATATAAATGATAGATGAAATGACGCAAATGAATGAAAACTAACAATATTCATGAGTGATCAAATGGAATAATAAAAATTCACCCACATGATAAAGAATTTTTACAGCATCAATTTTATAATATACTATTGTATACTATATTTTGTTTTTATTTAAAATCTTATAATTAAAATAATTGGTATTCAACACAATAAATTAATAGATAAGTTACATAATGGTAAACACGGAAAACTAGACAAAACTAAACGAATATAAAAAACAATTTAACTTATTGGTTATACTACAAGTTTTAATAATGAAAATCAAATTAAAATATCTAATTTATGAAAATTAAAATAGTAAACCATAATAAAGAATCTATTACCTGTAATAATTGGAATGTACTAAATATTGTTTTTCAAAATTACATCATCATAATCATTCCGTATATAATATACCATGTCTTCAATGTGTTAATCAATATTATTTGTTAATTGTTACATGGATGTAGGGATCTCACATAAATCAGCATCATCTTCAATGTTATCATCACCAACATACTATTTTTTCCTTGTGAAACTATATCCCAATGTATATTGGATTGATCAAGAATATATAATTTTTTTCATTTCTTTACAAGATAAAATGTTTAATTGTGCAATCAAATTTATTCAAATTAATTAGTGTCATTTAAAATTCATATTTTCAAACAATGTTGTTACCGATAAACCATTTACACATAAACAATGGAACTTGAAATTTAATTAAATTAACCTCCCATATTTTTCAATGACTCTGCAATAGGCGGTTGATATAGAGATTGGGTTTTTTTCACTTGAAAAGTGAATTTTTTCTACAAACACGACCACATTACAATTCTGAACCGAAATTCTTTTGTCTAAATCCTTCGTATGAAAGGTATTGACAATAATGTCATACATGATCCATGTTATCAAATTTAAACACAGAGCACTTACTAACCATCTCAATGTTTCTCATGCATATGGTTTTATGGTCTCTCTAAACCATGGGAAAAAATTTCTATTAATCTCATTCAAAATTTAAATTTCTTTCTTATTTGGAACACATTATTTAAACTCATTAATATTCAATATAATGTATGTTAGAGCATCATCTATGTTATTCAAGATGTATAATTATACCTTATTTATTTGTTAACCCATCAATGATTTCACTTTAAAGTCATGAATCCCCATTCCCCCAAAATAAAATAATTCATAGAGGGATATAGGTAATCTGATGTTCCCTATGTCAAACAAATATATTGATCATAACTTTGATACCTCCTCAAAAATATAATTCTCAACAATAGATGTTTCAAGTCGATATGGATTCTTAACATACCCCCTAAATATATTTATATATCTTTTAGAAGGATAAATCCAACATAGATATATAGGTTCTAAAACCATTATTTCTTGCACCAATTGAACCATTAATTGCACCATGATATTAAAAATTATGGAAGAAAATACATTTATAATTAACAAATTATAGAAACCAATTCATTCTCCAAAATGTTCAAAAAATTCAAATAAATCACTTTATTGTAAATATTATTAAAATCTAACACACCTTATTAATTTACATTCTGAAATGGGTGGAAAATATACCCCACAATGAAACTTGTAGGAGTTGTTGCATCATGACATGACAGTCATTAGATGTCATACCTGTCAACTTCAAATTATTTAAAGACCAGAAATTTAATACCATTTAAGTATAACCATGTGGCACTTTGATATCATGAATAAAATGACAAAACCTAATTTTTCTCCCTCTTGGATAAGGTATGATAATATGGGAGAAGAAATTCTCACCTTCAATGTTGAGTGGGAGCCAAATGTAAACATATTCCCATTAAGAGTAAATACATTGTTTCATTCAACCCATCTTTAATATTTACTTTAATATCTAATAATGTGGCAATCAAACTTTTACAAATATTATTCTCCATGTACATGGAATCAATGTTATGTGTCACCTCATGATATCTCCAATATGGTAGATCATTAAAATATACCGTTTCTTCCAATTATTTCTTTCATTATGTGATATAGGTGTCTTTCCAAATGTCACATCAATGCTTTTTAGCCCCTCAAAAATACTGATCGTTGGGTACAAAGTTTATAGAAATATCAAATTTATTTGAGACATTTAAAGCCTTTTCCAATATTCTATAAGAGTGATCCATAGAAAAAAACCTTTTATGACCCATGTATACTATTTTTCTCCCATGATGCAGTTGAAAATATGAAGTCTATTGTTCACAAATTGGACAAGCATTATGCCCCTTCTCAGAGTATCCAGAAAAATTTCAATATGCTAAGAAGGAATTTATAGTTAACATAATCTTCACATGTAGTTGATAATATTCCATTTTAAAAGAATCATACCACTTACACCTTCCTCACATAAAAATTCAAAATCATCTATTATCAGTGACAAGAAAATGTTAATATCATTTCCAGGCTATTTCGGTCTACTGATCATTAAACTCAACATGACATAATTTTTCTTCATACAAAATTCATGAGATAAATTGAAAATTACCAATAAAACATTCCATGAACTATGTGTGCTAATAATCATTTGATATATATTTGTTCTATCTATTCATAGTCCAAGTTCAAGATTTCAAACATCATTTATGAATAAAGGAAACTCGTTTGTAGTGTTCTTCCACAATAGACAATCAACAGGATGACATATTCTTCCATCACATATATGCTATTCAAAAATCCATCTTAAGATTTTTTTCATCATGTGAATTATCAATTAAAAATCTCAAATGAGGAATTATAGAAAGATACTGAAATTATTTGGTAGGGGTCTCTAAAACTTCTAAATCAACCTCTTTTTTTATTTTATGTTATACCATGATATCCCATATTTAAGAAAATATGAAATAAATTCATATTATTTTCTATATAGCACACAATAATTTGGGCATGGATAAATTTTATTTTACCCCAATCCAACCAGGAATAATATATTATTGGACATATAATGTAAACCCAGAAGATCATTTTTAGGAAGAATTTCTTTCAATAATTGTAGCATCTCTATAAAACTCTTTTCACTCCATCATTATTTCACCTTAAAATTTATCAATAAGAACACCATCAATAAAACTGTATATTTTTTAGAACCTGGATTCAATGGTTTTCCAGCATCACAATATAAATGCTCAAATTTCAGTTGGTTCTCAGTTTCCTCTTCTTCAAAATCCTGAATCATTTAATCAACATTATCAGATTGATCATCTTACAAAGAAACATTATCAATAGATCTAGAATTATTCTAAGTTCCACCATAATAAATCCAAGGGATGTATCTCAAATTAAAACCATTTAAAATAAAATGATATTCAATCTCTCTATTTTTAAAATTTTCAAATTTAATAATATTCAGCATGGACAGAAAAAAATTTATTTTTTTGAACATTTTGTTTAAAAAATATTAAAAAATGAATCGACACTTTCCCTCTATTTAGAACCTATTTGAGGTTCATTAATCTTACTTCAATTCATTATCTATAAAAAATATAAAAAATTTAGATAAAAAACAATGGTATAAAATATATTTAATTATTTTAGAAATTACTTAAAAAATGATAGAAAATCAAGAGTAGAAACATTAGAATGAAAATAGAAACTTTTGTGGAGAAAATCTGTTTATGCAAAATGAAATAGAAGAATAGATTCCATTAAAAAATGTTTAATGTAAAAATAAACGAATATAACCATGTGATATTTTTAAAAATTATGTACAATGATATCCATAAAACAATATCCAATATATATATATAATTAGAACAACAGATTCATAGTTGATTATTTATAGAAAGGAATACCTTATTCAATATTCTAATTAAAAATATAATCTAATAATAAATTGAGTGTCAGTTTAAAAAAATGTGACAATAAATAAAATTGGGAACTAATTAACACATTATAAAATCAAAATTCAATATACAGTCTCAATCATGTGAGGCATGCACTTAGAATTTGACTTTAACTTTCTCTAACAAGCTGTAGACCTAAAGAATAGCTACCATATTTGATTTTATTATTATGATACCTTATTATAATTGAATAAATTGACTAGGAAAACAAAAAAGGGATTATAATTTAAAATTTAATTTTTATTCCACTGTCAACAATTTAAGGGATTCAATATTATATTAAAACAATGAATATATTATAAATTAAAAGATTATTTTCTGAAACTAGGAATTGAATTTGTCACCTAGATTTATTTATAATGAAATATCATGATTGATAAAAAATATGATAGAATACAAAAATAATAATGATTCCATAATATCAAAAAGTGAAATTTTTATTCTATTTGGTTCATAAAATAGAATTTACAAAAATAAATATTACACAGTGCACCCATATCAAAGGTATTAACTCAATTATTTAACATTAATATTTAAAAAATTATGTTCCATCATATAGTTAGTTATCTAGAAAAAAATGAATTTAATTCAATATTAAACCATAAAGAACCATCATATTTTTCAACAATCATTAAAACCAAACCATCATCAAGTAAAAAATCTATTATTACTACAAAATTGTACTTAAATATAGAGGGTTTTAAAGGATTCTTAGTCTATAGTTGTAACATTTATCTAAATTCAAAAAAATGAAAAATAATATATCATTAATTTATAGTTTATTTGACAAAAAATTGAATAATTGTGGAATCCACAACATGCATCAACCACTAAAAAATACAACCTTCTACCTCTAAAACTATGCAATTATCACCGAGTGATAGATAAATCAATTTGTTGATTACAGTACAAACAACTAGCAAATCATCCTAAATAAATACTTCTCAATCCATACAAAAAGTAACTTTAGGAACAAATAATTAAAACAATATAAAATATATTTTTACCCTATGATGAGATAGTTGGAGATGGGTAGATCTATAGTCAAATGCACAAATATGATGATGAAAAAACCTGAATGAATGAAGATGGTCACATGATAATGAAGAAAACTATATTAAAGAATCATTGGTTAATGATTTGAAGAAAACTAATGGAAATAAATAAAAAGATGAAAACAATTTTAAGCTTACTTTAGATGTGGAACCAAAGGAAAAAAGAAACTCTATGGTTTGATTTAGATCACAAGGAGAGATTTAGAACACAAGATCCAAGAAACCAGAATGGTCGGGCTTCGACAAGAGAGAAATGAGGGATCCATTAAAAAAATAGATTAATGTGTAATGAAACCATATATTGATACATAAATTTTTAAAAGTCTTTTTTTAAATCAGTCATATTATATCTCATGTGATAAATGTATATTCTAAGTTCTTTCATGTCAGTTATACTATAACTGATGTAAAGCCCCGTTCATTCAGGTTGGTTAAATTTTTGAACTATCATTAATGAGAGCTGAATACCCAGTTTTAACACCATTTTTATGATAACCGACATGAAAAATTAATATGAATAAATTTTCACATCAGTTATAAATAATCGTCATGAAAACTGTGACATAAAAATATTTTTTTCTACTACTGAATGTAACATCTAACTATTTGATGCCTCACACTGAATGATTTATGATCATGTTATCTCATATATTGACATGAATAAAATTTTTGGAATCTTATTTTTAGTTATTAAAATATAGTTGAATATCATAAAAGTTTATTATGAATATTTATTACTTTTCTAATATTATTAAAGCATCGAACATAAACATGCGACATGTGTGGATAAATATTATTAACCCCCTCAATACATTAGTATTAATCATGAGGAAAATATGTTTTTTTATTTCAGTGTATACCACCCATAATAATTTGTTTCCATGACAAAAAGACCATGATGTTTTGTATTAGGATATGAAATTAATTTTACTGCATTATTCATTTCGTTAATAAGGAACCCATTATTGTTATCCATGTAAACTATTTATTTTCATTAGTATCCCTAGATATATTATGCTCTCAGTTTCTATTGATTATGCATGCATGTTAATTATTTATTCCTTCTATATCTCTTTTTAAAAGTTCAAGTTATTATAGGTTCCACTATAAGATGATCCTTATTAATTATCTAATCTCACCCATATTTTTTCCATTCAATAGGGATCCTGGAGGAAAACTATGTGTAATTTTCAAGGATATGATGTAAGGGATAATAATATTCTATAAATGTTTTCAAGATAAGTCTTATGTTATAAAATATAATGTATCTATTCTTCTATTATTACTTAGTCAATGGATCCTATAATAAATTTTGTATTTTTTAACAATAATTTAATATAACTACCATCTCAGGTTCCCTAAGGATTAGTTTTTATATAACTAAAACATAACAATTTACATGGTACATGAAACCTTACATATTCTGTATAATATACATGTAAAATAATCCATTTAGTTTAAATTTAGATATATAATTATTAACAAGTATTTATCTCCCTTAGTGGTGTGGCCAATCATCATCCTGCACCATAAAAAATGTAAACGCCAAAGGGTATGTTCCAGGATGCGTACCAAATTCAGTAAGAATTTAACTTTCTTAATTCATAATCTGGTAGCTCCACATAGGCTCCTCAAGAATTGAAAAAGACTATACAAATTCCAATTGACATTGTCAACTCACCCAAGGATGAAGCATACTACAGTTGCCTATGATTCAAGAAATCGTTTACTGAGAACCCCCAACACACTATCGAACGTAAACTGAAAAAACCCAAATCACACTGCAATTTAAATCACTAAATTAATTTAATGTTATATAAAAACAAAATATCTTTTGATTAAATACGTACCTTCATCAAATTAACAGGAGGTAGTATGTGAATAACATTATGGGACACCCTCTTCATAAGTACAAAAAATCCATATCATTTATGGATTATTCCACAATAATCTTATGCTATCAGATTGAAAACCCTATCCCATAGAATAGAGAAAATAAAAATAAGGAAGGGAGAAAAAAAGAGATATATAGAGAGATATATACCCTGAATTGAGAAAATAATAGAAAAAACTACCTAAAAAATAGGAAACTTTTTGGAGGAAACGGGTGGACATGAGGGCAAGTCATATACACAAAATATGGTGGGGTTCTCTGTATTATAAAAAACTATGTCTGAAAAAAGGTAATGTCCACATCTTAAGGACCCCATATGTTAGTTGGTGACCCTAAAGTGGCATAAAGCCATCAAATAGATGGTGGATATGTGAAACAATAAAGTAGAAACCCGGCTACCAGACCCTTCCTTCTATGATAACACACTACTCCCCAAAAACTTCCAACCTCCATTTCAAGTCCCAAAAAAATATTATGATGTTTATAAACTCTTTGAATTCTATACCAAACCCTAATTCAAAATTTAACACCTCATCGAATTAAAATTTAGAATTCTATCTGAATATCCGAACCCATAATGACATTGTACATTATAGCCTTCTCACTACAAAACTTATTATCCTTATTAAGCTTTGGTGGTTATCAACTCATACTTCCAAAACCATCCTTTACATCAGTTCACCAATAACTCATTGCACTCAAAATCAAAATATCATATGATCTCCTATAATAAATCCCCACACATAATTAACCCACCCATCAAAATAAACACTACCACTTGACACAATCAAGAAACTAAAATGTTGGTTCTTGACCATACCCATCCACCCCAAGAGACTATCATGTCATGAACAATTTACCAAGTGACCATTTTCACTTCCTTTCATATAAATCAGTTCATAACAGATTATTATGAGTCATGTTTATACCCACCATTATAATCACTTACCAATTTTTTTTCCCAATGGTCCAAAAAACTACTCAATGTGGATTCCAAATCACCACACCAAAAACAACCCACTAAACACAAATACCCAACCTTGTTTCCCAATTCTAAATTAAAATAGTCATGTACCAACATTCATACACAATGGCATTTGATATAGTCTCCTTTAACAAAATGGATTGGAAAATCCCTAAAATGCCCCCATCATACCAGACACAATAGACCCAATGTGGATATAAATCTATCACATCCAATTATACATAACAATGTTAGTCAAACCTCCTCTGGATGACTATCCTTATAAACTTCTATCTTCCACTTCTGAAGTCTTACTAGAATAACTCAGTCACGATGCCCCTACTACTCAAGAAATCCCTTTTCTATTCAATTAAACACATTAAATTCAAAAATAAACTTCTTATAATTACAAGTTGATCATGTGGTAAAATATCCACTATATCCAGAATTATATTCATGATGTAGATATCATATATATCATATATATCCAATATATACATTCATTCATAATATTACGTAACATTTAGAGGTAAGAAATGAAATACATTGTTCATGGAGACGGTAAGCCGTACGTACGCATGAATGCTACTTTCATTTCTATTTAATATTTAATGGAATGAAATAATAAATATATATAGGTATAATATAATTCCAGTATAATATAATGTATTATACCATTTAATCCATCCTTTATACATCCTACATATGGCATTAACGATTCAAATCACTTTGAGTGGGCGGTAGTCTGCACTTCCTAAAATGAAATTATCGTGTTTACCCATAATGGAAATCATAAAGGTATGCCATAAATGAAAAATACAGAATCATAAGAAAAAAAAACATAATATATATCATATATAAAAATAGTTTCATCATAATGGCCACCATGAGAGGTGTTAAAAGAATATTGAATAATCATCGTTTCGTGAGGCAGTAATTCGCCACCAACAGAAACAGTATGTTCTTTAACCATTAGACGAAGGTGTGTGTAAGTGTAAATAAACTCCTTCTAATAAAAACATCCAAGTATATTGAGGATACTAGTGTTGTTACAAAATAAAGTAATAAAAAGATTTTAGGGGGTTGGAGAAGCAAAATAAAACACTAAATAGTGTCTATTTTTACAAAATTAACCCTAAGCTATATTTGATATTCCTAATTCAAAAATGATGTCTATTTTTACAAAATTCAAACCATATAAGTTGAATTAATTAATTTAATAATTAATTCCAGTTGTCAAAACAAATAGCGTGTTTTTAAAAAACAATATCAATCAAAAGATTGACAATTGTTTATGTCCAATTTCAAAGTGAAGATTATTATAATGACCACCATTGGATAAAATAGTAAAAATATATTCTAATTATACTATAAAACCACTAAATTGTATAAATAATCACTCTAAAATATTCTGATTAAAAAAGTTGTTTTTAAGTATTTTTCACTATTCATAAAAAATTGGATGTTCTCAGAAAAATACCAAAAATTCAACATAGGATAATTTCGATATTCTGAATCAAAAAATGAAGTCCATTTTAAAATATAAAATTTACATAATTTAAAAAATTGGGTATTACTATTCATAACGGCTACTTTTATTGGTCACGGTGTGTTAGAACTCGAGGTTGCGTAGAACACACGCTAATCTATTATTCAAAGAGAAGCGTACCATGGAAGCTTTGGGTGTTACATTCTCCCCTCCTTCAATAAATTGCATCCTGGAAAATTGAAATTTTTCTTTGAATATAAAAGGTTGAAAATAGAAAATACCTTTGTGGAAAACCCACATCGGAAATAAGGTTAATAAAAATATAACTTTAAAAGAAAGAGAAGTACAAAGGTCACTTGAGATAGCCAATAATAGGATTCTATGAAAACATGGATATAGAGAAAAAAAACCATCAAGTTTTGATGGAGATTTGTATAAAGCAGGATTAGGAGAAAGTTTAACTACAAGAAAATCACAAACTTGTGATTGGTTAAATGATCATTGATTCCCAAGTAGGAAAAGTTAACCAACAACATTTTTGTTTTAGGTTACCTTTCATAAAGTTGAGGAATTTATTTAGGAGATTTACTAAGAACATAAGGAAATATACATACTTGTCATGTAGACTTTCATTCTTTAAAAAAATTTCACCACAATCCCATCTTTCACTCAAAATGATAATAGAACTCAAAAATATTATATTTATTCTAATCTTATAAGGTTCCAAATATTAACACATACCATTTAGATTAGTAAAACTATTTTGTAATAACTAGGGACTTATTGTAGGCTAGTGGTAGGTAATAATGGCCGGTCGCACTATGGGTTTGGGTTCGATTCCTACAGCTTTGTCCGACGCGACAGGTTATCCCCTAACCTACAGGTTGTCCTTTTCCTAAAACTATAGTATAATAATATTCAAAAAATAATCTTCATAAATGTTTTAACCTTAAACAATACTACCCAACGTTCAACTTAATCCATTCCAACCTTTATAGTTATCCAAAATACCTCTGTCCAGATTTTTTCTAAAAGGTCTCTAAATTCCAAAATCAATTGTATCATCAAATTCCTCAAACAAAGTAAAGTTTCTCTTATTTTCACATACAAAAATATGATTACCTTCATTATATTAAATCCTTAATGAAAACAAAAAATACTTCAGTACAATCCTTATATATATCACATTACTCTTATAACCAGAATATAATCCTTGAGTCAAAAAGCGCCAATACATTAATTATTCCACTTCAACTGTAGTAACAACATAAGATTGTCCTTGATCCCTTGGCCTTTTCTGAGGTATGTTTCCCCGACGATTAGGAAATTCATTTTCATAATGCCCCATTTACCTACAATTGTAGCATTCAACATTGATAGCCTCATTCTTTACCTTATAATCACGAGCCTGGTGAACTTTTTCTCCACATTTATAACAAACTCCCATTCCTTTTAGGCAAGTACCAGGGTGATTCTTCCCACAATTATCACATAATGGAAAATCCTTCTTTCCTTTTTTCCTTTTATCTGTCTCTTGTTCCACTGTTCTCTTCTTCTCTTTCTTTACTTTATTATCATAATATTTAGAGAATTCCTTTTCTGTCTTGATAGCACATTAGAAAATATCATCATACAACGAGAAGGTTTATGAGACTAATGCTCGACGGAGAAATGGTTTTAACCCATCAAAGAAATGATCAATATTACTTCTTGGGTTACATATATAATCTGCAACATGTTTTTCTAACCTCGTAAAGTTGGCCTCATACTTTGCGACATTCTCATCCTCCTTTTGTCTCAGACTCAGAAATTGCCTTTCCATATCTGCTCTATGGTCATGAGGAAAGTATTTTTCTAAGAAAATCTCTTTGAACTCCCTCCATTCTATATATTATACTTCATCATCTTCCTTTGTATTTTTAATCAACGACCACCATTGATCAGCATCTCCAGTGAGGTGGTAAACTGCTATGATAACCTTTCCCCTTTCACTACTCCCCATGGCATGAAATATTTTCTCTAAGGAATTTATCCATTGATCAGCTACTAAGGGATTAGTACTCCAATTGAATGTTGGTGGTTATTTCCTCATGAAGAGGTCTAACATTGATCCTCCATGTTGCGGATCAGGGTTATCCATACGAGTAAGGTTATTATTCATAACTGAGTGAGTTGTCCCAATATGGTGATAAGTTGATCAGCACCAGTTGTATCTCCATCTTTACTATAATTATCTTTAGCAGGAGGGAAATCCCTACATGGAGTGTGTGCATTGATAGGGTTTCCATTCCTTCCACTAGGCTCCATTTCTAAACAATGGCATAAACTAGATTAGTTTATGAATCAATGTACATAATTCCATATTTGTGAAACACTTAACATAAATTTAACAATTTATGGATATAATCTATAATCATAAATTTTTTTCTTTGAGGATGTATATACTCATAAACCCATTATAATTATTTTTAATGAAAATAAGAATTATCCTAAGCATATCCCCTGGGAGTGTTGTAACCAAGAGTGCAGCAAGGCCCATTGTTGTGCACCAATTCCCGTTTGAGTCTAGCTCAAAGCGGTGTTTTCGGGTTTTACCCCTAGGTACATATGTGCCAGAGCTGCCTTTACCTGCTCGTATCCAGACAGGGATGTATTGCTCAGAAAACTCACAAAATCTCTATAATACCAAAAATTCTAGGATGTTATTCTATATTAATCCTCAAAGTCTATCATAGGGCTATGTGCTCTAATCAGAGTTTATATAAATCTATCTTCAAAGGTTAATAATAAACTGCCTCTGATACCTACTGTAATGCCCCGACCCCAGTTACCTAGAGTCGGTGAATTATTGCGTAACATTCGCATGATCACAAAAGATCAAGTCTCAAAATACCGATTAGTTTAGTAGCCTTAGAAACACTAGATATATTCATAAGACTTACATTACATCATAAAGTAAAAAAAACTACAACAACATCTTGTCTTCATATCCCCTCATACTATACCTACAGGTTATTCATAATATACTTCTTCACATCCTGGAAAAATTAAAACATTAGAAGGGGTGAGCTCAGATGCTCAGTAAGGATAACAATATAGCGGAAGCTTTCATAAATAAACATTAACATTTAAGGCAATGTATAACTAAAACAAAAGACTTTTAAACTTGAATTTCAGCATAATATGGAAAAAATAAAATGAAATTATTCCATTTACTTATTCACATGGATATTCTACTAGTTTAATAATCACATGAAATATAAATAACCACTTTCATAATGATGGAATGTATAATGCCAGACTATCATAACCATGTAGCCAAGGCCTCGTGCCAAGACTACAAATAATATTTTATCAAGGCCTCGTGTCAAGACACTAGTTTGTCTCATGAGACCTGATGATGCATCGAGGAGCTATATCGGGCTCCACCCATCACTTATTAAGTCCAATGCATTCCTCATATGAACAGGTTTAAACATATCATAAACCATAACATAATCGTATCACATAAAACATGCATAATGGAAACATAACATTTCCACATTTCAATCACAAGATATCAATACAACACATTGATATAATAAAAAACACTTTCAAAACCATTTTCAATACCAAAATAAAAGAAAATTAAAACTTTTTATTTATTTTTTATTTTAAAAAAAGTTATGGCTTGTAGAGGAATCCAAAACCCAAATAATGGTCATGGAGGCGGAGAAGTCGTTGTCTCCGCATACATACGACAAAAAAACATTCATTTTTTCGTTTAGTAAAACTCTTCGTATAAAAATATTCCTTTTGAATAAACATAAAAGTCAAACGGGTTTATACACAGTATAAAAGAAAGTTGTGTATAAAACAAAATATGCCTCAATGAACGGAGATTGAGATGAAGTCATTAAAAAGATAATTTTTTAAATAAAATAGATCGATTATGTGTATTCACTATAAGTACACATAAATAAAGTAAATATATAAGACAAGACATAATAATTTCATGACATAATTTGAAAGTAGGAGATTAACCCAAAGAACGGAAATTGGGTTACAAAGTTCCCTTACCTCGTGTCCAACTTGACTTGATCATTCATTAATCTCCCGAATAATAAACTAGAGTTAATTTATATTTTCTTAAGAACCTTTTTAATGTTTATTATTCCTTTTATATCACTTATTACCATGTTATGAACATTATGTAATTATTTAAGTTAATAACTGTCATTTTGTCGATCTTTGGTACTTGAGTCAAAAAATAAACTTCTTATAATTACAAGTTGTTCATGTGGTGAAATATACACTATATACAGAATTATATTCATGATTTAGATATCATATATATCATATATATCTAGTATATACATTCATTCATAATATTACGTAACATTTAGAGGTAAGAAATGAAATACACTGTTCATGGAGACGGTAAGCCGTACGTACGGATGAACACTACTTTCATTTATATTTCATATTTAATGGAATGAAATCATAATTATATAAAGTTATACTATAATTCAAGTATAATATAATTTATTATACCATTTACTCCATCCTTTATACATCCCACATATGGCATTAACGATTCAAATCACTTTGAGGGGACGGTAGTCTACACTTCATAAAATGAAATTATCGCGTTTACCCATAATGGAAATCATAAAGGTATGCCATAAATTAAAAATAAATAATAATAAGGAAAACAAAAACATAATATATATCATATATAAAAATAGTTTCATCATAATGGCCACCATAAGAGGTGTTAAAAGAATATTGAACAATCATCGTTTCGTGAGGCAGTAATTCACCACCCACAGAAACAGTATGTTCTTTAACAATTAGACGAAGGTGTGTGTAAGTGTAAATAAAATACTTCTCATAAAAACATCGAAGTATATTATGTATACTTATTTTGTTAAGAAATAAGGTAATAAAAAGATTTTAGGGGGTTATAGAAGCAAAATAATACAAAAGAACACAAGAGAAGACATTACCATAAAATTGGGTAACTCTTTTTTATTTGAACCAAAGGCTTCCTTGGGAAGAGTTATGCCCAAAGTGAGGCTTCTAGGAGTAATAGAGTTAAGTTTAGAGATTATTTGGGCAGAGGTTGGAGGAGCCAAATGGTTTTGATGGTGTGAATAAGGTGGTAGATGTGGGGGCTTTTTATAAGAGGAGAGGTGGGGCACTCTTGGAAGGTCATGAAATGTTGCATTATTATGAAGTGACTTTCAGATTTAAAAGGTCCCAAAATGATATGTTTCTAGGATAAGGTGATAAGGGTTCGAAATATACCCATCTAATAAGTTTCAGACAAGTGTATGTCTTATATTTTATAAATCTTTTCATTTTATTTAAATCGTTAATTAATGAGGTAATCGCTGCATCATCATGGTGTCATAAAAAATTTAATTTATTTAATGTCTAAAAATTATAAAAAATTTCCATGATGTAGGAAATATTTTTAGATTTCCAATGAATATTTATAGTCAAAATTTTAAATTAAATAACCCCATGTAATAATTGTTTTAGTAAAATAACACATGTTTGTGACAATTTTATTTTTACTTTAAATAAATTCTTATTAATGTCATTTTCTTACCCAAGTGGCTCCATGGGGTCCCCAAGTTGACCCATGGATTTTCTTGGTCATACATGACTCATAAAATAAGGGTAGGACAAGTGTAAATGTATTTTAATATTTTTATAATATCATTTTTACCTTAAATTTCACTAATTACCTTTAATCGCGATTAATAGAACTTAAAAGTTACTATTACCCAAAAATTATTTTAATCTCATTGAACCACATTTTAATTCCTAATGAAAATGATGTATGTTGTATCTTGGAAATTCAAATCACAGAGGTGGTAAAATTCCATTTAAACAAAAAATCAGTTTTTTAACTACCACTTAGTGGTTTCACTATTCATCAAAAATCGATGTTTTTCAAAACAATACAAAAAATTAACCCTAAGCTATATTTGATATTCTGAATTCAAAAATGATGCCTATTTTAAAAAATTCAAACCATATAAGTTGAATTAATTAATTTATTAATTAATTCCCATTGTCAAAACAAATAGCGTGTTTTTAAGAAACAATATAAATCAAAAGATTGACAATTGTTTATGTCCAATTTCAAAGCGAAGTTAATTATAATGACCACCATTGAATAAAATGGTAAAAATATTTTATAATTATACTCTAAAACCACTCAATTTTATAATTTATCACTGTAAAATATTTTGATTAAAAAAGTTGTTTTTAAGTATTTTTCACTATTCATCAAAAATTGGATGTTCTTAGAAAAATACCAAAAATTCAACATAGGCTAATTTTGATATTCCGAATCCAAAAATGAAGTCCATTTTGAAATATAAAATTTACATAATTTCAAAAATGGGGTATTATTATTCTTAACAGCTACTTTTATTGGCCGCGGTGTGTTAGAACTCAAGGTTGCGTACAACACACACTGCTCTATTATTCAAAGAGAAGAGTACCATGGAAGATTTGGGTGTTACAATCTCCCCTACTTCAATAAATTGCATCCCCACAATTTGAAAGTTTTCTTTGAATATAAAAGGTTGAAAATAGAAAATACCTTTGTGGAAAACCCACATTGGAAATAAGGTTAATAAAAATATAACTTTAAAAGAAAGAAAGAGAAGTACAAAGGTCACCCGAGATAGCCAATACTAAGATTCTATGAAAACATGGATATGGAGGAAAAAAAACCATCAAGGTCTGATGGAGGGTTTTATAAAACATGATTAGGAGAAATTTTAACTACAATAAAATCACAAACTTGTGATTGGTTAAACGATCATTGATTCCCCAGTAGGAAAAGTTAACCGACAACGTTTTTTCAGTTACCTTTCATAAAGTTGAGGAATTTATTTAGGAGATTTACTAAGAACGTAAGGAAATATACATACTTGTCATGTAGACTTTCATTCTTTAATAAATTTTCACCACAAACCCATCTTTCACTCAAAAAGATAATAGAACTCAAAAATATTATATTTATCCTAATCTTATAAGGTTCCAAATATTAACACATACTATTTAGATTTGGAAAACTATTTTGTAATAACCAGGGACTTCCTGTAGGCTAGTGGTAGGAAATAAAGGCCTATCGCACTATGGTTGTGGGTTCGATTCCTACAGCTTTGTCCGACGCGACAGGTTATCCCCTAACCTGTAGGTTGTCCTTTTCCTAAAACTATAGTATTATAATATTCCAAAAATAATCTTCATAAATGTTTTAACCTTAAACAATACTACCCAAAGTTCAACTTAATCCATTCCAACCTTTATAGTTATCCAAAATACATCTGTCCAGACTTTTTCTAAAATGTGTCTAAATACCAAAATCAATTGTATCATCAGATTCCTAAAACAAAGTAAAGTTTCTCTTATTTTCACATACAAAAATATGATTACCTTCACCATATTAAAACCTTAATGAAAACAACAAGTACTGTAGTGCAATCCTTATATATATCACATTATTATTATAACCAAAATATAATCCTTGAGTCCAAAAGCACCAATACATTAATTATTCCACTTAAACTGTAGTAACAACATAAGATTGTCCTTGATCCCTTGGCCTTTTATGAGGTAAGATTCCATGACACTTAGGAAATTCATTTGTATAATTCCCCATTTCTCTACAATTGTAGCATTCAACATTGATAGCCTCTTTCTTTCGCTTGAAATCATGAGACTGGTGACCTTTTTCTCCACATTTATAACAAACTCCCATTCCTTTTAGGCAAGTACAGGGGTGATTCTTCCCACAATTATTGCATAATGGAAAATCCTTCTTTCCCTTTTCCCTTTATCTATCTATTGTTCCACCGTTCTCTTCTCCTCTTTCTTTAATTTATTGTCATAAGATTTAGAGAATTCATTTTCTGTCTTTATAGCATATGAGACAATATCTTCGTACGACGAGAAGGTTTGTGAGACTAATTCTCAATGGAGAAATAGTTTTAACCCATCAAATAAATGATCAATATTACTTCTTGGGTTACGTATATAATCTGCAGCATGTCTTGCTAACCTTGTAATGTTGGCCCCATACTTTGCGACATTCTCATGCTCCTTTTGTCTCAGACTCAGAAATTGGATTTCCATATCTTCTCAATGGTCATGAGGAAAGTATTTTTCTAAGAAAAGATCTTTGAACTCCCTCCATTCTATATACGATACTTCATCATCTTCCTCTGTATTTTGAATCAACAACCACCATTGATTAGCATCTCCAGTGAGGCGGTAAACTACCATGATAACCTTTTCCCTTTCACTACTCCCCAAGGCATGGACTATTTTCTCTAAGGAATTTATCCATTGCTCAGATACTAAGGGATTAGTACTCCCATTGAATGTTGGTTGTTATTGCCTCATGAAGCGTTCTATCATTGATCCTCCACGTTGCGGATCAGGGTTCTCCATACGAGTAAGGTTATTATTCATAACTTGAGTGAGTTGTCCAAGTATGGTGATAAGTTGATCAGTATTAGTTGTATCTCCAGTTCCACTATAACTATCTTGAGTAGGAGGAAAATCCCTACATGGAGTGCGTGCATTGATACGGTTTCCATTCCTTCCACTAGGAGCCATTTCTAAACAATGGCATAAACTAGATCAGTTTATGAATCAAAATACATAATTCCATACTTGTAAAACACTTAACATAAATTGAACAATTTATGGATATAATCCATAATCATAAAAAAAATCTTTTAGGAAGTATATACTCACAAACCCTTCATAATGGTTTGTAATGAAAATTAGAATTATCCTAAGCATATGCCCCGAGATTGTCGTAACCAAGAGTACATCAAGGCCTGTTGTCGTGCACCATTTCCCGTTCGAGTATAGCTCAATGTGGAGTTTTCAGGTTTTACCCCTAGGTACATCTATTCCAGAGCCACCTCTACCTGCTCGTATCCAGACAGGGATGTATTGCTCAGAAAACTCAAAAAATCTCTATAATACCAAAATTATAGGAAGTTCTTCTATACTAATCCTCAAAGTCTATCTTAGGGCTATGTGCTCTAATCAGAGTTTATCTAAATCTAGCTTCCAAGGTTAGTAATAAACTGCCTCTGATACAAACTGTAATTCCCTGACCCCAGTTACCCAGAGTAGGTGCATTATTGCGTAACATTGGCATGATCACAAAAGATCATGTCTCAAAAGACCGATTAGTTTAGTAGCTTTGGAAATAGTAGATACATTCATAAGTCTTACATTACATCATAAAGTAAAACAAAACTACAACAACATCTTGTCTTCATATCCCCTCATACTCTCCCTGCAAGTAATTCATAATATACTTCTTCACATCCTGGAAAAATTAAAACATTGGAAGGGGTGTGCTCAGATGCTCAGTATGGATAACAATATAGTGGAAGCCTTCATAAATAAACATTAACATTTATAGTAATGTATAACTAAAACAAAAGCCTTTTAAAATTGAACTTCAGCATAATATGGAAAAAATAAAATGAAATAATTCCATTTACTTATTCACATTAATATTCTACTAGTCGAATAATAACATGCAATATCAATAACCACTTTCATAATGATGGAATGCATAATGCCAGACTATCATAACCACATAGCCAAGGCCTCATGCCTAGAATACAAATAATATTTTGTCAAGGCCTCATTCCAAGACAATAGTTTGTCTCATGAGACCTGCCGATGCATCGAGGAGCTATAGCAGGCTCCACCCGTCACTTATTAAGTCCAATGCATTCCTCATATGAACAGGTTTAAACATATCATAAACCATAACATAATCATATCACATAAAACATGCATAAAGGAAACATAAAATTTACACATTTCAATCACAAGATATCAATACAACACATTTATATAATAAAAAACACTTTCAAAACCATTTTCAAAACCAAAATAAAAGAAAATTAAAACATTGTATTTATTTATTATTTTAAAAAAAGATATGTCTTGTAGAGGAAGCCAAAACTAAAATAATGGTCAAGGTGGCAGAGAAGTAGTTTTCTACGTATACATACGACAAAAAAACATTCCTTTTTGTCATTTAGTAAAACACTTCGAATAAAAGGATTCCTTTTGAATAAATGTAAAAGTCAAAGGGGTTTATACACAGTATAAAAGAAAGTTGTGTATAAAACAAAATACACCTCAATGAAAGGAGATTGAGATGAAGTCATTAAAAAGATAGTTTTTTAAATAAAATAGATCTATTATATGTATTAACTATAAGTACACATAAAGAATGTACAAATACAATATAGGACATAATAATATCATGACATAATTTGAAAGTAGGAGATTAACCCAAAGAACAGAAATTGGGTTAAGAAGTTCCCTTACCTCTTGTCCGACTTGACTCGATCGTTCTTTAGTCTCCTGAATAATAAACTAGAGATAATTTATATTTACTTAAAGAAACTTTTTCATTTTAATTATTCCTTTTATATCACTTATTACCATGTTATAATCATTATGTAATTATTTAAGTTAATAACGGTCATTTTGTCGATCTTTGGTACTTGAGTCAAAAATAAAATTCTTATAATTACAAGTTGTTCATGTGGTGAAATATTCACTATATCCAAAATTATATTCATGATATACATATCATAGATATCATATATATCCATTATATACATTCATTAATAATATTACGTAACATTTAGAGGTAAGAAATCAAATACACTGTTCATGGAAACGGTAAGCCATACGTACGCATGAATGCTACTTTCATTTCTATTTCGTATTTAATGGAATGAAATCATAATTATATAAAGTTATACTACAATTCCATTATAATATAATGTATAATACCATTTAATCCATCCTTTATACATCACAAATATGGCATTAACGATTCAAATCACTTTGACAGGGCAGTAGTCCGCACTTCCTAAAATGAAATTATCACGTTTACCCATAATGGAAATCATAAAGGTATACCATAAATGAAAAATACTTAATCATAAAGAAAACAAAAACATAATATATTTCATATATTAAAATAGTGTCATCATAATGGCCACCATGAGAGGTGTTAAAAGAAGATTGAACAATCATCATTTCGTGAGGCAGTAATTCGCCACCCACAGAAACAGAATGTTACATAACCATTAGAAGAAGGTGTGTGTAAGTGTAAATAAAATAATTCTCATAAAAACATCCAAGTATATTTATTATACTGTTGTTGTTACAAAATAATGTAATAAAAATATTTTAGGGGGTTGGAGAAGCAAAATAAAACAAAAGAACACAAGAGAAGACATTACCTTAAAATCGGGTAACTCTTTTTGATTTGAGCCAAAGACTTCCTTGGGAAGAGTTATGCCCAAAGTGAGTCTTCTAGGAGTAAGAGAGGGAAGTTGAGAGATTATTTGGGCAGAGGTTGGCTGAGCCAAATGGCTTTGATGGTGTTAATAAGGTGGCAGAGGTGGGAGCCTTTTATAAGAGGAGAGGAGGGGCACTCTTGGAAGGTCATGAAATGTTACATTATTATGAAGTGATTTTCAGATTTAAAAGGTCCCAAAATGATATAATTCTAGGATAATGTGATAAGGTTTATAAATATACCCATACAATAGGTTTTAGAGAAGTGTAAGTCTTAGCTTTTACATTATCTTTTCAGTTTATTTAAATCGTTAATTAATGAGGTAATCGCTGCATCATCTTGGTGTCATAAAAAATTTAATTTATTTAATGTCTAAAAATTATAAAAAAATTACCATGATGTAGGAAATATTTTTATATTTCCAATGGATATTTATAGTCAAAATTTTATCTTAAATAACCCCATGTAATATTTGTTTTAGAAAAACAACACATGTTTTTGACAATTTTATTTTTACTTTAAATAAAAAGTTATTAATGTCATTTTCTTACCCAAGTGGATCCATGGGGTCCCCAAGTTGACCCATGGATTTTCTTGGTCGGACATGAATAATCCAATAAGGGTAGGACATGTGTAAAGGTATTTTCATATTTTTATAATATTATTTTTACCTTAAATTTCACTAATTACCTTTAATCGCGATTAATTGAACTTAAAAGTTACTATTCACCAAAAATTATTTTAATCCCATTGAACCACATTTTACTTTCTAATTACAATGATGTATGTTGGATTTTGGAAATTCAAATCACAGAGGTGGTAAAATTCCATTTAAACAAAAAATCATTTTTTTAACTACCACTTAGTGGTTTCACTATTCATCAAAAATCGATGTTTTTCCAAACAATACCAAAAATTAACCCTAAGATATATTTGATTTTCCTAATTCAAAAATGATGTCTATTTTAAAAAGTTAAAACCATATAAGTTTAATTAATTAATTTAATAATTAATTCCTGTTGTCAAAACAAATAGCGTGTTTTTAAGAAACAATATCAATCAAAAGATTGACAATTGTTTATGTCAAATTTCAAAGTGAAGTTAATTCTAATGACCACCATTGGATAAAATGGTAAAAATATATTCTAATTATAAATTAAATCCACTCTATGTTATAATTTATCACTATAAAATATTTTGATAAAAAAATTAGTTTTTAAGTAATTTTCACTATTCATCAAAAAATTGGAAGTTCTCAGAAAAATACCAAAAATTCAACATAGGATAATTTCGATATTACGAATCAAAAAATGAAGTCCATTTTGAAATATAAAATTTACCTAATTTCAAAAGGTGGGTATTACTATTCATAACAACTACTTTTATTGGTCGCGGTGTGTTAGAACTCGAGGTTGCGTACACCACACACTGCTCTATTATTCAAAGAGAAGAATACCATGGAAGCTTGGGGTGTTACATATTTACTTGAGAATCATTATCTCATAAGTTATCATAAACATACCATATGAAATCATCCTAGATAATATGTTCCAAGGGACCATAGTCACATGATTCGGTGAATTAGGATTCCATTATAAGTTATATGTGAAAAAATATATAGTTTATTAGTTATAGTTAAAATAATTTAACATTCCTTGTATATAATGAAAATAATATCACCCTCATGGGGTTAATCATTAAGGAATCCCATGACTACATCAACCCACATGGGTTATCACACATTTGGGGATACATAACTTCATTTTCATCCTCATCATCAATTACAACACTATATATCCCCATGTCCTACTATTAGAAAAAAATCCACACACACACACAGATATATATGTGTGTGTATATATATATATATCAAAATCTATATGATTATAATTAAATCATGAATATGTATTGGAAAAACACAATAAGATAAATTTTTTATACTTTTATTAATTTAGCCTCTTTTTATTAAAAAAAATCATACAAACAAGTTTATATATCATGTGAATCCTATGTTCTAAGAATGATGCATGCAAAAATGATTTTTTTTTCACTAATCCAAGAGACAAGAGTATAATAAATAACATATTTCCAATATGAAAAACATCCACAATCCAATAAATAATTAATACAAACATCATGTGAATCAAACAGGGTGAAAATAAATCAACTGAAATAGAAAGACAAAATAAAAAAACTTCTCATGACACCTCGAAACCTCCCAAAGAATCTCTCTATCAACAATAGTCAGACCATTGGCACTGTCCGATATCAAGTGTTCCTCCTCATATGTAAGAGGCTACTAAATAAAAATAGTGGTCTAATATCGTACTATGTGGAGAGTATTTCTCATTCATCAGAGTTCAAAATAATAAATTATTAACCAATAAACTTTTATATATGAGTATATAAAATTAATAAATAAAATGAAAATGATTTAAAAATTGAGTACAATCATACAAGAATAAAAGACTAATAACCCAATAGGACTATCCCATATATAGAATAACAAGAAAAATAAAATAAAAATATATCCACTAAAACTCCAAGTCATGATTTATCCTACACTCTATATCCCACCCAAGCTACTATATCTTGAACAAAATGTATTGTTCTTTTAAACCAACCTGTTCCTACAACCATGTGGTATTCTTATTGGGTATCGAAGTGAAATAAAAAACTAAGATTGGTGTGAGTATAAAAATAAAAATGAAACCACCAACATGGCCACAGACAAATCCAAAAACATAGTAATATGTACATATGATATTCTCTAAATAATAAATTTACATTTGGAAATAAAAAAATAAAGTTCTATCAACCCTTAGTTCTATGACCCCGATCAATCGTACATAATTATCCAATGTTGATGTGTCTTTGAGAACAATCATGATGATATATACATCCAAATAAAAAATTTAGGGTCTTCCACCATGGTATGAAAATAATAACCCATGAGATAAACTCACCCTGAAATATAATATAATGATCTAGGGAGTACTCTATCCTAGTTTCAAAACCATTGGAAAAATCATTACCAATATAAAATCGATATATGTACTAAATCCCTAGTACTATGGGAGACTATGCCATTCTCACTAATAGCAACATAATCCCCCAGTAGACAATAATTAGCAAGAACATCATCCTTTTCCCAGAACCAATATCCTAGCTCCAAATCTATTACAACCCCGCAAATAGTATAATACACCACCCTTAAAGGGGATTTACCTAAGTATCATGTCTATCCAAAATGGGGTTTTCAATCCTCACCATAAGAATTATTCACGGACTACCCATAGGGTGTATTCATGACCAGTGAAAAAGGGGTTTTTTGTTTAAAAAAACCACTACCCCAAGGGTGTTTTCCATACATATCACAAAATCCAACAGGTTGTAGGTCCTATAAAATCTTAACGACCTATAATGATCATTTTATAGGTCCGTGAATTCCTTATATTAGTTTTACATATCTTTCTAAAAATAAAGGGATGAAAGGTTTAGATGAGTTCCTAAACCCATCATCACTATCCACAAACCATCATCTCACAACAAATATTCAGGTTCTATGGTGAAAATAGTAATTTTCTCTACCCATGGTCCAAGAAAACTATTTTATTGTCAAATAAGAGATGAGGAAATGACTCATTCCCCTGGACTAATACATACATGGAGGCACAAAACATGGGATCCTTAAGCCATGTCATGGAAAATTCACTCTACCTGGGTCATTTCTTAATATAATTCAATCATATGGTCAGAACACATCAAATGAGGGTAAAAAAATTTAAAAACCATGATCAATTATATTATGAAACTAATGTTCCACAAAGGTCCTCACATGGGCCACCTAGGTTACTCCACTCAAGTCATGCCTCACCTCAATATGTATGTTTCCAAATGCTGCTAATCAACAAAAACCGTGTCAGTCTAAACCCTATCAAACACCTACATTGGTCTGGATTCTATAGGGTATCATAATAATAGTCATGTTCTTGACCATTGGAGGCTGAGTCATTCGGTATAGTGCTAAAAGTCTATTGTGACCCCTATAACATTACTCAGTCATTGAATTATCATTTTTATTTAACAAATTACATTTATATTAAACAGTTCTGTTTAGATTAATCAATATAATTATTAATATGGTTTGATAACCCTTAGTGGCATTACTGAACATTTAAAAGCACTATAAAAAAAATCCACTGGGTAAGTTCTAGGACAACCTACCTCTCTCAATAATCATTAATAATATCTAATTCACTAAATGATATCATTTTATAATATCTAAAACCATCAAACAAACCTATCCAAATTCACCAATCTACCACCAAATCACCCAATTCTTGGTCATCCAACTATTTTCAATTATTTGAGTAATATTGTGCAAACCACCCCTGAAACACACCTAAACTAACACTAATTGAAAGAAACAACTCACTGTAACATTTATATCAATAAATTAATTTAATTTCAAATAAAAATTATATAACAATTTAGGACATGATTTACCTTTAATTAACCAATGACAGACACAATTTTCAATCATATTTTTTGTTTTCTTTATGGTTTTTAATTAATATTCCTAGAAAAGTAATTTTTTTTGGAATATTTTATATTTAAAACAATGTGTTGATATGGACTAGATTGAGGTATTTTCATGCCTTATATCACTTATGGATATTTTTTTGAAATAATATTTATAGTGTTTAGTTTTTTGATTAAAATTCATTTAAAAATTAAGTGTTAATCTGAGCATGTCCTTAAATAGTGTCCGCTAGCCACCTAGATATCCCACACTGGTCTAATCTACCATGAAAAACACTAGGAAGTCAAACATAATCTAGTAGTGTGTGGATCCGTAGGGGGACAAGATCATTTAGCACGTGGTTTATGGGTAGGAACCAAAATGGAGTGAGCATGGGCCTAAGCCTACATGATACACACATGTGAGATATGACCCATGTTCAAGAGTACATGTGTAACTGGGTTCCCACACTGGTGATGGTTCATATATGGATCCATCCAAAAATTTTATTATAATCACCCTCCAAGAACATTTGTGCTTCTTATATGGGAATACCAAACTATAACTGTTGTTTATTTTTTATCAAAATACTTTTATCCGGTCTTTCTCACTCACCCCTGTACTTGGATACATTCGAGATATCATATCCTACACTTCTACACCACTTTACATTTTCATCCCACATATGAAACCACAAATGATCACCATTTCCAAAACTTCTCAAGATTGGATCGAGCTAAAACACCATTGTTGAATACTGGGAAAACAACAAACCATCTACAGTGCCTTAAATGACCCCCATGAAGACCATTTAAAAGGTTCATTTAGAAACTATAAATGACGAGTGATTCAAGGGTTATCACTAACCTATTTCATTCCTACTATGAAGAAACATCCACTTATGTACCTTAAGGACCACTATGCCAGTATATTATATGAATGACCCCATTCAAGCCATGCATGTGAGAATAGTTATATATGGAGAATCTTATCACATAATGATTACAAATGGAAATCCTAATATCGTTAGGTGTATCAAAACTCACATAATTGGGTCTCAAAGGAGATTCAAAATATAGGTGTTCAAACATTAGAATGAAAGTATTAAATGACTGATGATAATGTATTCTTTTTTTTCTTTGAAGAAAGATAGGCTCGAACCTGATGAGGAGATAAGAGGAGGTGATGTTGAATGCTACTGCTGTGTTGTATTATTTTGATTATTTATTTTTAATTTTAATTATTCTTTAGTTCAGTTTAGCTATCTACTTGTAATTAATGAATTATTTTTTATTGTAGTTTTTCTAAATAAATTTAGCCATTTTATTATTATTATTTTTATAATTATTATTATGTCTTCAAATTTTATTTTCTAATTTAATTTAATTTAATTTATTTTATTACTCTCTCTCTTAATTATTCTTCTATTTTTATTTTTTTTGATTCATGTTTTTTTTCTTCTACCATCATATAGTTTATTTTTTTCTTCTCTTCTTCTCACTATTGTGACTTCTTACCCTCTATAATGAGATACCAACCCAAGTCTTTTCTGGGGAGATGATATGACATCTTGAACTCTTTATTAAATTTTATTTTGTGTTTTTGGTAGATATGATTGATATGCACAGGTTTGGTGGAGTTATTCCATGAAAAGAAACTCATTTCTATTATTACTATTTAATTCTTATCATTTTCCATTTAAATAATCATAAACTCTTCACACAGTGGATTTTTGATGAAATATAGATGAAACAACATATGATATAGCCGATTCTTGGAATATTCCACTCTCAAATGAGGTTTGATATCAACCTTGATTACAGGAGGAGTTGTAATTTCTATTTTATCATCATATGTGAATTTACAACTTCTAAAGAGAATGATAGTAATTCATGTATGAAATTTCATAATTGGATTATCATAATATATTTTATTAGTTAATGAATAATAATGAATGTTCACAAAACCAAACATAGGACTGAGTTCATTCTTTCTAATATCATTCTATTTGTAATTTTATTGATAAGGTAGAATTTAATGTCTTTTCAATATTTAAAAAGATAAAAAACCCAAAAAATATCAATTTTTTAGAAAAATATAAAAACAAAAATAACAAGTAGTTCATAGGTTAATTAGATTTAGTATGTAGAAAACTATAAAGCTCCTTAGGTGAGTCGACTATGGTTAGTAATTGTGATACAATAAGATAAATTAGAGAATTTCACTACCCCATCCTGGAATAGGAGTTTTATAAAAAATTGAAATATTTTTGGGGTGCCAATAAATTTATATTTTCCTTTTATTTTTCACACTGTAGATAGTTTTCATTTCGTGAAAACCATAAAGAATTCATTTTCTGTGACAATTTCAAATGAGTAATTCTTTTAATGGATAAATTACCCACAAGTGAAAGGAATAATTGTTTAATCAATATTTTATATGTATTATATTAAATGTATTTTTTAATAAGGCAAGATAAATATGGAAATGAAACCACCTGGGTTAATAATTCAAAGAATTTATAGTTGGATTAATGGAGGATATGAAAAACAAATTAATGAAGACATGTACCAATATATAATTGAGTTATCAAAATAACATAAATAATTTGATCCTATTAATGAGGCCTAATAGGATCCTTCCATGGATCCTATTAACCTTTTTGAAGATCGACTACAAGTGAAAATTAGGAACCGGTTGCTGATGATATAGATTAGGTGAAATAACTTGATGCAATAATAGAATTAATAGAGATAAAAATAGAATAGATAACTCCTTATGTATATAAATCCAAAGATAAAACATACCGTAAACAAGATGATGAATCACTAGTCTTTATATGTTTCACTAAAGAGATCAAGGATGTTGAGTCCCAACACGAGGACCGTAAACAACCCATCTATTTGATGAACCCGATCCAATATGACCAAGATGAGATGGAGTGGATTTATGATGAGGAAGACTTACTTGCTGAGCAAAAAGAGCATGTTCCCATTACATGGCAACAAACTGAAGTGAAAAAATGTGTCTAGGTGTACATAGGCATGGGCTGGTGGCATGTCGAGTATAGACCAGAAATCTAAACATCATGTATGTGACGACCCAAATGTTCATTAATAGACATTCAACTTGATCTAATTAAATGAATTATTATGGTTATATACAATGTGATCATCATTGGTTATATATTTCAGGATCATAAAATAATGTTATGAATTTTGACCATTTCAAATATAGCCGTTGAATAGTGATCACATAATTAGTATAAATATAGGGCTTTAACAAATACAATTTACTTAGATAAAGGATGTGTCATTGGGATTCGTACTTGACCAATCTCAAGCCGATCTTGAACACGCTAAGCTTGAGTGGAACCAACTATGGGAGAAGTGAATGTTTATAGAGATTATCACCTGAGAAATGTTATCCAAGACACCCCAAGAGTTTGTCACCATCGCACACCTTCTGAAGAGTCCCAAATATTGACATACATGGACATTACATTACTTTTGCGGAATAATTGATACATAATGAAAAAATACACACAAGTACCGTAATAGTTTAGTGTCTTTGGAAACTCGGAAAAATAATCTTCTAATCGGGGTGAAAGATCTTCAACATCACCCATAAATATCTTCCCATTTTGTTTTCTTACCTAAAACCTTTCTTTAAATCATGGGGAAAATAAAACATATAAAGGGTGAGCTCAAATTCTCAGTAAGGGTAAGCATATATAACATAAAACAATCCATAAACATTTGAATGAAAAAACTTGAACATAAAATCTAAACATCAAAATCATGAGCAACGACATAAATCATGGAAGTACACAAAACATAGATCATAAAGAACATTAGTCATGATAAAAAAGCATGGTAATAAAACATGTAATTGTGGAATCCATTAATCACATGTTATGATTTCCATAGTAGCCAAGGCATTGCTGCCAAGACCATCTTAGTGGACTATGACCCATTCTGAATCGAGTTCACTCCTTGTTCCAGTCCTGTAACACTGAACCGGAATAACTTACCATTCTAGCCATGTCTATCTCATGAGATATAAATCATTACCCAATGCATTATAGGGAGATATAGGTCCCACCCATCTCATAATGAAATCATTCTTACCTGTGCCACAACATAAACATAAATCATTCATCATAACCCATAGAATAAAAATGGGTTTCATAAACATCATCCCATATAACATAATCCATATAAAACAAATGGATATAATTTCATCATAAGAAAAGTGAAATCATGAAAATCATAGAGATATTATACTTGAAACATACACATATGAAATAATGTCATCTTAGATGGAAAATAGATTTGATAAAACACTTGAAAAGAATTCTTGAGGAAAATATCATTTCTTCTTAAAAATAATTTTCTTTTCACAAAATGCCATGCAATTTTAAAGAACAAGGATTTTATTGAAAATAAACATGAAATCTTGTAGAGTAAACGTCATGAAAATAAGGCATTATGAAACCGTAAAAATCTTTTCATGCCGTATAAGTTAAAAAAACATTCTTCTCGTACTTTTCCTAGAAAATTCAAAAAGTACCTCGTATGGTAAACAAAAGAAAGATTCCTTCCATACGATATGGTAAAAGTAAAAAAGGGTAAAAATGAATTTAAACTTACATGGAAGAAAAGTAAAAATTTTATGAAAACATTTTGATAAAATATGGACATGGATAATAAACATAACCCCAGTAAATACTTACAAATAAACAATCTCGGATAAGAATGAGATTGGAATAATTATCCCTTACCTTATGTCCGATATGCTTTGTATATATCATAACCTCCTGTATAATGACTTAAATAATGTTATTGAATTATTACAGAATAATATTCATTGTTATGATATCATATATTGTTTACTTATGACTTTATATTACCCTTTCTTTTGTAAATTCGATGTAAAAGCTGCGATTTGGGTAAAATCGTTTCATTTATTGTACGTGTTTTGACTTGTTGTTCTTGATATTATTACTTATATACTGATTTACTTAATTACATAATGTAAAACATGATTTATATATATTATATATTGAGCATATACATATATATATGATAGATCAATAAATGGAATGAAATACACCATTCATGGAGACGGTAGGCCGTACATATTCATGAACGCTATTTTCATTTCCTTATTGAATTGAATGGAATTAAGTAGATGAAATACACACACACATATATATATACCTAAATATAGTATCATTATTATTTCATATATTTCATGATTACTTATTATATATACTTTATAATCATTCATGAATGGTTAACATAGAGAATGAATCTCATCGCGTCATGGAGACGGTAGTCCGTACGTATGCACGAGCGATGATTTCGTTTTCCATACGATGGATAGAAGGTGAAATAGGGTTGTTTCATATTTATAATAACATATCAGTATATATTTAATACTTATGTTATTAATTTATAATGAAACAACTAAATAAGAATAAGTTGAAGAAGAAAGAAGTTGGAAAGGATCAGTAATGGGTATTACCTATTAATTGACCTGCCTCTTCTTAAACTCCTCTTAGGGAACTAAAGTTGGTCTTTGAAGAAGAACGGAACCTCTAGGATGTTTCTAGGGAAGTTTAGAAGATAATTTTTCAGGGTTTGGCCGATCTTTATGGCTCAATGTGGTGTGAGGAGGAGAGGGAGGAGGTGCCCTTTTATAAGGGAGGAGAGGGGCACCTTTGGAAAAACTAAAAATATTATTTTATTATAAAATCATATTCGGTTTTTAATATCTCCAAATTGATTTATTTCAAAGCTAATGTGGGTTTGGGTCAAAAAGATCTCATCCAATAGAATTTGGACAAGTTTAGGTTACTATTTTAACCTTATCATTTAGATTTATCTTTAAGTTAAATAATTTTACTTTTACCGTGTCTTCTTGTTTTCTTACACTATAAGGTTAATCAACTTACTATAACAAGCCAAAATAACCCCATTAGGTTCATTATTAAAATATTTAACCTTATATATTTCATTTGGCCGAACCTTATATTTTTCGGAATAAAATAACAATTAATAATATAATATTTGTTTTAAAACTTATTTTATGTCTATTTTGACACTATTTGGTAATTGATTTTTGTGAAATTCATAACAGAATGATTACTTCGAACATAGTTAATTAAATCAATAATAACATGTCATATTAACCTAGAAAATTAGTGGAGTTCATAAAAAGTCTCAAATTATATATATTTTGGTATTTATAACATTAATTATGTTAATACTTCATTAATAAGATAATTACTGCATCATCATTGTGTCATAAATAAATTAAATTATATAATGTCCAAAAATCATAAATAAAATACCATTATTTAGGAAATAGTTTTATATCTCTAATGAGTATTTATAGTCGAATGTATCTTATGTATAACCCTATATTAAAAATGTTTTAGTTATTAAAATTTGATTTTAACTATTTTAACCCTTCTTTAAATAAATTAACAATAAATGTCCTAATCTAATCTAAGTGGGCCTAAATGGTCATATTTTATTCCTAATGTTGTTTTTGGTCTAATTAAACTTATCCAATAGAAATAGTACATGTGTTAGGGTAATAATAATATCATTTTTACCCCTAATTACAATATTTACTTTTAACTGTGGTAAAAAAAAGTAAAAAGTTACTATTCACCAAAAATTATTTTCATCTCATTGAACAACATTTTAGTCCTTGATATTAACCGTGTCTCTTGGATTTTCAAAATTCCATGCACAAAAGCGGTAAAATTATGTTTTATGTGAATTTCCAAATTTTCCTAGGAGGTGGGTAAAAGACGGTGATAAGTTCAATACAATTTTTATATATCTAAAATTATTATAAAATGACTCCAATAAATTACATATAACTTATATAGGTGTTATGTATCAATTTTGACCTAAAATAAATTTAAATAAAATAATTAATTATTTAAATAAAAAGTCGGTTTTTAAATAGTAACCCATTGTTTTCACTATTCATCAAAAATTGAAAGTTTTCAGAAAAATACCAAAAATTCACCCTAGGATAATTTCGATATTTCGAATCAAAAAATGAAGTCCATTTCGTATGATAAAATTTATAAAATTTTAAAAAGTGGGTATTAATATTCATAACGACTAGTTTATATAACATATCATTGTTTAGTGAAACTCGGTATTGCGTACAACACACGCTATCGTGGAAGGTCATGATTGTGTGTAATGCAAGCCAAGTCAGGGATGTGTGTAGTGCAAGCTACTTTTGGTGTAGCGTATAACACAAGACATCAATAAAATTAAAAAGAATATTTTTTATAAAATCTCGGGGTGTTACATTCTACCCCCCTTAAAATGAATTTCGCCCTCGAAATATATCGGGGTTATAAATAGTTTACTACTCGAATGTTTCTTTAATAAAAACCCACATAGTAAAAAGGAATACCAAAAATTCATTTTAAAAAGGGATGTTAGAATCATAACGCTCACCCAAAGTATCGCAGCACTGGGTTTCCACATAGGACAACATAAGTGAAAATATGGATATGGAAGAAAAATCTAACCATCATGTTCTGATGGAGAGTGGTAGAGAACATGGCTATGAAAAATCCAAGAATCACAAATCTATAGATTTGTGATGATCTAAGGTACCATCTGATTCATCAGATATAAGAGTACTAGGATAACATTTTTGGCTTTCAAGATAATTTCCCTAATGTTGAAGATTTTTTGAATTAAAAGAAAGTCTTACTTGATATTGGTACAATATCATTGTTTTTCTTGTCTTGAACAATTTCCACATCATCTCTTAAAGAAATGAAGTTGAATTTGTTTTCCAGGAAGTGTTAGCGGATCATGTGATAAAATGATAGGTCATTCCATCTGTCTCAAACAAAAGGTTAGAGAAAGTTATCAAAAATACATAAGTCCATCTATAGTGAGATTAATTATATATGGTTCCTAAAATGGACTTATACTTCATATATCATACTGCTTAATATAATAAAACTGGTTTCTACTAAACAGGGACTTCATGTAGGCCAGTGGTAGGTGATAAAGGCAGGTCGCACATCGGTTGTGGGTTCGATTCACACAGCCTTGTCCGACGTGACGTTTTGTCGCCCGTCCTATGGGTTGTCCTTTTTCTAAAACAATATTATTATAACAAAACGTTCTATCCTTAAATAACACTATCTGATGTCCATCATAATCCATTCCAATCATTAGTTTTATCCAAAATTCATTTGTCCAATCTCATTGTATAAAGAAAATGATTACTTGAAATGTCACATAACAAGCACATGAATGCCATAATTTATCCCCCATATATCATAAGATATATCTTGTTGGTCACATTACAATGATGTGAATAACATAATCATGTATTCTTTTGAAACATGAATTACCATAGAACCTTAGAGAAAACATGAGTGCTGTCAAAAGTTAACTCTTTCCACATACCAAAATACGAAAAATTCTATATACTCAATCCATGATATCACTTAGTCCTTATACTAATCATGAACTCATGAATACTATCAAACAATTTATTTTCTCCTTATCCCTTCATTATGCTCATATCATCTGCTTTCCAAAAAATATGAATCACTTTTCATGGATACCGGTACCATATTCTTATAGAAAACCACAATGGACCAATATACAGATATTTCAATATTCTATAAAAGTACCTAAAAACATTATTATTTAATTCCAATACATAATACCTTCAATCCATCCTCTTCAATTATTGACTTGGAATATATCCTTCCTCGATTTAGAAGTAACTTCTTAGGTCAGGGCATTGAGTTGGGTAATTCCCATGTTCTCCGCATATAAGACATTGGACTCCATAACAGTCTGTCACTCTATGACCCTTTTTTCCACATAGATAACATCTTCCCCTCCATTTGAGGTATTCCTCAAGGTTATTCTTCCCTTGTTTAGAAATCTCAATCTTTCTCTATTTATGCTCCTCACCATGTGAACATGCATAAAATTCCATCCTCCTCTTTTTTAATGACTTAAGAATACAACTAAAGTTAACCTTGTTAATCATATATCGAGATGAATGATTCAGCATAATCATAATATCTTGCTATCCAGGTGTTACATAATTTTGTTGATCGTAGTCACCAATTTTTCCATTGGAATCAATGTTAACTGAATTCCTTCTCGTTCCCTCCATTGACTAAGACCAGAAACCATATTGTAATAAATAGTTAAAATAATGAGGAACCACATAATCATAAAAAGTCACTTATGGGATGTCTACCATGTCAAATATTCTTTCATCCATGACACCTTAGGTTCAACCTAGGTTATTCATGATCGTCAACATAATTCTAGGACTCTAACATATATGTGTACTTAACCTTAGGGACATCCCTAGACATACCTTAGAAATATCTCTAGGGTTTTCACTAAATTTTTCTTATCCTAGTTTCCAAAAGTTAACTAAACCTTTCCTCTGATTACAACTGTAAAGACCCAAATCTTGACGTACATGGAAATTACATTACTTTTTAAGAATACTTGATACATAATGAAAACAGACACACAAGGACTGTAATAGTTTAGTGTCTTTGGAAACTCAGAAAAATAATCTTCTAATCGTGGTGAAAGATCTTCAACATCTCCCATAAATATATTCCCCTTTTGTTTTCTTACCTAAAACCTTTATTTAAATATTGGGGAAAGGAAAACATATAATGTGTGAGCTCAAATTCTCATTAAGGGTGACCATAGATAACATAAAACAATCAATAAACATTTGAATGCAAAAACTTGAACATAAAATCTAAACATCAAAATCATGAGCAACGACATAAATCATGGAAGTACACAAAGCATAGATCATAAAGAAACATTAGTCAAGATAAACTAGCATGGTAATAAAATATGTAATTGTGGAATCCATTAAGCACATGTTATGATTTCCATAGTAGCCAAGGCATTGCTGCCAAGACTATATTAGTGGACAAAGTCCCATTCTGAATCGAGTTCACTCCTCGTTCCAATCCTGTGTCACTGAACCGAATTAACTTACCATTCCAGCCATGTCTATATCATGAGATATAAATCTGTTCCCAATTAATTAGAGGTAGATATAGGTCCCACCCATCTCATAATTAAATCATTCTTACTTTTGACACAACATAAACATAAATCATTCATCATAACCCAAAGAATAAAAATGGGTTTCATAAACATCATCCCATCAGAACATAATCCATATAAAACAAATGGATATAATTTCATCATAAGAAAAGTGAAATCATGTAAATCATAGAGATATTATACTTGAAACATACACATATGAAATATTGTCATCTTAGATGGAAAATGGATTTGATAAAACACTTGAAAAGAATTCTTGAGGAAAATATCCTTTCTTTTTAAAAATAATTTTCTTTTCCCAAAATGCCACACAATTTTAAAAGAAAAGGATTTTATTGAAAATATCCATGAAATATTGTAGAGTAAACATCATGAAAATAAGATGTTATGAAACCGTAAAAATATTTTCATGCTGTATAAGTTAAAAAAACATTCTTCACATACTTTTGCTGGAAAAGTCAAAATGTACCTCCTATGGTAAACAAAAGAAAGATTCCTTCCATACGATATGGTAAAAGTAAAAAATGGTAAAAACGACTTTAAACATACATGGAAGAAAATTAATCATTTTATGAAAACATTTTGAGAACATAAGGACATGGATAATCAAAATAACCCCAGTAAATACTTACAAATAATTAATCTCGGATAAGAATGAGATTGGAATAATTATCCCTTACCTTATGTCTGATATGCTTTGTATGTATCTGAACCTCATGTATAATGATTTAAATAATGTTATTGACTTATTACAGAATCATATTCATTTTTATGTTATCATATATAGTTTACTTATGACTTTATATTACCCTTTCTTTTGTAAATTCGATGTAAAAGCAGCGATTTGGGTAAAATCGTTTCATTTATTGTACATGTTTTGACTTGTTATTCTTGATATTATTAATTATATCCTGATTTACTTAATTCCAGAATGTAAAACATGATTTATATATAATATATTTTCAGCATATACATATATATATGATAGATCGATAGATGGAATGAAATACACCGTTCATGGAGACGGTAGGCCACACATACGCATGAACGCTGTTTTCGTTTCATTATTGAATTGAATGGAATTAATTAGATGACATACATATATATATACCTAAATCTAGTATCATTATTATGTCATATATTTCATGATTACTTATTATATATACTTTATAATCATTCATGAATGGTTAAGATGGAGAATGAATCTCATCGCGTCTTGGAGACGGTAGTCCGTACGTACGCACGAGCGATGATTTTGTTTTCCGTAGGATGGATAGACGGTGAAATATGGTTGTTTAATATTTATAATAACATATCAGTATACATTTAATTCTGATGTTATTACTTTATAATGAAACAACTAAATAAGAATAAGGTTAAGAAGAAAGAAGTTTGAAAGGATCGGTAATGGATATTACCTCTTCTTTGACGCCCCTCTTCTTAACCTCCTCTTAGGGCACTAGGGATGGTCTTTGAAGAAGACCAAGACCTATAGGATGTTTCTAGGTAAGTTTAGAAGATAATTTGGCAGGGTTTGGACGAGCTTGATGTCTTAATGTGGTGTGAGGAGGAGAGGGAGGAGGTGCCCTTTTATAAGGGAGGAGAGGGGCACCTTTGGAAAAACAAAAAATATTATTTTATTATAAAGTCATATTCGGTTTTTAATAGATCCAAATTGATTTATGTAGAATCTAAGGTGGGGTTTGGTCTAAAAACTCTCATCTAATAGAATTTGGACAACTTTAGGTTACTATTTTAACCTTATCATTTAGATTTAACTTTAAGTTAAATAATTTTACTTTTACCGTGTCTTCTTGTTTTTTACATTATAAGGTTAATAAACTTACTATATCTAGACAAGGGAACCCCAAGTGGTCCATTATTAATATATATAACCCTTTGTAAGTAATTTGGCCGAACCTTAGATTTTTATGAATAAAATAAAAATTAATAATATAATATTTCTTTTAAAAACTATTATATGTCAATTTTGACACTATTTGGTAATTTATTTTTTTGAAAATCATAACAGAATGATTAGTTCAAAAACATTAATCAAATCAATAATAACAAGTCATATTAACCTATAAAATTAGTGTAACTCATAAAAAGTCTCAAATTAAATTTATTTTGGTACTCAAAACATTAATTATGTCAATATTTCATTAATAAGATAATTACTTCATCATCATTGTGTCATAAATAAATTAAATTATATAATGTCTAAAAATCATAAATAAAATACCATTATGTAGGAAATATTTTTATATTTCTAATGAATATTTATAGTCGAATTTATCTTATGTATAACACTATATTAAAAATTATTTAGTTATTAATCTTTGATTTTAACTATTTTAACCTTTCTTTAAATAAATTAATAATAAATTTCCTAATCAAATCCAAGTGGGCCTAAATGGTTATATTTTATTCCTAAGGTTGTTTTTGGTCGAAATAAACTTATCCAATAGAATTAGTAAATGTGTTAGGGTAATAATAATATCATTTTTACCATTTATTACACTATTTACTTTTAACCGTGGTAAAAAAAAGTAAAAATTTACTATTCAACAAAAATTATTTTCATCTCATTGAACCACATATTTGTCTTGATATTAACCGTGTCTCTTATTTTCGAAATTCCACTCACAGAAGCGGTAAAATTAAGTTTTATGTGAATTTCCAAATTCTCCTAGGAGGTGGGTAAAAGACGGTGAAAAGTTCAATAAAATTTTTATATATCTAAAATTATTATAAAATGACTCAAATGAATTACATTGAACTTATATAGGTGTTATATATAAATTTTGACCTAAAATAAATTTAAATAAAATAATTAATTATTTAAATAAAAAGTAGGTTTTTAACTAGTAACCCAGTGTTTTCATTATTCATCAAAAATTGGAAGTTTTCAGAAAAATACCAAAAAATCACCCTAGGATAATTTTGATATTCCGAATCAAAAAATGGAGTCCATTTCATATGATAAAATTTATTAAATTTTAAAAAGTCAGTATTCTATTCATAATGGCTAGTTTATATAACATATCGTTGTTTAGTGAAACTCGGTATTGCGTTCAACACACGCTATCGTGGAAGGTCTCAATTGCATGTAATGCAAACCAAGTCAGGGATGCGTGTAGTGCAAACTCATTTTAGTATAGCGTACAACATAAGACATCAAATAAAATTAAAAATAATATTTTTCATAAAATCTCAGGGTGTTACAGCTTACTCTTCAGTCTTATGTGGGTGTTATAAGGGGTTATTTAACAAAACCCTATCACTATGACTATGCACGTTATTTTTTGCTAAATATTTTACATTCATTTATTGTTACTTTGTAAATACTGTTCAAAGCACAAATAATATTTTTAGTTAATATTAAACTAAGAAATATATTTTTATGAATTACTAATTTTTTTGAATTAAATAATATTTTATTATTATTTTCAAATTAATTTTTATTAAATATAAATTATCGTATAATTTTATGAATTTAATTGTAATTTTTATTAAGGCATGAAAGTTGTTTTGTCAAAACCCATGAATTTTCGATAAATGTCAGGTTTTATTCTAAAAGTAATAATTCAAATATTTAGAAAACAATTTAGATAAAATGCATATTAATTTTGGAATCAGGATGTTGAAATTATCCAATGGTGAATTTTTCAGAATTTTCTGAGACAGTCGAATTTTTGGGTAAAAATTAAATACCGTTTAAATATATAATTAGTTTTAATGACATCATAATGAACCAATAGTGAAGTTATAAAGTACTATAAACATTATGTTCGGCCAATATATGTTTTACCATTAAAATAATGTGATTTTGGGATTTTTTTATTTAATTTACATAGATTTAGTGGACCCTTCAAGTCTTATAAAACATTTTGTCTTTTTAAATTGTTTTCCTTGAGAGTGTAACTCACCTCCACATAAGAAACCCCAGTATTTAAAGAAGTTATGCCATTTTCATTATAGAATATTGTTTTCCACTCCCATTTAGAGGAAAACATGGGAATCAACCATTGGCTGGTTTGTGGTTTTGATTAGTTTAATTTGATGTGTCCCAAACCTAAATAATAAAGAATTCCTTCTCTTTTTCTATATAAACCCAACCAATCTCCCATTACTATTCACTAAAATCCTTTGGAGTTTGATCAAACCCTACACTCCCCTCTATAGAATCCTCCCATGGAGCCTCAATCTCTTAATAATCCACTCTCAAGCCTCTCCCAAGCCTTTGGGATCACACTTCCATGTAAGGGATTTCCTCCTTTCTCATTTTTGTCCAATTTTCATTAAGTTGCTATGCCATTTTCTTCAGTTGAAAATGTTCGGGTATGATTTTGAGCCTCCCCGATACTACCCTATTTATGTTTTTATGATTGTATAACCCTTTTTCTCTCATCAATTCCTCACATGTACACCCGTTACCATGCCAAAATTCTGTGAGATATTTCTCTCTCCTCATTTACATCCTAGTAATTATTTTGTATTATGCATCTAAACTACATTACATTTGTTGGGAAATGTATCTATTTGACCCCCTTAATGTCAATTTAATGTAAATATGTTTAGAAACCCATTTCTCTCTCATCAACCATATTCATGAATCCTTATTTCACGCTGTTATGCTGCCGAAATTGTGCCGCAATTTTCCAGGCCAAGATCATTGTGTAGTGAATACCATACCCATGTCCCTATGAAGGGAAATGACCTTTATGAACGTATACATATTAAATGGTACTTTCATATATTAATTATACATTAATTAATCATGGAATAACTTATGATGTTGATTTATTCCATTTTATATGATCCATGCGGCACACTTTTGCATGAAATGAAATGCTTAAGAAGGGTGTGCCCTGATAGCGCTCTAATGCTGTGGGTAAAGTATAGTATCATGATACGTCATTTTCAATTAGTGTTGACTCATTATAACTCAATTATAATGAGTGTTTACTCATGCTTCATGTGCTATGAGGGTTTACTCATACTCCATGTGCAATGAGCCTTGGCTCATGATAATTCTATGATAAGTGTTGTTGCCACATTTCCATGTTATGATTATCATGTTTTATCATGCCTTTATGTTCATGTTTCTCTTGTGATCCATTTATATTACTATTTTCTATCATGTATTGTACTCCTCATGTTATTCCACGTTCATTCCCTTATTGGGCTTTATAGCTCACCCTTTTCTTACGCATTGCCTTAGGTTATCCCATTCAATGCTAAGTACGAGGGAACATAGTGGTCATGTATAGGACGTTTTCAATAGAGATGTCATTTTTCATGTTTTTAGTTGTTATGTAATGATATTAAGACCCAAATACACTAGACCTCTTAATCATCTATGTTTTATTAAGTAAATTTTATGTAATAAATCAATTTTTACTGTGTAATAAATAGCAGGGTTGTTATAGTGGGTATCAGAGGATGTGTTTAGTTATTTTTGGGATTAGGATTAGAAAACCGTAGTGATGATTTAGTGACAAGAATTATTATAATAAAAACACATATATGTTTTGGTGGGTATTGAGTAAGTGGTTTATCAAGAAAATACATCCCTGTCTGGATACGAGTAGGTAGAGGTGTCTCTTGCACAGATGTACCTAGGGGTGAAAGCCCCGACAAGGAGTTCTGAGCTTGACCCGGGGTATCCTTGTACACAACAATAGGCCTTTATTAACTCTTGGTTATGAAACTCATATGGGATATGCATTGGTAAATTCAAAAGCTTATTATGAACCATTATTAATGGAATAAAAAAAATTCCCCTAAGAATATATGTTTGAAAGTAGATCTAAAGCATAAAGATTCATAAGTTAAAGAAATACAAGATATTTATAAGTAATATATATTTGGATTACCCTTTATGTATTACCCATAAAATTCCTATTATTCTAGAGAATTGTCGGTAATATTATGACTTGGATAAACAATCGATGTGAAGATCAATATGATGACTGTGCTAATCAGATGCCCAATCTGATGGGTGTAAGAATCACGAACTTTTTCATGCTTATCTGTCAGTTAACTAAAGCATGGAATCGAAACATGGGTCAGGAGAAATGTTCAACCCCCTACCAAATAATGAACATGTCACTATCAAGAGATTCCAGAGATAAAGGTCTCATGCTTTTAATGGATCATCTGATCCCTCAATCGCCGAACAATGGATCAACTCCATTGAAAAGATAGTATCCATCCTTCAATGTTATGAAAAAGAGAATTTTCTCCTACATACTTATCGTATGGAGTGTGAAGATAATCAATGGTGGACATTGATCAAAAATACAAATCCTTGGGAGGAGTTCAAGATGTTGGAATAAAATAATTTCTAGAAGATGTTTTTTGATAAATATTTTTCGTGCACCCTCTGACTTAAGATGGAAAGGGACTTCCTTACCCTCAACAAAAAAGATAATAAATCTGTTAGAGCGTATGAAGAAAACTTCACAAGGCATGTATAATATGCCTCTAGATTTTTCTTTACCCCTGAATGTAGGGTTGACTGCTTATTTGGTGGGACAAAGCCATGCCTACGGAAAGCACTGGCGATCCATGACTTCGATAGCTATGAGGAAATTATCCGATGTGCCTCAAGGTAGAAATGAAGATATGGGATTTTCAAAGGTATCATGGCAATAAGAAGTGTATGGTGGACTTCAATGCTAGAAGTCCGATGGATAAATCCAACGGTGCTAAGAAGATTCATCACCCCACATGCCAAAGGTGTGGAAAGAAGAAAGCTGGCAATTTCCTAAAGAGGATGAGAAAAATCTTTAGGTATGGAAGAGAACGGAACCCGGCTATTAACTATCATCATGAAAATCCCACGGCTATGACAGAAGAGAGGAATGCTCCACCCAACCCTCATTACATTGTTCATTGCTTCAACTACAATGAACCATGGAACATTGCAAACCAGATCCCTAAGCCAAGGTTTTTCAAAGTCAACCAACAACCTCAAAGGAAAACAGTGTGATATTTTTCCATAACTACTGCCGAAGTGAACCTCAAAAATGAAGTGGTGATAGATACTCTTGTTATTCATCAATAAGAGGGAACAAAATTTTTTATTCTAGTTCTTCACATTCTTTTATATCCTAAACGTCTAGTAAAACAATCCTAGCACCACCAAGAATCATGTAAGCGAAGATGTCAGTTAGTATGTAAAAAGGGGAAATCATTGCATCCCATGAATATAACACCTCCCATGTCATAATATGTGGATTGAATTTCTCAATGAACCTCATCATAATACCTCTGGTGGATTTCGATGCAATTCTAGGAATGGATTGGCTTTCCTTATATGGGGCCAACATAAATTTCCATGAGAAGTAAATCACTCTCCATGTGGAGAATCGACCCCCTGATTCTATAAAAGTGCAAAGAGGAAGATGATTCTTATTTAGCTCCATCATCTCATGAATGGATATTACTACCCTATGATAACACATAATAGTCTTAGGTGATTGAGTCCAGGGAAGCAACCATCCTTGAAGACATGCCTATTATGAGGGAATTCACAGAAGTGTTTCCTGAGGAATTTCCTAGTCTTCCTCTTATAAGAGATGTTGAATTCTCAATTGAACATATACTTGGGTTATTGAAAATATCCAAGACTCCATATAGAATGGATGTTGTGGAGCTTGAGGAGCTGAAGAAACAACTACAGGAGAATTTGGGTAAAGGGTTTATACGCCCAAGTGCTTTACCATGGGGAGCACTAGTCCTCTTTTTCAAGAAGAAGGATGGGACAATGTGCCTTTGCATCAATTATTGTGATCTTGACAAAATCATGATAAAGAACAAGTATCCTCTCCCACGAATTGATGAGTTGTTATATCAGCTGTATGGGGCACAATACTTATCCAAAGAGGATTTTTGGATGGGATATTATCAAGTAAGGGTTAAGAAGGAAGATATCCCCAAGACTGCTTTTTGTAAAATATATGGACATTATGAATTCATAGATATTCTTTTCAGAATCACTAATGCACCAGCAATATTCATGGACTTTATGAATAGTGTCTATAGAGATTACCTTGACAAATTTTTGGTAGTCTTTATAGACGATATTCTAATATACTCTAAAACCCAGGAGGAGCATGAGGATTATATAAGAACTATACTAGAGACCTTGTGAATGGGGAATATCTATGAAAAGTGCAAAAAATTTGAGTTATGGTTGAAGGAGGTATCATTCTTGGACCATATCATCACAACCAATGGGATATATTTGGATACCTCCAAGACAACTACAATAGAGGGTTGGCCAAAACCAACATCGGAAACAGATATCCGTAGCTTCTTGGGGTTAGCTGGATATTATCAATGATTTGTGGGAAATTTATCATGATTATCCAACCATCTTACTAAGCTAACTCGGAAGGTAGTTAAGTTTTCTTAGAATAATGAATATGAAGAAATATTTAAGGAGTTGAAAATGGGGCTTATCACTGCACCTGTGCTCACTTTAACCACAATTGGAGAAATTTTTGTGGTATTCAGTGATGCTTCCAATAAGGGTCTGCGATGTGTGTTAATGAAAAATGAAAAAGTCATTGTCTATGATTCAAGGCAATTGAAAGTTCATGAGAATAATTATCCAACACATAATATGGAGTTGGCTACGGTGATCTTCATTTTAAAAATTTGGAGGCATTATCTCTTTGGGGAGAAGTGTGAAATATATATGGACCACAAAAGCCAAAAGTATATATTTCCATAGAAAGAGTTGAACATGCACCAACGAAGATGGTTAGAGCTGATTGAAGACTATGACTGCTCAATCCATTACCACCCTTGGAAAGTGAACAAGGTGGATGATTCTCTATGTTTAAAGGAACCAGTGATTCTTTCATTGATGAGAATTAAAAAGGATTCAATCTTATTAGATTTTATGAAGACAGATATGGGAATCATAAAAAAGGAACATCATCAATCCTTTCAAAAATTATTACTCAACCATACCTTTTGGAAAGGTTAAAGGATTCTCAAAAGAATGATGTGGGAATTCAGAAGAAATTTGAAGTTATTAGAAAAGGAAAATCCTCGGAGTTCAATGATAATGAAAAATAATTGTGAGATTTGTGAAAAGTCTATATGTTCCATCAAGTCTAGAGCTGAAGAAGTAACTTTAGTATGATGCACATAGATCAAATTTCACCATTCACCCAGGAAACCCAATGATGTATCAAGATCTTTGAGAGAATTATTGGTGGGATAATATGAAGAAGGAGATCACTGAGTATATAGCAATGTGCCTGGTGTGTCAGAAAGTGAAGGCAGAGAAGAAAAAGTCTAATGGGATGATGCAACCATTGCCTATACCGGCATGGGAATGGGAGAACATCACCATGAACTTTTTCATCAGACTTCTAAAGACATCCAAAGGAAAAAATGCAATATGGGTTGTTTTAGATCATCTTACAAAGTCTGCAAACTTGATCTCAACTTGGGAGGATTTTTCATTGGATCAACTGGCATGGATATATATCAGTGAAGTGGTAAGGCTGCATGAAGTACAACTATCTATTGTATCTGATCGAGATCCAAGATTGACCAATAAGTTTTGGAAGAGTCTTCAACATGATCTGGATACATAACTGGACTTCAGTATGGCCTATCAAACTCAAACTGATGTCCAATCTAAGTGAACTATTTAGACACTGGAAGATATGTTAATATCATGTCCTATGGACATTAAAGGAGTGTGGGACCAATATCTTCCACTGGTTTAATTATCCTACAATAACAATTTCCACTTGAGAATATGAATGACACCTTATGAAGCCTTGTATGGGAAGAGTTGTTGAACACTGGCATGTTGGAATGAATTCAGTGAGTGTAAGCTTCTAGGACTTGAAATGGTCGATGAAATGGTGGAGAAGGTGAAAACCATTAAACAACATATCAAGGAATCCCATAGTTGACTGAAGAGCTATGATGATAATCATCGACAAGACCTTGAGATTAATGTTGGAGACATGGTATTCTTATGCATATCTCTAGGGAATAAGGTCACGAGGTTTAGAATGAAATGGAAGTTAAGTCCTACGTACATCGGCCCCTTCGAGATTCTTGATCATGTCAGGGTTGTGTCCAATCGTCTAGCACTCCCACCTACCATGGACAAAGTAAATGATGTCTTCCGTGTATCCCTCTTAAATAATTACATACTAGACCCATCACATGTACTCCATTCAGAGGTAGTACAACTAGATGATGATATTTTTTATGAGGAGAAACTAGTGAAGATCTTAGATCATAAAAAAAATGTTCTAAAAAATAAGACAATTCCCCTCATAAATGTGTTGTGGAAAAACCACAAGTTTGAAGAAGCGATGTGGGAATCGGAGATAGTGATGAAGTAGAGTTACCCTTATCTTTTTTAGTCTGGTAAAAGGATATTTCGATGGAGAAATTTATTTAGGGGGGAAGACTATAATGACCCAAAATTTCATCAATGGAAATTAATCTTGATCTAATTAAATGTCTTATTATGGTTAAATAAAATGTGAACTTCATTAGTTCTATGTTTCTAGATCTTAAAATACTATTAAAAATTTTGACTGTTTCAAATATAGCCGTTTAATAGTGATCACATGATTAGTATAAATATCAGGCTTTAACAAATCTAATTTACACAGAAAAAGGAAGTGATGACCTCATCCAGTAGACGTTTCCCATTCGAATCCCATTTTTTAGAGCTCAGAAAGGAGGTGACATCATTGGGCTTCTAACTTGACCAATCCCAAGCTGATCTTGAACATGTCATGCTTGAGCAGATTCGACTACGAGAGAAGTGGAAGTTAAAAGAGATTAACATGAAAGCGATGTTATCCAAGCCACCCCAAGAGTCTTTCACCATCGCATAGCATACTCTTCTATCATATGCTGGTGTTATAAGGGGTTATTTAACAAAACCCTAACACTATTCCTATGTACATTATTTTTGTATAAAGAACGCGCATTCATTTGTTGTTACTTTGTAAATAGTTTTTAAAGCCCAAATTGTATATCTAGTCGATATTCAATTATAAAATAGATTTAGATGAATTAATTTTTTTTGAAATAAATAATTTTTGTTATAACTATCAAATAAATTTATATTAAATATAAATTATCATATAATTTTAAAAATGAAATTATAATTATTATTATGGTTTGAAAGCTATTTTTGTCAAAACCCATGAATTTTTGATAAATATCAGTTTTTATTTTAAAAGAAAAAAATTAACATATTTAAAAAATTATTTAGATAAAATGAATATTTTTTTGGAATCAGGACTTCGAAATTATCCAACGGTGAATTTTTCATAATTTTCGGAGACAGTTGAATTTTTGGGTAAAAATTAAATACCGTTTAAATATATAATGTGTTTTATGACATCATAATGACCCAATTGTGATGTAATAAAATACTATAAACATTATTTGTGTCCAATATATGTTTTACCACTAAAATAATGTGATATTCAGACTGTTTTATTTATTTTACAAATCTTTAGTGGACCCTTCAAGGCTTATAAAACATTTTGTCTTTTTAAATTGTTTTCCTTGATAGTGTGACTCACCTCCATATAAGAAACCCTATTATTTTAAGAAGATTGGCCATTAGGCATATAAAATATTTTTCCACTCCCATTTTGAAAAAACCCATTGGAAAAAACCATGGGCTGGTTTGTGGATTTGATTTGTTTAATGTGAGGTGTCCCAAACATAAATAATAAACAATTCTCTCTCTTTTCTACATAAACCCACCTAAGCTCACACTTACTATTCACTCAAAGCCTTTTTAGTTTTACCAACCACTTTACTCCCCTCTCTATAATCCTCCCAAGGTTCCCCAAGCTCCCAAGAGGCCTCTCTCAAGCCTCTCCCAAGCCTTTTGGATCACACTTCCATGTAAAGGATTTCTTCCTTTCTCATTTTGTCCAATTTTCATTTAGTTGTTATGAACTTTTGTTTTCAATTAAAAAAATTGGGGTATTATTTTAGTCCTCCCCCATACTTCCCTATTTATGTTTTTATTATGGTAGTCCCATTTCTCTCTCATTACTGCCTCCCATTTAAACCCGTTACGATACAGACATTCTGTGAGGGATTTCTCTCCACTCTTTTACATCCAAGTAATTGTTTTATATTATGCATCTAAATTCCATTACCCTTGTTGGTACATGTATATATATGAATCCCTTACTATACATTTCATGTACATACGATGGGACACCAATTTCTCTCTCATAAAAAATTTTCATGAATCCTTATGTCACGCTGTTATGCTTCTAAAATTGCACAGCATTTTTCCAAGCCAAGATCATTATGTAGTTAATACCATACCCATGTCTAAATCAAGGGTATTCACATTTATACACATATAAATATTTAATAGTAAGTTCATGTATTTATTACACATTAATTAATTGCGGAATAACTTATTATGTTGATTGATTCCATGTTATATGATCCTTGTGTCACACTTATGCATGAATTGAAATTCTAAAGAAGGGTGCACCCTGATAGAACTCAAATGCATTGGGTATAGTATAGTATCATGATAGGTCATGTGCAATGAGTGTTGAATCATTCTAACTCATGTTCAAAAAAGTTTTACTCATGATTCATGTGTAATGAGGATTTACTCATGATCCATATGCAATGACCCTTAGCTCACGCTAATTCCTTGTTAAGTGTCGTTCCCACATTTCCATGTTATGATTATCATGCTTTATCATGCCTTTATGTTCAGGTTTCTCTTGAGCTCCATTGATATGCCTATTTTCTAACATGTATTGTATTCCTCATTTTATTCCATGTTCATTCCCTTACTAGGCTTTATAGATCACCATTTTCTTGTGCATGTCCTCAGGTTATCCCTTACAATGCTAAGTATGTTGGAATGTATTGGTCAGCTAAAGAATGTTTTCATTAAAGTTGTTGTTTTTCATGTTTTAAGTTGATATATAATTATCTGAATCCCCAAAGACACTATGCATCTCAATCTTCTATGTTTGTATCAAGTTGATTTTATTTAATAAATCAAGTTATAATGTGTAATAAAGAGTAGGGTTTATATAGTGTACCACTAGAGGGCATGTCATGCATTTAAAGGTCTACATGCTATGTGAGATGTCAGGACACACGAAGACCCTTGGGTATGAAATACATGACATGTACTTTTTCTAGGGTACTGTGAGGACCTCTCTACCTTTAGTATAGACATGTATTATTTTAGTTTAATACCATGGTGTATCCCTATAATGTTATATTGTGGAATTGCATATTTAGTATAGGATTTTGGTCACCTCTATGGGTTCTATTTTAGAAAGAGTTCATGGTATACCTCTGTGAGGACATGGGTGGTATCCCATATCATATATTTACTTTTTTGTTTACTTAGTATTGTAGTAACAACCATGAATATGGTGTTGATACACAATCTAGAATATTTATCTTTTAGGGTTGGTGGTACCACTAGGGGTCATCCGTGTGAATCCTATCTGGTGGCATGATCATTAGAGACCCAATGAGTAATCCTTGGGGAGTACAAATGAGCATTACGTATCATTCAATTTTTTCCATTAAAAAAAGATCATAGTGCTAATAATTCTCTTATGATAATGAAGTTGATGCATCGTGATGAATCATATGGCTGTGAGTATTCATTAAAACATATTAAGAATAGTTGCCTCTTATGAGTATGTATTCGTTTCAAAATTTATATTTATGTCTCAAATTTTGATTGAAATTCATATGAATTTATGATCTAACTAATATTTATACTTTATGTTTTTTGGCTTCCTATTGGGTATTGTTATACCCAAACCTGCATAGGCTCTTCCCACACATGTCATGTCTTATATAAATGGAAATACATTTTATGGATTTATAGGATGACATGGAGTAGGGATAGTATAGTATTGGTCTAGATATACTGATGATCTTTCTGGTATATAATTTGATATTAGTCCCCTCCTTCTGAAAAGGTTGGATTATTTTTTACTTTTTGGTGGGAATATAATTTCCACATTTATCAATTTCATTACCTTTTTATAATACAATTATTTGATATAGCTGTACTTTTGGATTTGGTATTAGTTTTATATTTCATTAATCATCAAATTTCCTTGTAGATGTGTAAATGAGTACAATTACAATAGGATAATTACTATCATTTGTGTGATATTCCATCTTGGCCAAGTCCCCAACCATTGGCATATTGGTGGTAGGCTTGGGATTTTTGCAAATAGATTCTGACCAGCTGAATGGGACCTAGAGGGATAGGTCACGATAAAGTGGTATCATATATTGGTTATACATTATAAATAGTGGTTAGAAATTATATAGCTGTGAGTTTTTTTAGGATTTATTGAAATAGTGTTAAAGTTCATAGAGATCATTTTTATGTCAAAGAATCTAGAATTGTTGTGGCTATTGTTATATCCATTAACCATGACATTCATAACCTACTAGCTAAATTAGAACTTGTAGATAGTAGTTGTAGAAAACATGGGTACATGCATAATATAGGAATGGTTTTTGGTTTCAAGACTTTATAATGTAATCTCCCTATATATACTCATTAGCTATAGTGGAACATATTTATTTCAGGATTTCTCAACAAAGATATCCAAACCGGATTTCACTGTGAGATCATATAGATTATCCAATGAGTGATGAGGCTTCAATAGAGGTACCTATAAAGGAGGTGGAACATCCAGGTTGTTTTATAGTCATTGAACAACCTATTGGGTATCAAATTGCATCAATAGTACTAGATGAGGATGTACATAGGATGAACACACTCCATGAGTATCATTGGTATAAAACTCCTAGGTTCTGGGTGATCCATACCACCTAGGTAGCTGAATACTGGCTTGAGGTGGTGAATTTATTTTTCCACCTTGTGAAGAATCTTATAGATCATAATGTGGTCCTCTCTCTGAGTCTATTGATGGCGTCTTGTGGGAAACAGTAGAGTCTAGTGACATATTCACTAGATGAGAAAATAGTCTCACCATCATATTTTGAGCCTCTCTTCATGGAATATTTCCAAATAGAGAAATTTCTCTTGGTACACATTCATAATCTGTTGAAGTTGCATCAAGTCAGTATGACCATGGAAAATTATTCGACGAGGCTCACTAAACATTCATGATACACTCGAGATATGGTTTGAGATGTTTTCTTTAAATGGTAGAATTATGAGTCGATATAAAACTGATATATATGGTATTTAGTGATATCACATTGATATCCCTCCAATGATGGAGTTCCAGAGTAGTTCTTAGTAGTACAAGCCTTCTTGGAACAATATAAACTAATAGTGGGTGATGGTATTGGGAACATAGAATTTTAGATCTCATCAGTTGGTATCTAATGATAGTCATGGGGATCTAAGCATGAAAGTCACTTCCAAATATTATCCTAGAAAATAATATCTATTTTTAGGGATCTCAGGGTGGATTGAGTATGATTATAGAGACACTATACTTTTCTTATGATTGTTAGGGAAATATTTTTTCAGATTGTTTAACCCACTGCCCAGATGATAGGAAGATGATCTATGGACCATATAGATATAAAAAATAACATTATTAGGGTGGTACATAGGGTGGTGGACATGGAATATGAGTGGGTAGAGAAGTTGGAGGTGGAAGATCGATTGAATTGTTGCCAACATCACCCCTAGGTTCCCTACACAAGGCTTGGGAGATGGTCGTTAGGGATAGGGAAAATGACAGTAAGTGGAGGCCCATGACCCAGATTATCTAGGGATAATTAGAGGTATCATCTATTTATTGTATGATTTAGATGATGTATAGATGAAATATTTATGAGATATTATATTATTTCCTCTTATTTGGTTCAATGCATAGATTTTATGATTGAGCCCCTAGATCAACCCTTCCACTAAGAGACTCCAATCAGAGGTGAATAAATGAATGAAAACTTCTACTATAGTGTAAAATAATTATTGAAGGTGAGATATTTGTATGTGATATCTCTTTATATGTGATGAGACCTTATAAAACCATCTTAGGTATAGAAAGGTTGTCTATATTCCATGACATGATTGACCATTTCTGGTAGAGTATGTGATGTATCTATGGTGAAAGATCATGGTTTTACATGATACATGAGAAGGAAACCAAATAATAGTTTTATGGGATCATACATAAAATGATATAGTCGATTAGTCATTAGTTTTATGGAATTTTCCTTAGTGTAGTGGATATTGTGGGATTTCATCTAATTTCAATGGTGACAATGTATGAAGACATATTTCCTTATGATGTGATCGGTTTTACTCAATTCCAAGAAATATAATTATGAGTCTAATTACACTATGGGTTGGACATGATTTTTATTTCAAAATATCTGATAGAACCATGAAGCTATTTGTGATATGAGGGTGTATTTACTGGAATTAGAGTGGAATGTATTTTTTAGAATGTGTGTCTCACCCTTGGTATCCCAAATATAGTCTGCAATGACGGAACACATGAGGTTAAGGTTATATATGGATTATTTGGGCATAAACCTGGTGACCATAATGAATAATTATCAACAAATGATGATTAATGTCATCTTCAATTAGTTGAGTTTGGAGTGATGGTTCTCAAAGATCTACCTAAAATTCAGATATCACCAGCATGGATAATAAGAATTGGATATACCTAATATGAAATTTAGATTTTGTTATTATCATTATGAGTACTTGGTGATTCTTTTAGGAATTAATAACTCCAATCAGTGTTCATGTGACTCGTTAAATTGATCTTTCATCCTTTCTAAAATTTTCTTTGGTCTATATAGATAAAATCCTAGTATAATCGGCATATGAGGAGGAGCAAGAGAGACCCTTTAGGATAGTCCTAGAAAATATTTGAGAGAAAATGATTTATGGGATGATGATAGTTCTTCAATTATGGATTCAATAAGTACACTTTTTGGTGAAATTTATCTCAGAAGAGTGTGTTTTAGTGGACTTTGTTATGTTTGAGGTAGTTTTATATTGGGAGCCACACAAGGGCATGATGGAGGTGCATTGATTCCTTAGGGTTGAAGGATATTTCAGAATATTTGTGCCAAATTATTCTAGGATATTGGAACCTTTGAATAATTTTTTCCTAAAGGTGAAGCCTCTTTTTTTGATGGAGAGAAGCCAAAAAACATTTTAAGTGTTGCAAAAGAGGTTGATGAGTGATCTCATTTTGCGATTTACAGAGAAGGGTGTTGAGTATGTAGTGCACAGAAATTCCTCTAAGACAAGACTCTGTTGTTTTCTGATGTAGATGTATGAGTAGATTTCTTATGGGTCTAGGAAATTGATACTACATGAGGAGAAATGCATGACCCATGATATAGAGTTGGAAGATGTAGTTTTAAACCAACATATGCTGATACACTACCTCAATAATGACTTGTTTATTGTCTAGTATGACCATAATAGTCTCAAATATTTCTTATCTTAGAATGATGTTATCTTTAGAAATAGGTTATTTTTAGAGTTCCTCCTAGATTAATAAATTTTGATAGATAGTACTATGTGGAAGGGGAACATAGTAGTAGATATTTTCAGTAGGAGATCTTATTCTAATTTTTTTGGAAAAGACTTCAAAGTATTTACCAACATTATTGTTATCCCTTATATATTAGGGAAATGAAGTTTATCTTTTATTGATGGGTTTTACCCCATTTATTTTAAAATGTGTTAGGGAGGTTAATCATGGAGATATAAACTATGATTCCTTGAATAATTAGATATCAACTAAACATGTTTCTAATGGATTTTTTGATAGTGTGGATAAATCCATCATATTCAAAGGATGGATAATGGTTTTAGAGATGTTGTGTGGGTAGGTGATGAGGGAGTTTTATACATCCCATTCAGTAGTATATTTATGTTTGGAAATGTTATTCCAAGACCAATAACATCAGTTCTGGGGGATTTTTATAAAAAAGTGTGTGGAAAATTTTGTCTCACGATGCCTTACTTGTATGTATGTTAATGCTAAGTACTAGGTTCGAGTGAGTTTAGATCAACCCCTTGAGGTGTCAGAGTGGATTTTGGATGGTTTATATATGGAATTTTGATGAGTTACCATGAAGTTTTAGAAGACATAATTCCATATAGGTGATTGTAGACTAATTCACCAAGTTTACACACTTCTTATCCATTAGAGAGTAGTGTTTTGTAGAGTTCTTGGGATTCCGTTACATAAAAGAGATGGTCCATCACTATAGAGTTACCTCAATGATAATTTATGACCATGATTATTGCTTCAAATCATTATTATTGATAGATTAAAGAGGTATTTTTTACTTATTGGAATTAGAATAAAAAAATTCACCCTTATACCGATTTTTAGACTGAGTGGGCCATATTAGACATGGAGGAAATTATTTGTGTTTTCATGTTAGTATTTTGACATATTAAATAGGATAACCAACCTTATAGAAGTTTTTTACACCAATATATACCATTACACTATCGACATGACATGAATTGTTTCTTTATATAGGTGACCCAACAAAAACCACAATTTTGTACCGATCCATGGGAGTTTGAAATAATGGGCCCAATGTTGGTGCGAGACTTGATAAAGATAGTATTGATAATATAGGATCATTTTTGGACTTTAATGATCAATAAGAAGTCATATATTAAATGACTATGGAGGCCTTCATAGTTTGAGGGTTGAGACCATGCTTTCCTAATGGTCTCCCCTTGATGTGGGTAACATATATTTGGCTAGGTTAGTAAGCTGTATCCTAGATTAATTATACCCTTTTAGATATTATGAAGGGTTAGCTATGTGGAGTACCAATTTGCCCTATAACTACAGTTATATCTGGAACATAATGTTTTCCATGTAATAGATGAGGAGGTACGTGAAAAACTTATTTCATGTTATCGTCTCAGGAAAGCTAGACATAAATTATAAAGTTACAATAGTGGACTATCTAGTAGAGGTTATGAATCGAGAGGAGAAGATACTCCATGGGTGAGTGATTACCATGGTGTGTGTCTATTATAATCACAAGAATATTCATGAGAGAACTAGTGTAAGGTCCACTAGGCTAGATACCTTGAGTGGGGGGGGGAGGGTTGAATCAGGGCATGACAGATTAAAACAACTGCCCCATTTGATCTTATTTTGTTGTTAGAAAAAACCCTCTTCTCTCTCCATCCCATTTGTAGAGTATCAATACACCTTAAAGCATGCACATGACACAACAATTTTTACTTGGTTCACCCTCACTGGGCTGAGTCCAAGGATCATACATCGGCAGTGTGCCGATGTACCAGTTCCACTATAAGTGCACTGCTGTTTACAAGTTAGAAGCAGACTCACTATCCCTCCTAGTTTACAACCACTCACAATTTGAGAACTCACTACCCTATCAACTGAAGTGAGCTCACTACTTTTTCAGAATATCGACTCACAGATTATAGACCGTTAGGTCTCTTCGTTATCTCTAATGAAATATGCATTATTAATTTTTGATAGATGCTCTGTTGACGTACAACATTCACCCAAAGATGAATCTCTTTGCACCGAGTGTACCAGAAAACCCCAAATCTTTTACGCAACACTTACTGTGTCTTGGGTGTAACTTCAATACATTGCGTGAAAGATTCCACTTTTTTCATGAAACACCCTTTGTGTGAAACTTCAATCTTTCGTGCAACTCAAATCTTACACGCAACATTCTAATCTTTCGCACAACTCAAAATCTTTCGTGTAGATCCCTTTGCGTGAAATTCATACCCGTTCCGTGCTCAAATTTTCAATAAGTGTCAAGCTACTTCAGTGTGAGGTGGTTGCCTCTTATTTATAGACCTCATTGACCCCTATGCAAAAAAACCCTGATATTTCATGCAAGACCTTAAGGTGTCACACAAAAACACATTTGAATCACCTTTGGTGCTGAAGTCTCTTTTGCACCAACCTCATGTTTCTCACACTTCTTGAATCTTTCGCTCACTTCTTGAATCTTTCATGCACTTCTTCCTTTACCATTTGTCGAAGTTGGGACCATGAATCATGCCTTGTGTGCAACAAACCTAAACGTCACACAAGATCCCCTTAGAGCGTGAAATAACTTGTATGACGTCTCCTTGAGCATGCTAGTTTCTTTTACACAACCTCACCTTTCGCGCCCATTTCCTAATCTTTTGTCACATCTTCAAATATGTTTCTGATCTTGAATTTATTCGTGCACATCTTCAAATATTTCACACACCATAGTCCTTTTCCATTTTTCCACCTTCGGACCTTGAAAAATATTTCTCTATTTTTCGATTTTGAGGTCCATGAATTTGGAAAACACTAGAAAATGGCACCACCTTACATATTTTCTTTGTGATATTCCACCAGATAGTCTATTCCTTTGTAATAATTCTTTATCAAACATATATTTTCAAAAAAATATTTGGAACTTGAAAAATCACCATGTAAACCCCCTTTGTCAACAATTTATACATCGTGGTCTGCTTTGTGAACAAATACAACATTGAGGCCCACTTTTTCAACAACCACAATCAAATCAAAAATGCTTCAATGATACCATGAAGAATGTTTTTCGAATAATATCTCCCTTTGGGTTTGTTGAAAACTCTTCTCATAATGACTATCTGCACATTGATACCTCATTGAATCTCCATCTAGCCGCTACTTCCATTCTTCTCATGCAATTCTGATAGCATTCAAGGATTTACTTATCATGTACTCTAAGCCCACATGAGAAATGCTCGCCGTGAGAAATAGGAGTGAATAAAAATATCATCAATGAATCAATTCATTTATGACACAAATTGTTGATACCAAATTGATACCAGTTGCCAAAATTATACCAATTGTGGATCACCGGAAACCTTCTCACACTGTTATAACATCACTCTTCTGATTTTATCACAATCCTTAGCTATCATGATATCTACTCTTTTATCGATCACATCAAGAATCATTAGATTATAAAAACACTCCGGCTATCTCATTGTTCTCCCCCAATCTCGCGGCTCCAGGTTTAAGCTTCTCCTCATGTCTTTGACTAAGACATTTTCTCCCTTCCTTAACCACAGTTTCTTCTTCCCCTTTGTCAATGAAACCAAAGGTCAATTCATTGTGGCTGACAAAATTGGAAAGAACATAGATTAGAATAGTCGAGAAAAATAGACCATACACCAGGGATAGGGGGGAGGGGGCTCCACATCCACACGTGTTAAAGTATGGGGAGCCGATTAGACTCTCAGAGCCAATCAATGCCTCTCAAAAGCTTCTTTGGGTAAGGACATTGTCAAAATGTGTGAAACTTATAGTTCTGTAGGAACATACTCCAACTTAACTTTTCCATGCTCAACCTTCTCCTTGATAAAATGATACATTATCTTAATGTTCTTGGTCCTTGAGTGATAGATGGTATTTTTTATGAGATTTATAGCTCTTGAGTTATCACACTAGATTCTGATCAGAGACTTTAGATCAACGCCCATATCATCAATTTTTTGCTTCATCCACAATAACGGTGTGAAAGCTTGAGTAGAGGCAATATAATCAGCTTCTGTGGTGCTCAATGAAAATGCAATATTTCTTATTGCTTATCTAGGAAACACACAATCTGCCATGATAGAAAGAACCTCCTGATGTTGATTTCCTATCATCCGCTGAAGCAGCCCAATATGAATCAGTATATCCCAGTAATTCTGACTATGATTTTTCACTATATATCATGTCGAAATCCATCATGCCATTGATATATCGAATTATTCTTTTCACTTCAAGCATGTTAATTTCCTTGGGATTAATCTGATAACTAGCTGCTTGGGAAATGGTGAAAACAATGTCAGGCCTTTTCGTAGTCAAGTATAGAAAACTTCCAAATATTTTCTTACATTCTGTGATATTTACCATCTTACCATCCTTATCTTTGGATAGTTTCATCCGGGTAAAAACCAGAGTCTTCATCACCTTATAATTTTCCATTCCAAATATTCTCAAAATCTTTTTGGCATATTTGGATGGAGAAATGAATGTTCTATTCCTTATTTGTGTCACCTGTAGACCAAGGAAAAATGTTAGCTCTCCAATCATTGACATTTCAAACTCACTTTTCTCGAATTTGGAGAATTTTCTGCACTGAGCTTCAACTAATTCGCAAAATTTTATGTCGTAGACAAAAACCAAGACCATCATCTTTTGATTACTGTTGTTGATTAAATAGAGATTTTAATAAAATCCCCCACACAAGAAACCAAGAACCATCATGTACTGATCAAGCCATGAGTACCACACTCTTGGTGATTTTTTCATCCCATACAACACTTTCTTCAGTCTGCAAACCTTGTTCCCATCCTCATGAATGAGAAAAATATCTGGCTGTTTGATATACACCTCTTCCTCTAGAACACCATTCAAAAATTTATATTTGGAGTCTATATAGAAAACAATGAACATCAGTTGCACTACAATGGCTAAGTATAATCTGATTGTCTCTAGTCTCCCAACTAGTGAAAATCCCTCATTGACATCTATTCCCTCTATCTGGGAGTATCCTTTGCATACTAGTTGTTATTTTTTCCCAATAATTGTGCCATCTTCATTCATATTGTTGAAATAGACCCATTTAGTCCTAATGACATGCTTATTTTCTAGTCTCTAAATAATCTCCCATGTTTGATTTTTCTCAATATGATCAAGCTATTCATTCATTTCTTGAAGCCCGTTTTCATCTTTAGCTGCATCAGTGAAGCACATTGGCTCAGCCTGAGATAGGAAAGATGTCTACTGTGGTGATTTCCTTCTCCTTTTCTGAACTAGAGCTAACTGATCACCAATGATATTCTACCTTTCAATTTCACCTCGACTCTTTGGCTTTTGGGGAGATACCGATTTTACTTCCTTATTCTCAACATCAATATCTTCTTTTATATCAACATCGGACAATTCTTCTCCCCCTGCATTACTTTCCTCCTCATCACTTTCATCAGAAAACTGTTCATTGTACTATTGAGTGATCACCTCAGTCTCCACTACAGTGACATAATTGCTCTCAACTACATTTCCCAGCATTTTTTAAATAATTTGTATGCTTTTATTTTTCCTGAGTATCCAAGGAATATCCTTTCATCTTCTCATGAATCATATTTCCTATGTTTTTCCTTTTTGAGGATAAAGAACTTACTTCAAAATATTCAAAAGTATCTCACAGTTGTCTTCTTTCCCTGTCATATCTTGTATGGAGTCTTTCCTTCATATTTACTCAATAGATCCCTGTTAGAAATGTATACCATTTTTAAAACTACTTCCTTCCAAATTTTTTCATGTAGGTCTTTTTTTATGACCATCATTATGGACATGTTGTTGATGATACTATTTCTCCTTTCATCCACTCTATTTTTTTTGAGGAGTTCTCACTGAGGAAACATGATGCCTTATCCCATGTTTCTCGAGATAGTCTTCAACCATACTGTTTGTGAATTCTGTACCATTATCAGTATGAATCTTCAGAAATTTATATCCAAGCATACTTTCGCTCTACCTACGGTACAGTTTTAAGTAGCTGAACACATAAAACTTATGGGAAATAACAAATACCCATGCCATTCTACTATTTTCATCAATGGAAAGAATATAGTACCTCTTTTCATAAATTTATCTTGGTATGATAGGCCCACAAACATCATCATGCACCAATTCGAGCACTCTTGTTAACTTCTTTTCCATTCCCTTATAAGTCTTTATAATGAGATTACCTTGTTTTATGCATCGCACATGTGGGTACAATCATGTGATAATTAGGGAGGTCTATTAATGCATCACACTTTACCAGATCTTCCAGGGATGGTTGTAATATATGACCAAGTTGTTTATGCCACAACTTTTTTTCATCCTCTCTGGACAAAAAGCACATATCCTCTTCTCCACCTACAAGTTAGAGATTCCCTTTGTCCTTTTTCCCTATAGGACTACTACCCCGTGTTTTCCTTTGATGATACACATATTCTTAGTAAACCTTATTGAATATCTTGAGTCACATATTAGACTAACACTGAGAAAATTGTGACTGAGGCCTTCTACTACTACATCATCAGCACATCTCATCTCTTTTCCCCAAAATATGGCCTTTCCTAAGCCAATAATCTTCATGACTTAATCGTTTTCAAACAAGAAAACTTCTCCTTTGTCATATTTTACACCAATAACAATTTCTTATTACTTGTCATGTGAGATGTGCAACAACTGTCAATGATCCACATAACAGAGCGATCTGATGCTTTAAAGGAAATGTCATCCACCACTTCCTTCTCATCCTTATTCCTCTTGGTCCATATTTTTTCATTCACATTCAGAATGGATTGTGACTTCTGATCTTCCTCAGAGTATGATAGACCAATATCTTATTGCAATGTTGAAAATCGATTTTGAATTTTCAACTCACCTGTTGGTTCATTGATCTGCTTCTTGCAAACATTTTGTTTCTCCTTTGGCACATTCCTTTGTATGGTAAAAGTAAAATACCTAGCCATGTGCCAAAAACCTCTACTGCAAAAATTGAGTCCTTCAAAATATGTTCTGAAACCATTATCTGTTTAAATTCTACCTCTATTATTATACCCTTTGATATATCTTGTTTATAGAACACAAATACTATGAATGTCCAGTCTTTCCAAAATAATAACACCTGATATAAGGTGAATTCCTTCATGTAACTTCTATCCTACTAGTTTCCCCTTGGGATCTCTGAATATTTTGATTCTACTTTGTCCCCAAATCATACATCAATCATGGAATGGGTGCTTGCAGTGAGACATCAATTTTTACAAATTGTTGTTTTCAATCAATTCTCCCATTTACCATAGCTTCTGAACATAATTGATGCTTATTTTCTAGTGAACCACTATTCTCCACTTTCAGCTTCTCATTTTTTAGAGTGATCTGCTTTCATGATGTCCTAGCAAGAGTCAAGAGTTTTTCTTGATCCTTAACTTGTTTTCAAAAACCAAAAACATCTCTTTCAAGTTCTTCAATACACTTGAGTTGATAATTCCTTGTGTTATTCAAGATATAGATCTCCCTTTTTTGATCATCTATATTTATTTTATATACACTAACTGATTCTGAGTCCTCTAGTGTTGATGACTTGATTTTCTCAATTTCATCAATCATCTCAGACTTCTCTTCTTCCTGCTACTACATATAGAGTTTGGCATCATGAAAAACATTGTTTTCTTTATTTGTTTTGGCTCTCCAAACATCTATCACCTCAAGATCATCCTCTAACTCATCTTGCACATCATGTCTTCCCTCAACTTCTTCTTCTTCATCAGTTTCAGGTTCATTCTTATTTTGAAAACTACAAACAACTTCCACCATATAATTTTCTCCATGATCTCTGAAATTCTCTATCTATTCAAACTCCTCAACCTCAGAGTCATCTAAACTATCACATTCTTTTTAAAGAGGGTTCTTCTTCCTAATTTTTTTTTCTTGAAATGTTTTTTCCTTTCCCATTGGTTGACGACTTATTCTTGGGAATTTTGACTTCATCGACATCATCATCCTCTTGGATATTTTTGGGGAACTTTTCCACAATATGTCTAACCCTTCTACATAAAAAAGATTCAAGTGAAAGCTTCCATTTAATCTTTCTTTTTTCCACTTTAAAGGATTGATGAGAGAAATGACATCACCTCATCTCTCTTTTCTTCTTCTTGAGAATCTTCAACGGCGAGGTTATTTATGGCCTTGAATGCCACCTATTTGGATTTCCCTATTTCTACAGCATCATTTTTATCATTTCTCATTTTATTTGCAACAACGGTGCTGTGCAGGTTATCCAATGTCAGCTCTTTCAGGTCTTTATCTTCCAAAACTGAAACTTTCGGATTGAACTGAGGTGGAAGTTTCCTCAATATGCACTTTACAATCATTATGTCTTAAATAAATTCTCTAAGACCTCACATATCTTACACTACAACATTTACCCTATCAAATAGTGCATCAATAGACTCATTCAGGTTCATTCTCATATCTTCATACTTGTTCCACAACACTTTCAGTTTTTCCTCTATAACCTTTTTATCTCCATAATATATATTCAATATCTTTTCCCACATGGCATGTGACATTTTTCATGACATCACCTTTGTATAAATAGCATTGGATAGGTCTCTACCTATGGGATTAATTCTCTTGGCATTAGCACCAATTCTCTATTCTTAATTTCTGATAATGCACCACTATTAATAGTAGTTTTTATGCCTTGTATCGCTGCGGTGAAAAAATCAATTCCCAAAATCAGAAGTAGTGTTGCATCTAATTCTTCCATAGCTGGAAATTGTTCCTATCGAAGATCGGAATCCCTTTCTGATTGGTGAACTCTATTTGCGAGAGAGACACTGATATCAACCTTCCACTGATACCAATTATTAGTTCCACTAAGCTACATACCCTCAGAGGGGCGGGGGGGGGGGGAATCAGGGTATGATAGATTAAAACAACTACCCCTTTTGATCCTTTTTTATACAAAACAATATTCACTTTCTTTCCCATTTGCAGAGTATTAAAAAACCATAAAGCATGCACATAACATAACAATTTTTACTTGGTTCACCCTTACTGGGCTACGTCCCAGGAGAATACACTAGTAGTGTGCCGATTAACCAATTCCACTATAAGCGCACTACTATTTATAGGTACGATGCAGACTCACTGTCCCTCCTATTTTGCAACCACTAACAATTTGAGAACTCACTGCTCTCTCAACTGAAGTGAGCTCTTTGATTCTTTTGAAGATCCACTCACAGTTTATAAACCTGTAGGTCTCTTCATTATATCTAATGAAATCTACATCATTAACTATTGATAGATGCTCTGTTGATGTCCAACTTTCACCCAGAGATGAATCTCTCTTTGCAACGGGTGTACCTGGAAACCCCAAATCTTTCATTCAACCCTTACAGCGTCTTTCACGCATCCTTAATGCCTTTCATGCAAGATTCCACTTTTGTCAAGAAACACCCTTTGTGCGCAACATCAATCTTTCATGAAACATTCTAATCTTGCTCACAACTCAAAATCTTTAACAAAACTCTCTTTGCATGAAATTCTTATATGATCCGGTGCCCGGATTTTTTATAAGTGTCAAGTTTCTTCAGTGTGAGGGGGTCACCTCTTATTTATAGTCCTCAATGACCCCTGCACAGAAAAACACCAATGCATAGCACAAGATCCTGACGAGTCATGCAAAACCCCATTGGCATCACCTTAGGCATGAAAGCCTCTTTTTCACCAACTTATTCTTTCACACAATTCTTGAATCTTTCGCACACTTATTCCTTTACCATTTTTCGATGTTGGGACTGTGAATCATGTCTTTCGCGTAACATTACTTAACGTCACCCAAGATCCTCTTTGAGAATTCAAAACCTAATTTGACATCTCCTTGAGCACACATGTTTATTTCACGCAACCTCACATTTCACGCCCATTTCCTAATATTTCTCACACATCTTGCCTTTTCCATTTTTCGATGTTTTTCTCCTGAAACCTACCTTGAATGCAAGATTTGTACAAGCTACTCCATCTTTCATACACATATTCAAATATTTCACGCATCATCAATTCATTCGTGCGCATCATCAGATATTTTTCACATCATATTTCTTTTCCATTTTTCTACCTTTTGACCCCGAAATATGTTTCTCCATTTTCTGATTTTGAGGCCCAAAAATTTGGGAAACAGTCGAAAATGGAGCCACCTTAGTGTTCTTTTTTATCCACCTCCAAATCGTCCATTCCTTTGTTATTGTTCATTTTCAACATAGGTGGTCAACAATATCTTTGGAATATGAAAAATCACCATGTAAACCCCATTTTTCAACAATTTATACGTCGTGGTATGCTTTGTGAACAAACACAACATGGAGGCCAACTTTTTCAACAAAAACAATCACCTCAAAAATTCTTCAATGATACCTTAAGGAATTTTTTTACCAATAATATCCCCTTTGGGTTTGTTGAAAACTCTTCTCATAAGGATTCATTTCACATTGATTCCTCATTAAAGCTCCATTCAGCTGCTACCTCCATTCGCCTCTTGCGATTCTAATAGCATTCAAGGATTCACTTAACATGCACTCTAAGCCCAAATGAGCAATGCTCGCCATGAGAATCATGAGGAAATGAAAAGATAATAAATGAATCACTTAATTTCTCACACCGATTTTTTATTACAAACTGATACCAATTGCTAAACTAATACCAATTGTTGATAACTGGAAACCTTATAACACTATTCCAACATCACTCTTCTACTTTTATCACGATCCTTGGCTATCTTGATATCTACTCTTTGATCGATCACTTCTAGAATCATCAGATTTTAAAAACTATCCCCCTATCTCATTGCTCCCCCTATCTCGCTGCTCCACCTGTCAGTTTCTCCTCGTGTCTTTGACCAATACTTTTTCTCCCTTCCATAACCACAATTTTTCTCCCCCTTTGTCAATGAACCCAATGGTCATTCCATTGTGGCTGACAACATTGAAATGAACATACATTAGCATAGTAGAGAAAAACATACCACACCTTATGTTAAGGGGGGGGGGGGGTTCCACATCCACACATGTTCAAGTGTGGGGAGACGACTAGACTCCCTGAGCTAGTCGATGCCTCTCAAAAGCTTATTTGTGTAAGGACTTTATCAAAATGTCTACAACATGTTGTTCTGTAAGAACATAATAAAACTTCACAATTCTCTACTCAAACTTATTCTTGAAAAAATGATACGTTATCTCAATGTGCTTTGTCTTTGAGTGATGGACGATATTTTTTATGAGATTTATAGCACCTGAGTTATCATACTGGATTCCAATCAGAGACTTCACTTAAATGCCCATATCATCAAGCTGATGCTTCATCTATAAAAACGGTGTCCAAGCTTGAGTGGTTCCAATATAATCAGCTTCTGAGGTGCACAATGAAATGAAATCTTTCTTTTTTCTTAGCCAAGAAACACAAAATTTTCCATAATAGAAAGCACCTCCTAACATTGATTTCCCATCATTTGCTGAACCAACCCAATTAGCATCAGTATATCCCAGTAATTCTAACTGAGATTTGTCACTATATATTAAGCCAAAATACATCATGACCTTGATATACCAAAGTGTTCTTTTCACCGCAAGAATTTGAATTTCCTTGGGATTACTCTGATATCTCGCTACTTATATTGTGGCGAAAATAATGTCAGGCCTTGTTGTAGTCAAGTGTAGCAGACTTCTATTAATTTACATGTATTCTGTGATACTAACTGTCTTACCATCCTCATCTTTGGAATGATTCATCTGGATAGCAACCAGAGTATTCATCTCTATTGAATTTTCCATTCCAAAACATCTCAAAATCTCTTTGGAATATTTGGATTGAGAAATGAATGTTCCATTCCTTCTTTGTGTCACCTGTAGAGCAAGGAAAACGTTATCTATCCAATCATTGACATTTCTAACTCAATCTTCATGAATTCAGAGAACTGTCTGCCCCGAGCTTCACCAGATCTGCCAAATATTATGTTGTCATAATAAACTAGGACAATCATCATTTTATTACTATTGTTATTGAAATAGATATTGTAATCAACTCCCCGATGATGGAAACCAATCTTTTTCAAGCACTGATCAATCCTAGAGTACCATGCTCTTGGGGCTTGTTTCAGCCCATACCACGATTTCATCAGTCTGAAAACTTTTTTCTCATCCTCATGAATGAGAAAAACATCAAGATTCTTGATATACATATCTTCCTCCAGAACACCATTCAAAAATACATATTTGATTTCCATATAGAGAACACAGAACTTATATTGCACTCCAATGTTAAGGAATAATCTGATTGTCTTTAGTATTGAAACTGGTGAAATTGTCTCATCAAAACTATTCCCTCTATCTGGGAGTATTATTTGCAAACTAGTCGTGTTTTATTACAAATCACTATCACATATTCATTAATCTTATTGTGAAAACCCAATTTAGTCCTGATGACATTTTTATTTGCTAGCCTAGAAACAATCTCCAGCGTCTAATCCTTCTCAATCTAATCAAGCTATTCATGCATTGCCCGAAGCCAGTTTTCATATTCAACTACAGCAATGAAGCACTATGGCTTAGCCTGAGACAGGGAAGATGTATGATATAGTGATTTAATTCTCCTTGTCTGAACTAGAGATGACTGATCACCAATGATATTCTACCTGTTAATTTTTGGTCGACTATTTGGCTTTTGTGCAGATACAAATTTTACTTCCTCATGCTCATCATCAATATCTTTTTCTGAATCAACATCAGCCACTTATACAACCCCTGCATTACTTTCCTCCTCATCACATTCATTAGGAAATGGTAAACTACACTATTGAATGACCTCCTCATTCTCCACAATAGTGAAATTATTGATCTCAACTAATTTTCCCAGCCTTTTGTTGAAGCATTTGTATGCTTTTATTTTTCCTTTGTAGCCAATGAATATCCCATAATCTCCTCATGACTCATATTTCCAATGTTTTTCCTTTTTTAGGGCCAAGAACTTAATTCTAAATATTATAAATTATTTAATGATTGGATTATTTCCTTACCATATCTCGTACGAAGTCTTTCTTTCCTTTGGACACAATAGAGACCTATTAGAAATGAATACTAATGCCAAAACTACTTTCTTCCCAAATTTCTTTTGTAGGTATTTTAATAAGAGCACCATTATAGCCATGTTTTTGATGATACGATTTCTCCTTTCAACCACTTCATTTTGTTGGGGAGTTCTTACTGTGGAAACTAGTTACATTATACTATGTTTTTAGAGTTAGTCTTTCACCTGACTATTTGTGAATTTTGTACCATTATTAGTACGAAACATTAGAATTTTCTGTCCAATCATCCTTTCACACTTCCTCTAGTACAATTTTAAGCAGCTGAACACATCATACATGTGAGAAATAACAAATACCCATGCCATTCTGCTATAGTCATCAATGAAAATAACATAGTACCTCTTTCCGTCAATTTCTCTTGTTGTGATAGGCCCACAAAAAACATCATGCATCAATTCGAGCACTCTCATTGACTTCTTTTCCTTTTACCTATACGTCTTTCAAATAAGCTTCTCTTGTTGTCATGCATCGCACGTGAGATTAGGATCACATTATATATTAGGGAGGTCTCTTACTGCATCACACTTTACCAGATCATCCAAGGATGGTTGGAATAGATGACCATGTCATTTATGCCACAACTTGTTTTCTTCCTCTCTTGACAGAAAGCACATATCTTCTTCTCCACTTACCAGGTAAAGATCCCCCTTTGTCATTTTCCCTATAGAACTACTACCCTGTCTTTTTCATTTATGTTACACATCTTCTTAGTAAACCTCATAGAACGTCCTGAGTCACATAGTTGACTGACGTTAAGATAACTGTGACCGAGGCCTTCTACTACTAAGACCTCAACACGTCTCATCTCTTTTCCCCCAAACATGGCCTTTCCTGAGCCAATAATATTCAGGCCTTAAATCATTTCCAAACATTGAAAAATTATTCTTTTTCATATTTTACACTTGTAATGAGATCTTTATTACTTGTCATGTGAGATGTGAAACCGCTATCAAGGATCCACACACCAGAGCGATCTGATGCTTTAAGGGAAATTTATTCCACCACTACCTTTTCATCCTTTTTCTTCTTGGTCCATATTTCTGCCTTCACACTCAGCATGGATTGAGACATCTGATCTTTCTTATAATATGATAGACCAGCTACTTCTTGCAAAGCTGAAAATGTCTTTTTCATTTTCAACTCACCTGTTTGTTTATTGATCTGCTACATTCAATCATTTTTATTCTGCTTTGAATCATTTCTACTGTATTTTTTAAGTAAAATACCTATCCATGTTACCAAAACCTCTGTACCAAAAATAGCGTCCTTATAAATATGTTCTAGGGAACCATTCTATGTTTGGCTGCCACCTCTATTCTTGTTCCCTTCTATATCTCTTGGCTATGGAACACACATACTGTGAATGTCCAATCATTCCACATAAATAACACCTGATATATGGTGCATTCCTTCATGTCACTTTTGCACTGCTAGTTTCCCATTACGATCTCTGAATATTCTGATTCTACTTTATCCCCAAATCAACTTTAAAAATTGCAATGGTTGATTATGGTCTGACTTCGATTTTCCCAGCATTTTGATTTCGATCAATTCCCCCATCGGCCTTAGCTTATAAACATAATTTATGCTACCTTTCTACAAAACCACAATTCTCTACTTTTAGATTCTCAGTTTTCAGAGTGATCTACTTTCCTAATCTCCCAATAGGAGTCAAGTGTTTTTCTTGATCCTTAACATGTCTTCACAAACCAAACAATTCTCCTTCACGTTCATCAATATGCTTGATTTGATCTTTCCTTGTGTTATTGAAGCTATCAATCTCCCTTTTCTATTCTTAAATATTTATTTTATACTCACTAACTGATTCTGAGTCCTCTGGTGTTGATGAATTTATTTTCTCAATTTCTTTAATCATCTCAGACATCTCTTCTTCCTGCTACTGCATATAGAGTTTGACATCATGAAAAACTTTGTTGGATTTCTTTGTTTTCTCTCCCCAAACTTCTATCTCCTCAAGAGAAGCCTCAAACTCAGAATTCATATCAACTCTTCCCTCAACTTCTTATTCTTATTCATCAGATTTAGTTTCATTCTTCTTTTGAGAACTATCGACAACTGCCATGATAGAATTTTCTCCATGATCTATGCAATTCTCTATCTCATCAGGCTTCCCAAACTTTGACTCGTCTGAACTATCAAATTATTTTTAAAAAAGGTTCTTCTTCTTAATGAAATTTCTCTTTGAAGTGTTTCTTGCCTTTCCCATAGGCTGGAGACTTCTTCTTGGGAATTTCAATTTCATCAACATCATCATCCTCTTGGATATTTTTGGGGAACCTTGCCATAATATTTCCAACCTTTCCACATCGAAAATAAGCATGTGGAAGCTTCCCTTTAAACTTTCCTTTTCCACTTTGAATGTTTGTGGAGAGGAATGAAATCAAGTCATATGTGTCTTATTCTTCTTGAGAATCATCAATGGTGAAGTTCTTTAGGGCCTTGAATGCCACCTATTTGGATTTATCTATTTCAACAGAATCATTATCATCATTTCTCATTTCATATGCAACAAGGGTGTTGTGAAGATTATCGAATGTCATCTCTTTTGGGAATTTATATTCCAAAAATAAAACTTTCGGATTGAACCAATGTTAAAGTTTCCTAAAGATGTGATGGACAATATTTATGTCTTCAATAACTTCTCTAAGACCTTGCATGTATTCCACTACAACATTTACCCAATCAAATAATTCCTCAACAAACTTATTTTGGTTTATTCTCAGATCTTCATACTTTTTCAACAATACTAGCAGTTTTTCCTCTCTTACCTTTGTATTTCCTTCATATATATTCAATATATTTTCCCACATGGCATGTGATGTTTTTCACGACATCACCTTCATATAAATAAAATTGGATAGGGTACCCCTAAGGAATTATTTCTCTTGGTATCAGCATACAATTATCTACACTCAGCTTCTGATAATACACCACTATTAATATCAGCTGTTATGTCGAGCATCGCTACTATGAAAACATCCATTTTGAATGATCAGAAGTAGTGTTGCATCTGATTCTTCCGTAGCTGGAAATTGTTCCCATTGAATATTGGAATCCATTTGTGATTGGTGACCTCTATTTTAGAGAGAGACACTGATGTCAACATGCTTCTGATACAAATTGTTAGGTCTACTAGTATAGATACCATGGGTGGGGGGAATCAGTGTATGATAGATTGAAAAAACTACCCCTTTTGATCTTGTTTTTTTAGAAAAAACCATCTTCTCTATCCTTCCCATTTGCAGTATATGAATAAACCTCAAATCATGAACATGAACCATCATGTTTTACTTGGTTTACCCTCAATTGGAAAAGTACAAGGAGCATACACCGACAGTGTGCCTATGTACCAATTACACTATAAGTGCACTGCTATTTGAAAGTTCTAAGTAGACTAAATGTCCCTCCAGGTTTACAACCACTCAAAATTTGAGATCCCACTCCTCTCTCAATTGATGTGAGCTCACTGCTTCTTCAGATGATCCACTCACAGTTTATAGACATGTAGGTCTGTTAATTATCTCTAATGAAATCTCCATCTTTAACTATTGATAGATTCTCTGTTGATGTCCAACTTTCCCCCAAATATGAATCTCAATTTGCATCAGGTGTATCAGGAAACCCAAAATCATTCATTCCACCCTTACTACGTCTTACGAACAACATCAATACCTTGTGCACAAGATTACAATTTTTCAGGAAACACCCATTGCACACAACATCAATCTTTTTCGCAACTCAAATCTTATGTGAAACTTTCTAATCTTATGAGAAACACAAAACCTTTCACGTAGATCCCTTTGCAAGAAATTCTTACTCAATTCGGATCTCAGATATTCTATAACTGTCAATCTTCTTTAGTGTGAGGGGGTCACCTCTTATTTATAGACCTCATTGACACATGTGCAAAAAAAACCCGATGTGTCGCGCAAGATCATGATGTGTCGTGCAAAACCCCATTTGACATTTCCTTAGGAACAAATGTATGTTTCGCACCAACATCATATTTCATACAATTCTTGAATCTTTCGTGCACTTATTCCTTTTCCATTTTCTAAGATGGGACCATGAATCATGCATTGTGCACAACATTCCTAAACATCGCGCAAGATCCTCTTTGAGTACACAAAACCTCGTTTGACGTTGCCTTTAGCGTGAAAGTTTCTTTCACGCAACCTCATCTTTTTCACCCATTACCTAATATTTTTTCTCACATCATTCCTTTTCTATTTTTCGACGTTCTGCTACCAAAACCTACCTTGCACACAATATTTCTTCACGCAACTCCATATATTGTGCACATCTTCAAATCTTTCACACATCTTCAATTCTTTCACGCACATCTTCAAATCATTCATGCACCATAGTACTTTTCTATTTTCCACCTTCTGACCCCGAAACATGTTTCTCAATTTTCTTATTTTGAGGTCCACAAATTTGGAAAACAGTGGAAAATGGCGCCACCATAGTGTTTTTTGTAAACCGCCTCCAGATCATCCATTCCTTTTTCACCATTCTTTGTCAACATATATTGTCAACAATATCATTGAAACTCAACAAATCACCATGTAAACCCTTGTTTTCAAAAATTTATACATAGTGGTATGCTTTTTGAACAAACACAACATGTTGGCCTACTTTTTCAATAAACACAATCACTTCAAAAATTATTCAATGATACCCTGAGGGATTTTCCCCAACAACCAAGGAGTAAGAGACTTTGATGGGAGTTTAGTACCCAGATATTTTTATATGTAATTTTTCACATTTCAAGATGAAAATACCTATGGTGGGGAGAATATAACATCCTTTTTAGGTAATGATTTTGAATATATCTAATAATGTTTCTGTATTGATGTGCTAATATGACATGAGATTCTGCGGCCAGGTGAACCCAAAAATTATTTATTAAAAATGTTAAATATAATAATATCACACAGAAACATTTTTCCTAAAATATTGTTATGAATTATGAATGAGGACTCAGATAGGAAATATATTTCCTCCATTATGTCTATAATGTGGATTTTACCCTATAAATGACATAATCGTTGTTAGTGTTAGGAATTTTGCTGAAGTTATTTTGTGGGAACAAATAATAATATAAATAAATAAATCTATTTATTTTATTATTTTAAGTATAAGTACTGAAATCTATCACCTATAAATATGATTTTATAAAAAATACCTAGTATTATTGTCATAATACTAGATATTGAGAGGAGATGTTGGAGGATACATTGGATAAAAATAACAAATTTGGGATCACTAATGATAATTGAATTTAGGGATTTCACCAAATATGGTGATACAGATTCATTAAATGTTAATGATTGATCAAAAACCATTAGATGAAATTTTTTATGGTTTATTTCCCTATTGTTTATCCCATTATAAATGGAAATAAATTCGACCTACAGTTTGATTCATGGGATTAAAATTCTTCTAGGGTTGAGTTTATTTTCTTCGGATATTTAGGGGAACATATTTTTTTTATTGTTATTACTCTTCATTCATAGTTATAATGGAAATTAATTTAGTCCAACCAATTCACATCCAAGGTTTGTTCCTAATTTATGGTTTGAGAGTTTATCCTCACTTTCTTCACATTATTATTCATCATTATTTTTCATGGATAATGGTTCAATAAAATAATCTATATTTGTTTTTTTCACGACTGTTATTTGGTAAATGTGATCAATACCGCATGTGCAATTCAATATTGAGGGTGAGATCATGGTGAGATGATGGTGGTGGATGATTAGAGGTATATTTTTAATAGTCTGTTGTTTTCATTTTTCTTAGTTTGATGTGTGATGAAAAAACAACAATATAGTGGTGATTCTCGATTAGATTTTAGAATCATATTATAGAGATCGATGATGATATGGAAAATCAACCCCATATCTACTATATACAGAACTAATTTGCAGTGATAAAGGTAGAATAAAAATATGCATATTACAAACAATAGATTCTTGATAATCTTGCATTATATAGTGTGTACCCAAATAACACACTCCAATTGGGGTCCATGGATATGGTGCTATGGTTAATGTGTAAAATAAAATATCACATGCCATGTGGTCTCTACCACATATAGTATGACCCTTTGATATCTGCTTGACATGTATACCAGAGGATACATGGAAACATACATTACTAGGCACACAAGTATAGTAGAGTACACAATTAAGGCTCAGTACATGGGATTGACCTAGTATTTGTGCACATCCATAGTATATAGGCATGAACCTAACAACATGATAATGAATAGGTGTACATGGGCATGGGTTGGCTCCATTATGAGTGTCGACATGAATTTTACACATTATGTACAACTAAATAACAAATCATTTATATGGAGGTTTATATTATATATTAGACAGCGAGACACATCCAGATTCCCATGAAGGAAAGAAACATCATTTTCTTTTTCTAGAGTAGTGTAAGGACCTATTTCACATTAGTATAGACCAGTTTTAGTTGATTCTAACCACTTGGTCTATCCCTATGAGGATAAAATGTGGAATTATTTCATAAGAATAGTATTGTGATCCCCTTTATGGGTTTAATTTTTGATGGAGGTCACGATATCCATTCATGTGGCATAGAGTAAAATCCTCTCATATCATTCATAGGTGGGGTACATGGTATGAACAAGACCACCATGAATAGTGATTAGATCCCCAACATAGTTTATTTCATTAGTAGGGTTGGAATCATCCCCTAGTGAACCTGAGTGTGATCCACTATCTAGGTAGTATGATCTTTAGAGATCTAGTGATTACATCTTGGTGAGTTCATACAAGCACGAACACTCAGATTAGTGTCTTCAGTGAACACATGGATCATGGAGTGATACCTATTATAAGTCCACTAAATTGAATCCTTGAGGAAAATCCTATGGATGGAAGTATTGGTAGAGCCCTCTTGAGACTTGAAGTTTTTATGAGTATATATGGGTTTCTTTATTGGTCATTATGTCCCATATCATGATTTGTATACATATATATTTGTGAGTTTAATAATATTGATTCTTAATGATGGGTTATCACATGGTGTCCTTATGCATATTTTTATACTCACCCATTCATGAGATCTTCCAACACATGTCATGTCTTAAGAAGACAACATGACTTTTAACAGAGTCCTGGGAAGACTGGGTGTAGGAAGAGCATAGGGCTGGGCTTGAGAGACCTAATTTATTATAGGTTTTCAATTTGGTAGTCTTCCCCTCTTCCAGATAAGGCTATAATATTTTTCACTTTTTGGTAAGATTGAATTTGGACAATTTATCACTTTCAGTAGTTTTTTATACTATAATTGCATGGTATAGATGCAAACATGCATTCGGTATTAGTTGTACATTAATTTCAACATTGTATTAGGGTTGTAGATGTGTGTGTGAATACGAGTAGCTTAGACAATTCCTCCCATATGTGTGATATGACTACTCAGAACAGAACACCAACCCAATGCCTATTAGCGGTTGGATTGGGGTTGTTGCACATATCTTACCACATGACAAGTGTGCCCTGATGGGTTTGGTCCTGAAAAAAAATGTATATAAACTCTTCATGCTCTATGATCAACCTAACCACATTTTAATATGGAAATAACCATGAAATAATTATCATTAATTTTAATTCTTTTTTATGTTTTTATCCATGCGGCATCAAATGGTAAAACACATCTAAAATTCCTTAAAAAATGATATTATTTGGGCATAATAATTATGGTTTATTTAATAAAATGGAAAAACGTTAATAAAAAATGTAGTATTAGAAGAACACTTAACAAATTGTATATGATATAGTGATTTTTTTTATTTTTAAGAGAGAGGAATTACATTAAAAACTCATATGTGGAAGATTTAAATTATTATTCTTAAATTTATATAATTTCAATAATTATTTTCCACATATTTTTTGATATTATTTTCTAAAATCATTTTTTTATATTCCACTAGATGAATTTAAATATTTATATTGATTTATATTTACTCATGCATTTGTAGTAACTTATGGTATTTTTAATTAACAATTGATGGATGGTTATTAATTTTAATTGATTGATTTTTTTAGGTGGAATTGTCTCATTTATTAATGCATTATGATTAATGTTTACATTTTTACCTATTTATTATTAGTGAAACGTATAAAAAAGGTGAGGATAATTAATCTGAGAGTATTTTTTATTCTGAAAATAACCACGATATGTCAATTACATTTAAATTTTATCATAATACATCTAATTTTAAGTAGGTTATTTTAGTCCAAAATAATTGAAAGAGTTAAAATAGTATTTACCAAAATTGATTAAATTGAAATTGATTGTCTTATACACTATTTTTATACTTTTAGTTAAGAGTATAATAAAATATAACTCAAAACAATGGAATCTATCCTTATGAGGTGATGACATCGATGGGATGGTTGTGTTTTTCGATTAATTAATGGGTAATATATAATGATATAAAAATAGTATTTTATCAATACATTGATTTTTTATTCATTTAAAAAATATTCCTTTTTCTATGTCTCTTTTTATAACTTTCTATGTATGTAAATTATATATATATATATATATATATTTGGGGAATGAGATGAACCCATATAACTCTGTAAAGGGGTTTAAAAACATCAGAGATTTTATATTTCAATATAATGATTGAGATATATCTATTTTGATACCATTGGTAAATAATCGTGGGCTGTGCTCACCCTGATGTTATTGAAAATGAACTCAGATAGATTTTTGACGAGTTCTTGTGGATGAAACATAAAAGGGTAAAATTACACTATTGTGTTCTTTTAATCAATTGATCTTACCATAATATTGTGTGGATATCGATCCATGAATATAATTTTAGTTGAATATATGTTTGTTATAGGTGATTAAAAATTTTAAACAAATCATTATCATGAATATAATAGATCCTTACAATCACCTTCTAGACACTTGCGATACATTCAAGAACAATTTTCTATCATATGAAGTTATAAGGTTGAAATAATTATTTTTCTCACTTATGGAAAGAAGTATGGATTATAAAAAAGTATTTAACTTTATATTGATAACTATATGGCATAATCTTGATTTTTTTTAAAATAATTAATCTTATAAATTAAAATATTGAAACTCTAGAATAAAATCCATAATTTTTTTTTATAAAAGAGAAAATGCACTTTTGAGGAATTATAATGATTTAATGATATGATTTGAAACGTACCTCCCCATAGAGTGAAAATTTGGATGTAGATATAAATAATATATTTGGGTTTCCAATGTAATTATTGAGTAATCATTAATATATAATCTAGTGGGGGGAAATTAAAAAATAAACACAACCATTCAAAAAGAATATTTGGATGAGTTTACAGGAAATTTATTTCATTGGAGTAATGATAGATGCATTTAAATAAGAGGTATTGACTAACTTGAGTATAATTATAAGCTAGTATTTTTTGGGGGGAGTATTCTGGTCAACGACCAAAACACAAAATATTATTGAAAAGAGAACGAGTTACACAAGTCTGAAAGAAGAAATTTTGTTAACATCTCTAATATAGAGCGGGAGTAACATAGGAGGGATATCATCCCTCGAAAGTAAATAATGAGAAACACCCAAATTGGAAATCCCATCAGCAATCATGTTAGCTTCTCAGGAGGTATGTGTGGTGATAAAGTGGATCTCAGAAGGCGATTTTAAACAATCAATCCAGAGAGCAGTGAGCAGCCATGGAACATGTATGGTGACCCTCCAGATGGATTTAATGACAGTAATAGAGTCACACTCAATCCAGATGTTGTTCCAGTTTTGACACATGAAAAAAGATATGGAATGGATAACACTTCACATATCATCTTCCAGTGAGGAATCAAAACCACAATAACTATAAAAGCATCCAAGGGTCTGATTTAAATGATTCCTCAAGATAGAACCACAACCCGCTGGGCCAGGGTTGCCTTTCAAGGCACCATCTAAATTTATTTTTATCGATCCAGTGGTTGGTGGCTTCCAAAAAACCTTAAAAGTAGATTTAGGATGAGGATACTTTCCATCCACTCCAATTTGAAGAAGGATCCCAAAATCATGAACCGAGTTTCTTCATTGATCCTTTTGAATCGAATCCACTTCACAAATTTCCATGAGAATTCACATTTTACCTGTATTAATTTTGAATAAGTTATTCCAAAAAATAAAATCATTTCTACAATACAGGATTAGATGGAGAAGCTCTACAACCGCTGCAAGATGACGATTTTTAATTTTTTGGGAGTCGGAAGTATCCAAGCACTGTTTTATATACAAAGTAATGGAACTATCTAGCAACCATCTGCATTTGAAGATATCATAAATATAATGCGAGAGATCAGCTGTCGTATCACAAGAAAGTAAAAGATGATTAATAACCTCATGATTTTTATTACACATGCAGAATTTGGAACAAAGGGTGAACCCAAAGGTTTGTAAACAGTCATCCATGGGGATTCTATTATGCACAATTTTCCAAACTAAAGTAATTATCGATGGTTTTATTTAAGTTTTATTAATGTTTTTTATACCGGATAAGTTATTTTCATCATTGATAAATAGATGATTGTAATAATTTTTAGAATCGAGCATTCCATTGTGAGAGGCTTTCCAAATCAGAAGATCCTTCATGGTAATGAAGGGGTAGTTCTCAAAAATTTGTTTAATATCCTCTAGAAAGTCAGGGTTAGTCATCCTCATAACATTGTTTATAGATTCATTGATCAGAGAGTGAGGGTGGTTGCTTCTCATCAATGAGGACAAGGGATCTCCTATCCAGTTGTCAAACCAAAATCATAAATTTGAGTCCTTATTAACCATCCATATATAATTAGCCATAATAAAATTAAAGGTGTTTTTAATGGAAGGCCAAATAGAGTAAGTACAAAACAGAGCCTGGTTATTAATAAGTTTGTTGAGAAATCTGGCACTAAGAAAATTAGAAGTGGGCACATCATTATGGATTAGATTTCATGTGAGCTTGGCTTGTAGGGCTTCATAAAACATACTGTGATTTTTAATTCTAACCCCACCTTTTGTAGTTGGTCTGCTGTATCTTTCTCAAGGAACAATGACCAATTTTCTCTCCAAATTACTTCCAGTCCAAACAAATTTTTTAATGGAAACATTGAGGCACTTTTGTGTACATTTCGGACATTTGTATATAATCATAGAGTAAACCAATTTGGAAATAATGGTGGATTTAACTAAATAGACTCTCCTTTCCATTGAGATATTGGAACCCTTCCAAGTTGAAAGTTGTCTAAGCATTTGATCAATGATAGGAGAGAAGTAATCCAATTTCGTTCTACCCTAGAAGATAGGAACACCAAGGTAGGTAAAGGGAAGAGATCCTTCTTTGTCCCCTAGAGAGTTTATAGTGTTATGTTTTCTACCAGGGAGAAAGTCTTTACCAAAATATTTGAAAGATTTATTCCAGTTGATATATTGGATAGAACCCTCTTGGAAGTGAAGGATAATGTCTTTTAGATTATTGATGTTTTTTCATCTCCCTAAATAATGATTACTATGTCATCAACATAAAGAATGTGTGAGGGGGTATTCAGGTTTCTCGCAACCGTGATAGGTTTGAAGTTTAGGTTTTATATGGATTGAGTGAGAAACCTACTGAGGTAGTCATCAACAATTGAGAAAAGAATAGCCGAGAGATGGTCACCTTGTCTAACACCCTTAGAGAAGTTAAAATAACCTCAAGGTGAGCCATTAATTAGAATAGAAATATGTGCGTAATTGAATATTGTTTTAATCTTATTGATGAAAGCTTCATTGAAACTAAACTACCTATGGAACTTATATATGAAGTTCCAGTCAATTGTATAAAAATCCATTGAAATATCTATCTTAACAGCAATATTCCCACATCTATTTTTCTTTTTAAGAAGGTTAGTGGATTCCGAGGAAATACAGATTCATTACTGTATGGATATTCCCTTGATGAAGCCAAATTAATTCCAAGAAATGATTTTGTTGCTAATCGGAGAAATTCTATTGGAAATAAATTTAGTAATGATCTTAAAGAGGGAATTTATGAGATAAATGGGTCAGAAAGGGTGTATTTTATCAGCATTATCAATTTTGGGGATAAGTGTAATGAATTGGGAATTGAGGCCATGCGGGAGAGTTCCCCTATGAAAGAAATGTTTTACCATAAGACATATATCTTCTTGAATAAAATCCTAGTGATTTTGGTAAAAACCGTTATTAAAACCATCCGGTTGAGGAGCACTGTCTGCGTTAAGGCTAAAGATCGTGTTATTAATTTCATGATCTAATTAGATGCTATTAAGAGACACATTATCCTCATTAGTAACTAGAGTTGGAATGAAATCTGGCCTAAGGTCATTGTCTATATCATCTTCATTAAAGATATTGTTAAAGTAGGAAACAATGTTATTGAATATTCTTTCCTTAGAATCTATAAACTATTCACCATCTCTAAGAAAGGCAAGGGGCCTATAGGCTTTCTTGATTCATTGAAGAGAATTATAAAATTTAGTATTCTTATCCCATTCATTAAGCCACATGGCTTTGAAATATTGTTTTTTAATATTAGCCTTAAATATATGTAAATTGATAAGGTTATAGGAAATTTTCATTTCGTCTTGAATATTCAGCTTAAAATTAGAAGAGGAATTATGATTTTGAATTTGTGAAAGATCCTTTTACAAAGTGTTGAAATTCTTATCCATTTCATTAGATTTGGATTTGAACTAGTTTTTTAGGATTTGTATCAACATTTTCAGTTTCCCCAGATAAGAAAAAGTATCCTTTTGATTATTGATATTAGTCCAAGTAGTATTAATGATGTCCCTATAGTCTAGATCTGAAGACCAAGTAGCCTTATATCTGAAAGGGGCCCTGGGTTTACTAAGGATATGAGAAAAGTAAATTATGCCTCAAGATTCAAACATTCCCCCCTTTTGGTTATTCTTTCATAGGGGCCTGAATTAATGGAACATCTTGGAAGTCCTTGTGGCTATTTTCTCATTCCTCTATTCAAAGTCTTAATATCTGCACTATTACCAATCAATCAATTACTTGTGACTACATATTTGAAAATGCTTGTGTCTACTATACCTTTGTTTATGACTATAAGATATATGCTCTTGTAAAAGAATTGTATAAAAATTTATAGTCCCCACTTTCTCTTCAAGGTAATAGAGAAAAACTCAATCCACAATAAAAGGTTTTATTTGAGATGTGTAGATGAAAAAACCTATTTCGTGATTATAATGTGAGGAGTGAGGTGGAATAAAGAAGAAAAATATGTTTAGTGTGGTATAATATGCCTGAAATGAATATTTGAAATATGTTTAGATAATAATTATTAGTTTTAATTTAAAACCATGGTGGAAAAAAACAAGTAGGAATCCATAAATTAACTGTATGAAATGTCTTCATGGTGTTCCCATTTAAAAAATGGTATGCAGAATATTTGATAACAATATCAATCCCCAAGGAAAAAATGATTCAAAAATAATAACAAAAATGACTATAGTATTAATATAAATTTAAAAAGGCTCAAACCCTTATTAATTTACAAATGACGTAATACATTAAAAAATGTAATAAATAAATTACTAATTTATGAAAGGAAATAGAATCATAAAATCTTTGTAACAAATAACTAATCATATAATTTAAATAATGATCATACCTTATAAAATATTTCCTAAAAACATTATAAGCAACCACATAATACATTATTGAGTATCTCTTATGTTGTACGGGGGGATTTGAAGAATGTGAAATTAATGAGTGAAACTGATACGAGTAAAATGGAAAACTGTGAGGAGAATTAAGATGAAAATTAGAAGGGATTTGAGGAATAAAGTAAGGAGATAGAATCAACAACTATGTTATCATGTATAATGAAGTGTAAGAAAAATAAACTAAAATAGGAACTTTAAATACACCTAATTTAAAACCTTAACAACCACTTATTCTATTTATATATTGGATTTTCGATGGTAACGTATAATATCAAAATAAAGAGTTCATAAATATGGTAATGAAACTACACATAAATGTCATATTCCCTAAGGAATTTTAAATGATACCAATGTACACAAAATATCTGAAGTTATTATTATCTAGTGAGAAAAAATTATAGAACTTAAGAGTGATTTATTTAATTGAATAGTGGGAATCTATAGTTTAGAGAATGAACCCCCTAAAAATAAAGTTTTTGGTGTCTTATTGATTCTATACATTGTTAGATTACGAAACTTCCTAAAAAACATTATAATTTAGAGGAAATTATCAATATTAATCAAATAAATATTTTCAATAATATTAGGACAAGAAATCCAATGAACACAACGTTTTCACTTCAAATATATTAAAGATTCATCAAGAACCCAATTTTTATTTTAGAGGACATATTAGTAATGGTGGGAAAATTTAATCTTTCACATTAATTTCCTTATTCTAGAGATGAAAGAAATGGGAGAGGCCCAAATTTCCCTTGGTCAAAATATCCTAGCTATATTTAAATCCCTTATTGATGTTAACAATGGATGATTATTTTTTAGGGTTAAAGTGTTCAAAAACACATATGAAAAGATAATATATAGGAAAAATTGAGATGAGCCTAAATATTTCCATGTAATTATCACAGTAGAGAGGAATATAAACTTATACAGATGAAATTATAATATGAAAAAGCAATGATAAATTTTATTCATAAGAAAGTGGAGAGAAAAGAGAAGGGATACAAAAAATAATATTGAGAATGATTTTACATTAGTTGAACACTAATCAAGATAACTATTCTCAAAATTATCAATTGAGATTAATAAACTATAAAATATTGAGTTAAAGTAACTATTGAATAATTTTAGATAATGATTTATGAGTGGACTATATAAATTACTAATTTTTGTGAGTGTTTGATTTTTAATAGAACAAAATTTTTTGTTTTTTGAAGTATAATGTAAAATAAAGAATGCAATTATATAGAGAATACATAATAGTATTATTATAATATCTTAAATATTCACTCATAAGGAATGGATCAAAAAGAAAAAAGGAGGTTGACACCTCCCATAAAGAATTTTATAAGAAATGTGGTCTCAAATGTTTCATAATTTTGGATCATATACTTAATTTTTGAATATTAATGGGTGAACCCACTCCATGTGGTGCTAAATAAAGAATGAATGACTATTTTGAAGAAAGATAATAGACTGATACCAAACATAATAGTGATATGATAGAGAGTATTTTTATATCCTAGGTAGCTAATTTATGTATTTAGAAATGATTATTTCCCAATATTATCAAACATATTATGAAATGGTTATTCAAACATGAGTAATTTTTATTTCTTTATTTACATTACTGCTATATGAAATTTTTTGTAGAACTAGTGTACCATGTAAAAACAATATTCACCTAACCATATGATTCCTTTTTCATTATATAACTACCATTTAGTATGTTTAATTTATCCCAAATTTTCAATATAAAATGATACATATAATTCACTAAAATGATGTGGAATTTTTGGTTGTTTTTATTGATGATTTATCCTTAACGTTTATAATTTTTGAAGTGTGTCAAATACATGAATTTGGTTTTTAATGACATGATGAAATATTACCTATCTTCAATTGATAGAAATTATATTTTATAGTAAAATATGTAATAATATATAGATACTAAAATTTTAATGATTGGATATTTATTTATCCCCTTAAAATCTAGTAGAGAAGTGAATTACTAAAATACAAGAATGCGAGGTAAAAGTGAATATTTTGAGGATATTATAGTTTATATGAGCGATTTATCAAGTATTACACTGATATTTCTCATATAATCACACATATATTTTCAATGGATTTAGAATTATTATTTGAAAAAATATATAATTTTTTTTAGACTTTAAAAAAGGTTAATCACAACAAAAATAATAGTTCACCAAAATTGGGACGAACAATTTGAACTCTTGGGAATTATAACTGATTATATTGTGGGAGTTGTACTTAGGTTATTAAATGATAGTATTTTTGGCCAATCAGCTATGAAATCAAAACTCTATTAGTGAATGAATTTTACTACACAATAATGAATAACCAATTACATACATTAGACTTTTATTTTTTCATGTTTTTAAAATATTTCATACCCTCTAAATTGATTGTGTATAGGATTATACAATTCTCAATTCTTATTGAACAAGAAGGATGAAAATATTTTTTTTATTAGATTGATCTTATTACTCTAAACTTTTGATTATGAGATCATGGAAAAAATGTTTTTGATAATGTCATAGATTACAATATATAAAAAATTTATTTTATAAAAATAAGTAGAGATTATGAAGTGTAAATAAAGGATTGATTTTTGGATAAAATATTCTTTGTAGGGTAGATATTATTATGTAAATGGTTTCTAAAAATTTTAATTACTTGTATATTTATAAAATATAACCAAAATTATTATAAAAACATAGTAAAAGGTTATAAAAAATTATAAAACTACTTTCCCGATGATCCAAGAATTATTAATGAATTTTTAGATGGATTTATTCCTTAATTTTTACTCAAAATTGATGTGGAAAGTGTAATATAATTTTATAACTCCTCATCAATAGGAAGACATAATGGTCTAAAATGAATATTATTTAACATATTATAATTCTTATCCTTTTTTAAAACATCATATAGTTATGATTCAATATTTTTTCTAGCCTCCAATAAATTTCAAAGAATAATTTTTTTTAAATGACTGAAATAATACAGTACCCATTCCTGGTGTTCAAAATATTTGTTTTTAGGGTATCAATGACCTATATCACTTTCCAATTTATTTTTTACACACATACATCATGTTGTTTGTTTGGTAAATTTTAAAATGTGTTTATGTTTATCCTACATTTGATAACATAGTGAATGTTGTCGAAACATATCCAAAAAAAATATTTTCATGGTTTGTAATTCCAAAACTATTGATCAGTGATCATGGAACATAATTAGATAAGCATTTATTAAAGGGATTTATAAAGAATTATATATTTTATCAAAACTCATGAAATCTGTACCAACATAAAACATGTTTAAAAGTAGAGATATGGAGATATGAGTAGAATTAAATTATAGAGAATATAGCCAAAGTGAAAACAACATACTGGTCTATGAAACATGATTATTATTTACGAGCTAATAAATATCTGAAATGTCAATTTTTGACAGTTATCCTTTTCTTTTTTGGTTTGGGAAACTATTCCACCTTCTATTAAATCTTTTCCACAAGTCATATTGCGTTATTAAATTTTTTAATTTAAGTGAAGATGATGCAAGAAAGAAGAAATTATTGGTGTTGGATGAATTACAATAGACTATGATAAAATCTTCTATAAAAACCATTATATATATGTAGAATAAAATGAATTAAAATGATATTAAAATTTATTGAAAGGGTATACAGTTGATAAATAAACTATTTTTTTAGATCACAATTGTGATTGTTTATAGGGAGTATCATGTCATTATTGTCAGGATCCTTCATGGTCATGAGAACCATTCTACATGGAGAAACAAAATTTAGATTAATTTATAACCCCCATTAATGGTTAATGGATAGAAACTAAAGCACCACATTAAAAATTTTCAAGTAATGTGGGTCTCATCCCAATATTCTGATTAAATAGATCTTAGTCACATCATTATTTGATCATTAAATATTGAAATTAATTTTTAGAAAACTAGAAAGGGTTTCTTTCGTTATTGAAATATTTGTTTTTTCATATTAACCATGTTAGAAATTTTAGGTTAGATATTTCATTTTAGTGAATCATCTTTAGATTAATTAAAAACCTTACTCACTCCCTCTAAATATTCACTATGATTAATGAGAAGCTAGTTGGATAGTGTGGAAAGTGTTGAGAATTTTTGAATAATAGAAATTAATTTTTTTTCAAAAGTTTTAAAAATTATAGTAAAATGACATGAATTACACCATAATGAAGTTACCTCATTATTTTTCAAAATCGAGATTATAACCATGGAGTCCAAATATCTCTATAATTAGTTGAGGATAATGAACTTAGAAGACTAAATATTATGATGATATCTAATTAAATATAATTGTAACCAATGAATATGGATGGGTAATTTTGTAGAATATCATATAATTACATTCACCATGATATTATGTCCATAAGGGATAACATGTAATGAGCTAGAAAAATATACCCTAATAGTGCCTATGTTTGGCCATTATAGACCCTAAGAGTGTTCCCAAATCCATAGGTTTTAGTGACTATAATTATAGGTCTATTTTTATCACTGTGGAATGATTTATGAACATTAATTAACATAATAATTTATGACCTAGTTCATTCAAGAAACCAACATGAATTATCTTTATATTGGACCATCATAAGAAAAATAAATAGGAAATTGTGTTATAACTAAATAGTAACATAAATGAATATATATATTATCTATATGAATGAAATAAGGACATAAATCTAATCGAAATATAAACTCACTATCAAATTCATATATAACATAATCGAATCAAAACAACTAAATAGAAAAGGGGAAGTGCCAGAACATCTATTGCCAAACATGGCCTATTTTTCTAATAACTCATGAGGACTGAACACATGAGACCATTACTATACTTAGATAGAAAAAAGAGTCAAATTGTTACTTATGTTTCTAAAATACAGTATGTGAAACTATGTGTCCACTTGATGTTCCATATAGGGTCTGTGTGTACAAACTCAGTAAGGCACCATCAATAATGTCTCAACTCACACAGGAAATAAATAAGTTTATGCATGATAATTTTTACTCATTTATGTAAATATAAAAACACTATTTTAGAAACTCGTTAATATAGGTAAATAATGAAAATAAAAGGTAGTTATAGTTGGTCTCTAATTATGGTAATCAAAAAAATATTCTGAGAGGCTCCAAACTTATATAGAAAACATATTTGAGTCTATAATAAAAATCCAAGAGGTGAATCTAGTCAAAATACTCAATTGATATCCCATTGATCTAGTCAAAGAAAATAAATCTTACTGAAATATCCATACCATTATGGAAATAGATATTTATATACTAGTGTTAGGGTAATCTAGTAAATCACTCATTTAGGATATGGGGTGGTGTATATAAGATCCATGAAATGTTGAGACTATACCATTACATCAACCTTTAAATCAATATATAATTAACCATCTTATACAACATATTAAAACAATATATCACATGTCAAAATTATCTACATATAAATACAATATCCATTTACAATTCAACATCATAAACCATTAAAATTTTATACTCAATATAACAATGTAATATACATTCTCATTTCAACAATTTTTTTACCATCAACATAGCATGATGTAAGTAAATGATATATTTAAACATGAAATTAATTATTTGACAATCATAAGATGAATTCAATTTTTTAAAATAGACAAGCATAATTACATCGTGATAAATATGACCTAAATAATTAAAGATCCATTAATTAATGACATTGTAGTGTTAGGAAATATAAAGGGTATTTTTAACAAAAACAATAATCTAAATCTCACCATTTCTTGGATATACAAGGATCAAAGTAGGTCATAGAAAACAATTGGTCTATATTTTAGGTAAACCATGTATACAATAAAATATAGCATTGAATATATAAAATTATAGTATTTTCAAATGAATTAAGGCAAAAACAGTGACATAAACACATGTTTAATTAAAAAAAGTATCGTGGTTAGTTTTATTCATCCAAATTAGTTTTTATGAATTTAAAACATTATTTATGAAAAAATTATACATAAAAAAATTATATGACAATTTTTTATGTACATATGATTCCCACATTTAATGAAAGTATAGTTAAACCCATTTAATCTTTACCACATAAAAAGTGATATATTTGTTTGGATTGGGGAAAATATGTTTTACTAAATCATGGTAAATAATAAATTTTAAGGAAGCTATAGTTAAAAAGGAAATGGGACAAAACTCGATTTAGAACCAAATTATTCCTTACAAAATAATTGATCTATAAATTATCACACCACTGATAACATCACTAACCCAGGTTTATTCTTGGATAATTAATTTATAATTCATTTAAGTTAAATTGTAAATAAATATATTACTACATAACACATGATTAAATTACAGGCATGCATTGATAAAACATGGTCAAACACATAATTATATAAATATCCATTTCATGTTCACTAATAATACATATATTAACATAACCTGAATAACATTTTTTAAATTATATTCTTATACATAAACCTAAATTTTAAATGAACATATTAATGGATACCAAAATTACAGAAAATAGCCTAACCAAAACATGAACTAATCAACTCCCGTCAATGTTTTGGACACCTCAAAATATTTAAATAACATTAAAAGACATGAAGCATTTCTAAATTAAAACATTTAATAATGTAAAAATTAAAATACCAAACATTAAGTTATAATAATATATAATTCCAAGATAATAATAAATTATAAAATAAAATTAATTAATAAAGTAAAAAATTAAGTTATACTAGTTTTTCATGGACATAGAATATATCACCCAATTCAAAATTCTATATAAGAACATATAAATATATACTTAACAACCAATATGACCGATATTTTTAAAATCATCTATAAATTTATTTATTTAAATAAATCATTTACATAAATGACAATGATTTTATTCAAACAAACTTTTCCCAAGGTTAAAATTCACTATTTTAATATAGTTTAAAACAAATACTCTATATAGTTTAATGTGAAATCCCACTGGAAAATTTTAATATGAAATATCAAATCATGATTGAAATTACACCCATTTATAATTTTAAAATTAATACCTTAACTTTATAATTCATTTATAAAATCATTAATATAAATAACATATTAATAACCGAAAAATCACATGGATGGTTGATACCGCTAAACATAATTATTGTAATGGTTTCCACAATAAAATCACTACTAAAAACACTAAATATCTATTAAATTTTTTATAACCAATAGAATAAAATAATGATTTAAGATAATCTAATAATATTAACTCTCAATTAAATCCAAGGTAGAAAACTCTTAAAATAAATATAATATTACAAACACAAAAATCCACAATGAAATCAACAATGAAATATATTTATTTTATTCTAAAATAAAGGAATAACAAGAATAATTCATACCTCATATGCATAAAATCTCAACAACCATCAATGGATTCTAAGAAACCCATAAAATATATCATTTAACAAGAGAAGTTGATGCCCAATGCTTGTAATTATTTCACCATGCTTCATAGAAATAATTTTCCAGACCCCAAATGGCCAAATTGGAAAATAGAACAGAATGAGGGGTAAATAGGATAATGAAAATTTTAACATACAGAAAAGAATAAATAGTCCATGGATTAAATTGATCAGAGAGGGAAATGAGAAGATTTGAAGAATCAAAAGTCGAAACATGGGATGGGTTCTAAAATGAATTGGTTAATTGAGGATCAAAGGAACCCAAAAAGGGATAAATTGTTTAAGAAATAATGACAAAATATCACCAATATTTTATTTAAAAATGGGCCATGTCTCAAAATGGTGTGAATGGGTACTCAGTGGAACCACCAATCCACCCCTATTATTCCAATAACACTAGTTACCAAATAATAACTATTGTGTACCCTATTTTATTTTCAATTCTAAACTAAAAGTGACACCACCTCTCATCTATAAACACACCATTGATTCTCATAAAAAACACAAAACCACTTGATGAAATTATAAAATTTTACCCAAATAATCCAAAATTGATGACTGAATCCAATAAAAGAAATTAATTATACCAATTTCTTACAATAATCCATCATTTAAATCCCTCAAATACCTTGAATAAATAAATATTACACATTAAATAGATCCACCGGAATATGTTTCATTAAAAAGAATAAATCTAAAATTTGATGGGGTCTTATTAGAAAAAATGACATATTAGAAGGAGGTGGTAAAAGAAAAAAATGAAACCATGATATTATTTGATGTAATATTCAATGAGCCATATTATATAACCTGGTTTCTGGTGATTCATGAGGTTCTATCACACTATAATGTTGCCCTGCAATTTAAAAAAAGGGAAAATTTAATGTTTTTAAATATATTCTTTGGATGGAAAACAATTTTATAATGAACAATTATATAATACCATTATTATTTAAGATTCATCCTATAAGGAATATTATTGTAAAGAAATATTTCACAATGATAAGGAAAATTATATATTTCTCTATTGTAACTAACGGTCACGCCATGATATATTCAAATTTAGGTATGAATTTTTTTTCATTAATTTTATGGTGTAGTTGATTATTATTTTGTGGTGTGAGTCAAATGACTATACTGTTTTTAAAATTACACTATTTTGGATAAAAAATCATGACCAAATTCTTAGGAATTATTCAAAAATTCCTGAAATTCTTATAAATTCTCAACAACAACCATTGATTTTGCATAATCATTTATGTTATCCGCATCCTATAAATTAAACTTATAAAACCATATCTCCCATAAATATCCTATAATATCATTTAATTAATAAGGAATTAGATTCTAAATTTATTTTTAGTAATTATTATATTCTTTCATATCGATTCAAACCAATCTATAAACCAAATTTCTAATTAACACCCCCATAATGAAAAAATCCTCCAAAACTAATGAAACCATTTTGAATCATTAAATATATCTATAAATCCACCCATAATCCACCCAATTATCCATCTCATAATATCTATAAGTCATGTGTTACAAAAATTGGATTTCCCATTCAAGAAGAAGGAAGCTATCAATTACCTGGGAAAACAACCATTCCTCTCTTCTAAGAAATAAAATCTAACACAACCATACCCTCCCATAACTTATCAACAAAAAATCACACCAAAACCAATTCCCAAACCATTTTTCATCATTAATCATATGAAAGGATGGTACCCAAATGAATATTGAAATCCACATTCACTTCAAAATAGAATATATTCGGTTGATATTATGAAAGTTGGACATGAAGAAGATCACCATGAATAAAAATATAAAATTTATATCCTTGTTAATGAATTCTATAGATATCATTATTATGGATTAACTATAGGCTATAAACATAAAGTATATATTTTATGTGTTAGGGTAGGAATATAAAGATATTTCCTTAGAGTTTTTCTTTTAGGTTTGTGTATGAGAATAAGGACAAAAAAATTACATGGAAGGTAGAACTAAAATATTTCTTTTGTTGATTTACTTACGGTTTTATGTGTGTATAAAGTTTATTTTATAAAAAATAAGGAATATATATAACTAGTTATGGAAAAATTAAGTAACATTCATTATAATTAAGTAATTACTTGGATATTGATTGTATAATGATCAGGGAAGGATAAAAATCTCTTAGTTTAAGAAAAATATTCCCTATATTATTCATAGGATAATATTCCACTCTTATGTAGAATTGTTTTATAACCATGGTAACATGGGATAAATAAATTTATTGATTATATATAACATAGTTAGGGGACTGACCATAAACATGGCCATAATGTTTTCCAACTACATTTATGAAATGAGGAAGAATAACAAGAAAAATAATATGTGTCTCTATATGGGTGGGGTTATTAATTATGCATCACTTCAAGAATATTAGATACATTAAGCCTTATATGTCATTAAACCCTCCTTACATGACTCAGCTGACCGATTTACCCATCTTGATGATTATAATTCTATTTTACAATGAATATGACACATATGATTTGTGAAAGAAACATGATTACACTAAGGGGGAGGATGAGGATAATGAGGGGCCCATACATACTACCTCTCACCCCTAAACATCTCTCATAACCAAATATTGATCTTCTCCTACACCATACCCTTTATCTTTTATTTCTCTTTTGAAAATTAAATTATTTGTTAAGGATGCACTAAAATATATCATGGACCCCCTAAGATAAAATATATAACAAGTAGAGATACCTTTTGAGAAAATATCCCTTTTACCCTACACACCAACCCCAACCCCAACCCGAACCCTACCATGGACTCCCTAACATCAATCATAATTCAGCATACCACCAAATTTTATACTAATGCCTTATTTCTATCAAAGATATTATTTCAAATATACTATACATAAAACTCCTTTTAGAATCCCTATACTAGAGTCCTCTATGAGGAACACTCCACCAGCTATGACACCTATATTTCATACAATAATAAAGTACCTAGAATAATCCTGGGAAAATATATAGATGAATGTTATTGAGCTAATTAAAGGAAGGGGAAGTGGAATCTACCCCACCAGATAAACCCATTATTGAACTTGAAAATAGAAAAAATACCACCCTCTCTATCATAGAGATGCTGAAATAGGATATGAAACCAACTAAACATGTTAGTCTTGGTCATCACATTGACATGACCACAGAGCCACCCACTATCAAAAATCTACCTACATATTCCAATCCAAACTAAAAGCTAATACCTACTATCCAAGTAGTTTAAAACACCACTATTAAAAATTTTCCATAAAAGAAACTCTTGATTACCTTTCCCATGTCTATTGTCTTTGTGATACCAAGTATAATATAGTTTATAGAATAAGATAATTTTGTATTGGTTGACCCTCCCAATTAGTATAATCCTTCCATTAAGTATAGAGATCCAATTTTATAGGGTGAGATTTTAAATGTATACCCTTGTAAAAAAATACCTCTATGAGTATCTATTATTGATTGTAGCACCACCTGATAAGGAGATAAAGGATGTTACCATTGGGGAGTATGAGGTATAAAATCAATATTCTTAGCAAACAATTTAATGTTTTCCCTCCCTTTTGGTTATTTTCTCATAAATTTTATTTATAAAGTACTTATTTTTATTTTTATTGAAATATATATAATAATTTTCATGTTATTGTTGAGACATATAAGATAGAATATATTTTTTAGTATCAGTTTATTCTTGTACATTGATGATATATATAATTTCTTATATATTTTCAATTTTTAATTTTTTAATATGAAATTTCAATGAACTTAAATTCCATCAAATAAAAGATAATTCATAGAAATAAATAAAAATCTAATTGTTAATGAATAACGACTTTTCTAAAATAGAATAACTTTAGTTTATCAATTTCTTTCTCAATTTATCCCTCTAATTAATAAATGTTTATTATTATAAACACATATTGATGTTACCCAATCCATTATTATAAGAGTTTTATATATTTTTTATCAATATATCAATGAGATGTAAAATCAATTTGAGATGAATTTATTAATTTTAAATATCCAAATAAATAAATCAATTGAAGAACCCCATGATTAATTAAGAGTATCATATAAAGGTGATGTTTTAAGATACCAATGATTATTGATATAAGGTTAATGTTTAAGTTGATTATATTGATATCTTTATTCCATAAGTTATAATATATGTTTTCAAAATTTGTAAATGAGGATGAATATTTGGATTCAAACCATGATAATGAGAATGGTCTATTGCTAATATTAGTTATTTGATAAAAATAATAAATGAAGTAGAATTCTCATTTGATGATTATAGATATGTTAATTTAATGAATAAATGATAAGTGATAATGTGTGATTAGTTTATCTTATACCACATGATACATAGTTTTTTGATAGATCTTATAATGTTATATAAAAATCAAGATGGCTAGGAGAATGAGAATCTTTCTTTTAATTATCCAGAATAAATGATTATAAAATAACTAGAGTATATCCATTAGATAATCAATTAGAGTATTCTATGTTTGAATTTTGAATTTTTGAGATAGAAAAACTTCATTAATGTAAAAAAATTGGCATTATCGTGGATCGTGAGATTTTGAAAAATCAAGTAAGAGTTTATGGAGAGGTATCAATAGTAAATAGAATTATGTAGGGGGTTTTCACACCATAAAGATATAAATTGAAAATTTAATTATTCACATTATGACACATTAAAGTATGATTCATGATACATAATGGTTTCTATAGTTTTCAAAGGAATACAATGGGATTCTAAGAGATACCTGATATTTGAAAAAAAAACTAGAGCCCTTCTATGATATGTTATGGTACGATGAAATTTTTATTTCATTAATAAGAGTTAATAAAATAATATGTATGAATCACATGATGATTTGAACAGATGTGTTAGTGTCTTTATTGATTTATTTAATTTATTCATGTGATACGTAAAGGGAATATATTAGGTAAATATTTTTTTGAATGAAAAACTCAAAACAACAAGTAAAATTAGTGATAATGTTCTAAGATTAAAATATAAGATATCATGATGATATTAAAGACATATAAGAAATTCAATTTGAGATTAGGGGAGAATGAAATAGTGATTGTTCAGAAGATCTCCACATAATTATTTTAGTATTTTAAATAATAATATTTTAAATTATTTTTGAAGATAAATGTTGGAAGAATTATCAAGAATATTTTCATCCTGTATGAAATGAGATGATGGGGATTTTTGGAATACCAATTATGATAATATGGTGAATATTCTGATATCATGGGAGATTACCCTTGAGATTCATTTGTTATACTATTTTAGAATAATGAATATATTATTATATTTAATATCATGTAATTTATATATTCAAAATATAGAAATAATAATAATTATAATCTATGAATATATGAGAATAATGAAGAGTAAATGAAGTATAAAGATAAGAACATAGGGAAGATAAAATAATATTGAAATATTCCAAAACATCATCTGTATTTAAGAATGAGGAGTTTTATGAGTTAGGAATATTTTATACCTAATTAATATTAAAAACAATAAAAAACAATAAGAATATATAAATATATATTTGAGTAAGGATGAAATTTTTATTTCATTGATTTACATTATGTTTGTTGAAAATATTAAAGAATTGTATTGATATTAAGTTAAGAGGGAGATTGAAAATCACTTCTATCATTGTTTAAATTTTTTTTCTAGAATCTTAGAAATTAAGAAGCTACTATGGATTAATATCACATAATTATCAGTGAATATATAGTTATGTGAGTATGGATTACATTCTAGATAAAACATATATTAGTAATGTTTGTGTAACTGAACAATGATGATGTGCATGATACTATTGAGAACAAGTATTAGATGTAAATAACTTAATTTAGTATAATAATATCTCAACATTTAAAATGGGGAAATCATAGAAAATATTGAAGATCTTTTTATGTAGTGAGTATGGAGTACCATTTGCAAACTATCTGGAGATAACATAACAAACCATATGTGATACTATATAACTATTAGGTGAAAATACAATATTTCTGGTTGATATAATCTTTTTATTCACTTGATTAATATAGTGGTTATCTATGTGAGAGACTCTGCCAATAAAAATAAGGATTAGATTCTTAAATTGGGTTCAAACCTTGTGAAAACATCACATGTTGTGGTCTTATCTTATATACTACTTTTCATGTGGTGTTATGTTTTGAGGATTTATAAGATAATTAATATCTATTAATTAATAAAAATTCTTGAATATTAATATAATAAGATAAAGAAGTAAAGAATTTAGTAAAAATGGTCTATTCACCTATCCTCTTAGAGGGACTGCATGATCATTTTTGGTAGTTTAAAGTGGTATCAAATCTTATATATAATTTCCCTATATAAATATATTTTATTTCCCATTTGTTTTAATAAATTATAGAAGAATAATATATTTGAATAAGGTTTTATGTAGCATCATATTAATATTATAGTTTTCATCCCTGGTAATACAAATATAATGGTATTCAACAAAACCTTGAGAAAAAGAAAAAAATAGAGGCTTATAAGATAAGAAATACCTCAATGGATAAATAGGATTTTCCATCACATAAATTTAATCAAAGTATTAGTTTATTTTTTACATCTTTTGAAAATATTACTCTAGAAGATTCATGCTTATACTATGATGAGTATGATCATAGTGACTCACTTTATGGTTTTCACATTGATATAAATGACATTTTGAAAACTGATCCTTTTGAATTTGTCACACATATTATTATTTTTAAAAAAATAGGATGATAAAAAACTAATAGAGTTAGAAGAATATGATATATAAAATGGGTGAATTTAGAATTTTCAAATTCACCACACTCGTATAAAATATTTGAATCCAACAAATTGATCTTGTTGTTCTATAAAACTGAAATGCCTTAGATGAATAAAATGTAACAAAAATAAATGAATGAGAATAAAGACATAATAAAATATTTTAATTAGAATATTAATTATATATAATAACCTCACAAAAATAATATTAGTGTAAATGAATTTTAATTGGAGATCAATAAAAATAATAATTAATAACCTTGAAAATTATTTTTATAAAATTAGAAAAAAACATGGGGGCTAGATTTACAAGATGAAGATAGAAATAGAAAAAAAATTTATGATCTATTATGTTTGATAAAAATACCCTCAACATATATAAATTTTATTTGAATGTTAAAATGAATTACTTGGAAGAAACATAATTAGAGTCTTCCCATGAATCAAGGAAAATAAGAGCTTATAATATTGTCTCTGATATGAATTTTTTCTATAATAAAATTCATTCAAGAAGACAGAAGGGTGACTAATTATATAATAATCTATGTACTTAAACTCCAAAAATGGTTCTCAAAATAAGAACATTTAGTGACAAAAACTATAAGGTAAAAAATATAGCTATATTTTAACAAAATAAAAAAAAAGAACAAGTCTTATTAGCCACTAAAAGTGTTATTCACTACTAGATTTTCTAGCTATAATCAAAGTTATAAACCTTGACTGTTACTCAAAGAACCAAGTATATAATCTATCGAGATGATTTTCAAAATATAGGCATACAATCCATTCTTGTATCTCTATACTAAGGTATTTTTAATATTGTATCTATATGAGATTATAATAAATATTCATAAAACTGTGACTACAACCATAGATTACCTTCTAGATCCACTCAATTTTCATGTGGATACCCTATTCACATAGTTGTTAAATCATGGATATAATGTAAAGTGCCAACCTGGATCACTATGAATAGAAACTATAAGAGTGGTTTTGCAAGACCCCAAGCATTCCTATTAATATTTTATATGCTTAAAACTAGAAGTAGGGATCTAATGTGGTCTTATGAAAAGACTATAACCCCAATATAAGAGTGGAAAATAATAAATAAATAACAAAATAATAATTCACATCACATTACACTAAAATAATAAATTTATTGAACATGTAATAAAAAATGGAGTTATTTAATATAGGTTTACATGATAGATCTCCCACTAAGCCGATCACATATAATGAATGAAAATTTGAATAAAATATAATTTTATCCAAGAAAAATATGATCCATACCTCATCATGTGCTCGATGTTACATTGGAGATAATCCAACTCAATTATGAAATACTGGGTCTCATCCCTAATATATGATTACATCCATGTGAGTGTATACATACTAACCTAGTGAAATGGTGGACCATGTAGGGTAAGAGTAAACAAAATAGTAGTGCACCGCCAACGTGGTTTCATCTACAATTAACAATGAAGTGATATGTGAAAGTGACATATTTTGAATAATAAATAATCTATTTGAAGTAAAGTAAAAAAGGTTGACAACAATCATGTGGTATGTCACTCTAGTCAGCTATACCTACTTCAAAAAGTTTTAGGGTGTCTACAAGAATGTTGTGATGACTATGCCAACAATATAACAACCCCTAGTTATTTCATCCGATTAGATAGATAATTATTTAGGGGATAAAATAACCCTGATACAAAATAGAAATAAAAAGGTAATTCTCTATCATGATTTCACAACCTGAGGAATGATACATTTTACTATATTATGTTCTATGTAGTATTTTCCCAGTAGTGTGGGAGAGACAACCATTCCCATCTAAGAGCACACAACCCCCAATGAACTAGTACATGGAAGGAGCACATCCCTCAACCCCAATCCAATATACTGTCTTAAAACCCATTACATTACCACTTGTAATATCACATACCTCCATATAGGGGATGATTAGTTTAGTATCATGACCTCTTGATAGTGATTTTTCATAAACATACTCTAGGGAGTATTCAAGACCAAATCATTGGGAGTATTTATAACCTCCCTATGGGGAGTATTCTTGGCCACCCAAGGGGACTGAATCTATTAAAAAAACCACTACCATGAGGGAATTTTCTATAAAAATCATCCTCCATGATGGTTCAATTAAAGTCACAACATATCCCCCTCCAAGGATTTATCTATATGGTAATGGATGTTGTAACACCCCGAGATTTTGTGAAAATGTTCTTTTTAATTTCATTGATGTCTTGTGTTGTAAAATACACCAAAAGGATCTTGCACTACATGCATCCCTTACTTGTCTTACAATACACACAATCGCGACCTTCCATGATCGCGTGTGTTGTACGCAATACCTCGTTTCACTAAACAATGATATGTTATTAAAATATTATATAAACAAGCAGTTATGAATAGTAATACCCACTTTTTGATATTTTATAAATTTTATCTCTTAAAATGGACTTCATTTTTGGATTTGGAATATCGAAATTTGCCTAGGGTGAATTTTTGGTATTTTTCTTGAAAACATTCAATTTTTGACGAATAGTGAAAACACTGGGTTACTATTTACAAATCATGTTTTTATATAAATAATTATTTATTTTATTTAAATTTATTTTAGGTCAAAAGTTATACATAATACCTATATATGTTCAATGTAATTTATTGGAGTCATTTTATAATAATTTTAGACATATAAAAATTTTATTGAACTTTTCACCGTCTTTTACCCACCTCCTAGGAGATTTTGAAAATTTACATAAAACTTAATTTTACAACTTTTGTGACTGGAATTTTGAAAATCTGAGGGACACAGTTAATAATAAGGAGTAAAATGTGGTTCAATAAGATAAAAATAATTTCTGGTGAATAGTAACTTTTTACTTTTATTTACCACGATTAAAAGTAAATGGAGTAATTAAGGGTAAAAATGATATTATTATTACTCTAATAGATGTCCTAATCCTATGGGATAAGTGTAGTTCGAGCAGAAACTACCATAGGGAAAAACTATCACCCTTTAGGTCCACTTGTATTAGATTAGGACATTTATTATTATTTTATTAAAAGAAAAATTAAAATAGTAAAATAAAAGTTTAATAATTAAATAATTTTTAATATAGGGTGATACCTAAGAAAAATTCGACTATTAATGTTAATTAGAAAGCTAAAAATATTTCCTACGTAATGGTATTTTATTTATAATTTTGAGACATTATATAATTTAATTTATTTATGACACAATGATGATGCATTAATTACCTTATTAATGAAATATTAACATAATTGATGTTATAAATACCCAAATAAAAATAATTATAGACTTGTTATGAATTCCAATTTTTTTATAGGTTAATATGAGATATTAGTATTTATTTAATTATCTTTTTTTGAATAAATCAAGCTCTTATAATTTTCACAAAAATCAAGTACCAAATAGTGTCAAAATTGACAAAAAATAATTTTTTAAAAAAATATTATATAATTAATTGTATTATTATTCCTAAAAATATAAGGACCGGAAAAATGACTTAGAAAAGGATATATATATTAATAGTGAACCACTTGGGGTTCTTTTGGCTTGTTATAGTATGTTTAATAACCATATAGTGTAAGAAAACAAAAATACACGGTAAAAGTTAAATTATTTAACATAGAGTTAAATCTAAATGATAAGGATAAAATAGTAACCTAAACTTGTCTAAAACCTATTGGTTGAGAGGATTTAGACCCATACCCACCTTTTCTTAGAAATAAATCTTTTTGGAGCTATTAAAAACCGAATATGAATTTATTATAAAATAATATTTTAAGTTTTCATAAGGTGCCCCTCTCCTCCCTTATAAAAAGGGCACCCCTTCCCTATTCCTTTCACACCCTTTTGAGCCTTGATGCTCGAAAAAACCCTGAAAATTAATCTTCTCAACCTCTCTAGTTATATCAAAGAGGTTCTTGTCTTCTCAAAAGAACAACTCTAGTTCCCTAAGAATAAGTTTAAAGGAGGTGTGTCGAGGAAGAGGTAATCTCTTCTACCAAAATTTTCAAGTTTCTTTCTTCTCCTACTTCCACTTATTTAGTTGTTTCATTATAAAGTAATAACGTCAGTATTACTTATATACTGATATGTTATTATAAATATGAAAAACCCTATTTCTCTTTATATCCATTCTATGGAAAAGAAAATCACCACGCGTGCGTACGTATGGAATACCGTCTCCACGCCGTGGTGTAATCAGTTTTTCCACCACCACCTTACATTGATGGGTATAATGGTGTAAAGAATAACTACATATAATTATAACCTCATAATTATTCCCAGATATTATATCATCCGCTCCAATTCCATTCAATAAATATGGGAACGATATCATCGCTCGTGCGTACGTACGGATTACTTTCTCCCCGACGCAATGAGATTCATTTTCCATGTTAACAATTAAAGAATGATTATAAAGTATATACAATAAGTAATCATGAAATATATGAGCTAATAATGATACTAGATTTATGTATATATATATTTAACTCATCTACTTAATTCCATTCAATTCATTAAGGAAACGAAAAACAGCCTTCAGGCGTACGTACGGCCTACTGTCTCCATGAACAGTGTATTTCTTTCCATTTATCGATCTATTTTATATATGTAAATTATGAATATATATTAAATATAAATAATTTTTTATATTATGTAATTATGTAATCATGATCTAAGTAATCATATTAATAATTACAAGTCAAAACACGGATGATAAATGAAACTATTTTACCCAAAACGCTGCTTTAACATGGAATTGACAAATGAACGGATAATATAAAGTCATAAGTGAATCATATATGATATAATAAATATTATTATGGTTCTGTTACAGGTTATTAATATGTTTAAACCCACTATACAGGAGTCTCAGACACATACAGATGAAATTGGACATAAGGCAAGGGATAATTATTCCAATCTCATTCTTATCCGAGATTGGTTATTCGTAAGTATTTACTGGGGTTATGTTTATCATCCATGTCCATGTTTTCTAAAAATGTTTTCATAAAATGTTTAATATTATTCCATGTCTTTTAAAGTCATCATTACCCTTTTATGACTTTTACCACATGGTTTGGAATAAATCTTTCTTTTGTTTACCATACGAGGTACTTTTTGACTTTTTCGACAAAAGTACGAGGAGAATGTTTTTTATTTTTTTAAACTTATATGACATGAACAAATTTTTACAGTTTTATAAATCCTTGTTTCCATGATGATTACTATGCAAGATTTCATGATTACTTTCAAAAAAATCCTTTTCTTGTAAAATTGAATGGCATTTTGGGATAAGAAAATGATTTTAAAGAAGAAAGGATATTTTCCTCAAGAATTCATTTCAAGTGTTTTGCCAAAACTATTTTCCATCTAATATGACATTATTTATTATGATTATGTTTCAAGTATAACGTGTCTATGATTTACATGGTTCCACTTTTCTTATGATTAAATGATATCCATTTTATTTATATGGATTATATTATGATGGGATGATGTTTATGAAACCCATTTTTATTCTTTGGGTTATGATGAATGGTTTATGTTTATGTTGTGCCACAAGTAAGAATGATTTCATTATGAGATGGGTGGGACCTATATCTCCCTCCAATTCATTGGGTAAATATTTATATCTCATGAGATAGACATGGCTGGAATGGTATGATAATCAGTTTTAGTGATACAGGACTGGAACGAGGAGTGAACTCGATTCAGAAAGGGACTTTGCCCACTAAGATGCTCTTGGCAGCAATACCTTGGCTATATTGAAATAATATCATGTGCTTAATTGTTTTCCACAATTACATGTTTTATTACCATGCTATTTTATGATGATTGATGTTATTTTATGATATATTCATTAAATTCTTCCAAGATTAATGTCATTGCTCAAGATTTTCATGTTTAGATTTTATGTTCATGTTTTTGCATTCAAATGTTTATGGATTATTGTATGTTCTCTATGTTTAACCTTACTGAGCATTTGAGCTCATGCTTTTTATGTTTTCTTTTCCCCAGTACATAAAGAAAGGTTTTACATAAGGAAACAATAGGATAAGATCATTATGGGTGATGTTGAAGATCTTTCACCAAGATTAGAAGATTATTTTTCCGAGTTTCCAAAGACACTAAACTATTACGGTCCTTGTGTGTTTGTTTTTGTTATGTTTTAAGTATTCCCAAAAAGTAATGTAATGTCTATATACGTCATGATTTGGGTCTCTACAGTTGGTATCATAGGAATGGTTTAGTCAACCTTTAGAAACTGAGATGTGAAAACTTTAGTGAGAACCCTAGAGATATTTCTATGGTTTGTCTAGGGATGTCCCTAAGGTTAAGTATAAGTATAGGTTATAGTCCCAGAATTATGGTAACAAAATTAGAATTAAACATAGGATGTTATATATTGAAGTTACTCCCCCTTGATTATTATTTTACCTCTCGCAATATTCTTTTTGGGTTTTAGAAAATGGCTTGAAATAGGAAGATTGACGATAATGGAGGATATGATGGACAATGGAATGATATTATTCATGAGCAACCAAATGAAATTTTATCTAGAAGTCCACATATCGTTATTATTCCTAATCATTAATCTCATAATATGATCAATAATCTCAACTTTGGTAAGTTTCCTGACATAGATAATAAGATAAATATGGAGTTTCATGATGATCATAGAGGAAAGAAAGTTCAATTTCCCTCATGCAAATAATGTGGGAAGAGGAATCAGGGAGAATGTTTCAAAGGAACTAGAAGATACTTTGGGTGTGGAAAAGACAGACACAAAGCTAGTAATTGTAAAGGAAAAGATTCAGTTAACACCATGGACAAGGATAATGGTATTGCTAAGACATCAACAACGGTAATGTGTTTTAAATGTGGAATGTATGGGCATTATGTAAACCATTTCCCTAAGGGAAAATCTCATAAAAAGAATCAAAATAGTCATATGGGTAGTATTTATGTGGATGATGATGAAGAGACTACCAATGATATATGAGATGGAAGAAATGATGAAGCTCAGTTAGTGGTTTATGATGGTAGTGTAATGATTGTATGTTTAGCAAAAATAATTAATGGTACTATGGAATAAATAAAATCTAAGGATTGTTACACTATTGCCTTTGCTTGAGTTTAGAAAGTATATGTTGAATGGTACAGGTAACCATGAAAGGTTCTTCAGATATTTTTGGAAAGCACCTAATATGAACATAGAGAAGGGATAATGAGATAATGAAATGTTTGATAGTATTAATGAGCTCATGACTAATATAAGGAAAAGGTTATATCATGGTTTGAGTATATAGAAATTTTGGGATTTTGGTTTGTTGAAAGAGTTAACTTTTGATAGCATTCATGTTTTCACTAAGGTTCAATAAGTATTCATTTTTCAAGAGAATTCATGATTAAGGTATTCACTTGTATGGAATGTGACCAAAAAGATATATCAGATTATATATGGGGGATAAATGATCGTATTCACATGCTCGGTAGATGATATTTCTAGTAATTGTTTCCTTTAATCTATGAGCTTGGACAAATGTATTTTAGATAATCCTAAAGATTGGAATGGATTATATTGGACATAAGTTAGTATTGTTTAATGATATAACTTTTTCTATATTATTGATGTGATGTTATAATAATGTAGTTTTAGAAAAAGGACAACCTGCAGGACGGGCGACAACCCATCGCGTTGGACAAGGCTGTGGGAATCAAACCCACAACTGAAGTGCGACAGGCCTTTATTGCCTACCACTGGCCTATAATAAGTCCCTGGTTAGTAGAAACTAGTTTTATTAAGTAGTATGATAGATGAAGTATAAGTTAATTTTTTGAATCATATAATATTAACCTCACCATAGATGGACTTAAGTATATTCCATATCTTTTTCTATCCTTTTGTTTGAGACAGATGGAATGACCCATCATTCTATCACATGATCTACTAACACTTCGCAAAAGACAAAGTCAACTTCATTTCTTTAAGATATGAAGGTAAAATTGTTTGAGTCATGAGCAACATTGGGATTGTACCAAAATCAAGTAAGTATTAATTTTAATTCAAAAAAATTTCAACATTTGGGAAATGATCTTGAAAACCAAAAATGTTGTCCTAGTGCTCTCATATCGGATGAATCAGATGGTACCTTAGATCATCTCAAATTTATGGATTTGTGATTATTGTCTTTTTCATATCCATGTTCTCTACCACTCTCCATAAGAACTTTATAGTTAAATACTTCTTCCATATCTATATTTTCACCTATGTTCTCCTATTTGGAAACCCAACAGTTAGTTAATTTGGGAAACCATTATGTTTCAAACATTAGTTTTTAAAGATAAGTTTTGGTATTCCTTTTTATTATGTGGGTTTCTATTAAAACTTTTGAGTAGTATACCATTTATAACCCCAAAGAATTTCGAGGGCGAAATTCATTTTAAGGGAGGTAAAATGTAACACCCTGAGATTTTATGAAAAAATGTTCTTTTTAATTTCATTGATATCTTGTGTGGTAATATACACCAAAAGGAGCTTGCACTACATGTATCCCTGAGTTGGCTTACATTACATGCAATCGTGACCTTCCACGATAGCGTGTGTTATACGAAATACCGAGTTTCACTAAACAATAATATGTTATTAAAATATTATATAAAATAGCCGTTATGAATTATAATACCCACTTTTTGAAATTTTATAAATTTTTTCTTTCAAAATGGACTTCATTTTTTGATTTGGAATATCGAAATTAGACTAGGGTGAATTTTTGGAATTTTTCTAAAAACTTTCAATTTTTGATGAATAGTGAAAACACTGGGTTACTATTTAAAAACCGACTTTTTATAGAAATAATTATTTATTTTATTAAAATTTATTTTGGGTCAAAATTTATAAATAATACCTATAAAAGCTTAATGTAATTCATTGGAGTCATTTTATAATAATTGTAGACATATAAAAATTTTGTTGAACTTTTCACCGTCTTTTACCCACCTCCTAGGAGAGTTTGAAAATTTACATAAAACTTAATTTTACCACTTATATGAGTTGAATTTAGAAAATATGAGAGACACGGTTAATATCAAGGAATAAAATTTTGTTCAATAAGATAAAAACAATTGTTGGTGAATAGTAAATTTTTAATTTTATTTACCATGGTTATAAGTAAATAGGGTAATTAAGGGTAAAAATGATATTATTATTACCCTAAAACATGTAATAATTCAATTGGATAAGTGTAGTTCGACCATAAACAACCTTATGGATAATATATTACCCTTTAGGTCCACTTGGATTAGATTAGAACATTTATTATTATTTTATTTAAAGAAAAATTAAAATAGTAAAATCAAAGTTTAATAACTAAAACATTTTTAATATAGGGTTATACATAAGATAAATTATAAAATAAATATTCATTAGAAAGATAAAAATATTTCATAAATAATGGTATTTTATCTATAATTTTTAGACATTAAATAATTTAATTTATTTATGACACAATGATGATGCAATAATTACTTCGTTAATAAAATATTAACATAATTGATGTTATAAATACCCAAATAAAAGTGATTTTAGACTTTTTATGAATTCCACTAATTTTATAGGTTAATATGAAATTTTAATATTAATTTCATTAACTTTTTTGAACTAACCATGATGTTATTATTTTCCCAAAAATCAAGTACCAAATAGTGTCAAAATAGACATAAAATAGTTTTTTTAAAAAATATTATATGATTAATTGTAATTTTTTTTCCTAAAAATCGAAGGTTCGGCCAAATGACTTAGATAAGGATATATATATTAATAATGAACCACTTGGGCTTATTCTGGCTTGTTATAGAATGTTTATTAACCATATAGTGTAAGAAAATAAAAATACACGGTAAAAGTTAAATAATTTAACTTATTGTTAAATCTAAATGATAAGGAAACAATAGTAACCTAAACATGTCTAAAGACTATTGGTTGAGAGTATTTCGACCCATACCCACCTTATCTTTTAAATAAATCAATTTTTAGCTATTAAAAATCGAATATGACTTTATTATAAAATAATATTTTAAGTTTTCCTAAGGTGCCCATCTCCTCCCTTATAAAAAGGGCACCCCGTCCCTCTTCTCTTCACACACTTTTGAGCCTTGAAGATCAGCCAAACCCTAAAAATTCCTCTTCTAATCCTCTATAGTTATATCATAGTGGTTCTGGGGTTCTCAGAAGACAAAATCTATTACCCTAAGAATAAGTTTAAAGGAGCTGCATCGAGGAAGAGGCAATCTCTTCTACCAACTCTTTCAAGTTTCTCTCTTCTCCTAATTCCTATTATTTAGTTGTTTCATTATAAAGTAATAACATCCGTGTTACTTATATAGTAATATGTTATTATAAATATGAAAAAACCCTATTTCAGCTTCTATCGATTCTATGGAAAACAAAATCACCGCGCGTGCGTACGTACGAAATACCTTCTCCACGCCGTGGTGTAATCATTTTTTCCACCAAAACTATACTTGGATGGGTATAATGGTGTAAAGAATTAATATATATGATTATAACATCATAATTATTCTTAGATATTATATCATCCACTCCAATTCCATTCAATAAATATGGGAACGATATCATCGCTCGTGCGTACGTACGGATTACCGTCTCCACGACGCGATGAGATTCATTTTCCATGTTAACAATTCAAGAGTGATTATAAAGTATATATAATAAGTAATAATGAAATATATGACATAATAATACTACTTTATATATATATATATGTATGTAATCTTCTTAATTCCATTCAATTCAATAAGGAAACGAAAAACAACATTCATTCATATGTACGGCCTACCGTCTCCATGAACGGTGTATTTCATTCCATTTATCGATATATTATATATATGTATATTCTGAATATATATTATATATAAATCATGTTTTATATTCTGGAATTATGTAATCATGATCTAAGTAATCATATTAATAATTAGAAGTCAAAACACAGACGATAAATGAAATGATTTTACCCAAAACGCTGCTTTAACATGGAATTGACAAATGAACTGATAATATAAAGTCGTAAGTGAATCATATATGATATCATAAATATTATTATGGTTCTGTTACAAGTCAATAATATTTTTAAACCCACTATACGTGAGTCTTAGATACAGATAGAAAAAACTGGACATAAGGTAAGGGATAATTATTCCAGTCTCATTCTTATCCAAGAATTTTTATTAGTAAGTATTTACTGGGGTTATGATTATCATCCATGTCCATGTTTTCTAAAAATGTTTTCATAAAATGTTTATTATTATTCCATGTATTTTTAAATTCATTTTTACCCTTTTATGACTTTTACAACAATGTTTGGAAGACATCTTTCTTTTGTTTACCACATGAGGTACTTTTTGACTTTTCTGACAAAAGTACGAGGAGAATTTTTTTTAAACTTATACGGCATGAATAAATTTTTACGGTTTTATAAATCCTTGTTTCCATGAAGCTTCCTATGAAATATTTAATTATTATTTTCAACAAAATCCTTTTGTTTTAAAATTTAATGGAATTTTTGATAAGAAAATGATTTTAAAGAAGAAAGGATATTTTCCTTAAGAATTCATTTCAAGTGTTTTGTCAAAACTATTTTCCATCTAAGATGAAATTATTTAGTATGATTATGTTTCAAGTATAATGTATCTATGATTTACATGGTTCCAAATTTCTTATGATGAAATGATATCCATTTGTTTTATATGGATTATGTTACGAGGGGATGATGTTTATGAAACCCATTTTTATTCTTTGGGTTATGATGAATGGTTTATGTTTATGTTGTGGAAAAATTAAGGATGATTTCATTATGAGATGGGTGGGACCTATATATCCCTAAAATGCATTGGGTAAAGATTTATATCTCATGAGATAGACACAGATGGAATGGTAAGATAATCCGGTTTAGTGAAACCGGACTGGAACGAGGAGTGAACTCGATTCAGAAAGGGACTTTGTCCACTAAGATGGTCTTGGCAGCAATGCCTTGGATACTATAGAAATTATATCATGTGAATAATGGTTTCCCACAATTAAATGTTATATTCCCATGCTATTTTATCAGGATTTATGTTCTTTTATGATATATTCCTTACGTACTTCCACGATTTATGTCATTTCTCAAGATTTTTATGTTTAGATTTTATGTTCAACTTTTTTCATTCAAATGTTTATGGATTGTTTTATGTTCTCTATGTTTAACCTTACTGAGCATTTGAGCTCACCCTTTTGGTGTTTTCTTTTCCCCAGGATATAAGTAATGGTTTTATGTAAGAAAACAATAGGATAAGATCTTTATGGGATATGTTGAAGATCTTTCACCATGATTAGAAGATTATTTTTCCGAGTTTCCAAAGATACTAAACTATTACGGTCCTTGTGTGTTTATTTTTTTATGTATTAAGTTTTCCACAAATGTAATATAATTTCTATTTAAGTTATGATTTGGGTCTCTACAGATGCATTATAGGTTCATTATATATAATTTACTAAATAAAAATTAATAATCATTGGTTGAATGCCTATACCTGTTATCAGTATCCATAACGAATTGCACACATGTATGTTTTGGTATCTAAGGTGAAACCCATAGCTATTTTTACTCATGGATTAGTCACACCTAACTGGGCTCAAATAAGAGTATGGGAAACTACATATCTCCCATAGATCCTTAAATAATTAGAGTGACCTTACATGGGGCCTCTATCACATCATAGAAAATATACCCATATTTTGTCATTTCTCAGTACAACTCATATCTAGGTCCAAAACTATCACTCGAGGATTATAACATCCTAGTATTAACAAAAATGGACATCACATCACTTTTTGGAATACATAAAATAATACCCAAACAGACTCCCAAATACCCAACTATTTTAGTGCCATAAGAAGCATATAATCCAAAACACTGTTACATGAGTGAGCTATGTTATCTTATTCTTGGTTATCCAAGACATTAAAACTCTTGAGACTTATCATATATAAAATATATATTCTTAAAATGGGAAAGGAAACATAAAAAGTGAGAGCTCATATTCTTAGTAAAGGTAGACAAGGGTGATATGTAAGTATATAAATAAACATAATGGTAATATAATGTGAGCATTAAATAAGATGAAAATACCCTACAAATCAAAGATCAGAAACATGAATAACGACATAAATATTAGTATTACATAACTCCTTAATCACGAGAGAAAAGAGCATGATCCAAGAAAAAATAATACAAAGAAATCGTGGAATATATATAAACATAGAAAATCATATTCTAATGATACATATAAATAATTTTCTAACATGTTAGGCTTGGAATAATAACCTATGTACCTGCTTCAGGCTTGGAATGGACTCCTGTGTACCCAACAGTTTGGGGTTTTAATTCCCTCACATGTAACATATTATTTCAAGCATGAGATTCCCTCTCGTGTACCCTATTTTTTTAGGCATCGGATATCCTCTTGTTTAGCCTCATATTTTGGGCATGGGATTCTATCCTGTGTACCCTAATGTTCCTGGCTTTGGATGCAATCCTGTGTACCCTATTGTTTTTGGATTATGAAGACCTCTTGTTTAAGGCTTGGGATTAACTCGCATGTACCCTCTTGATCCTATAAAACATTTATTATTACCTTATGAATTTATGGTAGATATAGGTCCGACCAATCAGATAATGAAATTATACATGCATGTGACAAAAAACAAAAAAATCATTCATTATATCATGAACCCTAAAAAAGAGATGGGTTTTAAAAACTTTCTATCATAACCCATGATATAAAATTGGTTTTATAAACATGTAATTATTTCATAACATATGGAAAAAGATATGTTTCAAAATCACTCTATCAAAGCACAATGCTTGGAATGAATCCAGTCTCATAAGAAAAAAAACCATGGGAGAGGAATGGGTTACATAAATATATAACTTGTGAAGTAGAAACTGGTTTTATAATCATCATTCCATAAAAACATAACCCAATAATAATGAATATAAATGGATCCTTTGGAACATTTACCTGGAAGAAATTCGTAGAAAAAACGAATGTCATCCTAGATGGATAATAAATTTGAATTTTTTTTAAAGAAACTTATTTAAGAAAATAACTTTTCTTATATAGAAATAGGTTTTAAAAAATAAAAACATCAGAAAACTATTTTCATTAAATATTCATTGAAAATATAGAAAAGAGGCTTTGAATCATTTTTTAATCCTTTTCCCAAGAAAACGTATAAAAAAGGCTTTAAATTTTTTGAAAAGTATTTCCATTAAAACTTATAAAATAATATCCAAAACATTTTAAAAACATTTTTCTTCGAAAACTCATTGAAAACATATAATCAAAATAATAAAAATATTATGAAATATATTTCTATGAAAAAATTGAATAATTATAAAGAAACAATGAAATAATTTTTTAATAAATTTATATGAAAAAACATTGAATAATTATATATAATTCATTAAAACATTCTGAAAATATTTTAGAAAATAGGGTTTTAAAAGAACAATGTTTTCTGACTGAAGAGAGAGGTAAAGCTGGTCTTTAAAGAAATAGTTTCCTAATCATCTTATATACCACAATTGAAAAAATGGTACCATTACTTGGATATAGCATTAATAAATAGGGGTAAGAATATTCATGATGTTTTTCAGAGATGGATCATAATATTTCATCAATAGAAGCATAATCATAAACAATAATGATAAATAATGTGATTGTTACAATAAACTGTTAACAGTTTGGTAACATTAAATCATAAAAAAATCGAAATAAAAACATTTAATTTAAATTAAAATAAAATTTAAAGAATTATATTCATGATATTTCACTTCAAATTCAATATATACAACTCATATATATATATAAAGGTTCATAACATGACAAGTGTCTCAATAAAGGAAAACTGAGAAAAAACTACTTTACCAATTTGTTACCTTTTGAAACATAAAAAATTTAAAAAATGGTAAAAATTGGATATTAAAATACCCATAAATTTATTATAAATACCATAAAATAGGTATATACAACACAAAAAATATATGAGTTGTTAATATGTCATGTATCCCAAAGATGATAAAAAGTGTGATGAGAAATCCCCTTACCTTATGTCTTGAAGCTGTTATTATTCATAAATTATTAATTTATATTAAATGTATGTTTAATAAAAATACTTTAAATACTAATAATATTATATTTAATATAATATTTCTTGGTTATGACTTTATATTACTTGTTTCTTTACAATTCCATGTTAAAGTTCCGCTTTAAGTAATATCCCCTTTGTTTTTCGCATGTGCCTTAATTTGTTATATGTATGGTCTTTATACATATATCATGATTTAAAGAATTTAAAACATGATATAAATATAATCTATATTAATTATATAGATATTTATATTAATCTATAAAATATAAAAAAAATTAAACACACTGTTCATAGATATGGTAAGTCGTACGTACGCATGATTGATGCGTCTGTTTTATTATCGTATTGAAATAAAGAAATAAAATAAAATATATTTATATAAATATAAATTATCATTCAAGTAGAATTATCATGCCATATATATCATATAATTGTAATAGACCCACCCTTAATATATTCCATGTAGTGTTTGAATGAATCACATTTGTTTCATGGGTGGTAGTCTTCATTTCCCTTAGAATATACAATATTAACAAACAATAAAGAAAATGAAGGTAGGAGTTTTACTATAAATAAATATGTATAAGTAGATCATAAATACCATATATATCATATAAAAACATTATTTCCTTTATAATTACAAACAAATATACGTGGTAAAGGTAGAAATAATAACATCGTTTCGTGAGGTGGTAGTTCACCACAAACCATAAAAGTAAGTTCATTACCCATTAGAAGGAAGTGTGTGTAAGTTATGGTAAAAAACATAGAATAAATACATATTTTTATATTTAGGATAAATTTATTATTTCCATATCATGTAATAAAAATAATTGTGTTAGTAGTGAAATAAAAAAAAGGAATGAAGCTCAAGGAATGATGTTACCTCCTCTTTTAGTAACTCTTTTTGGTTTTCACCAAAGGGATTCCTTGGTAAGATTTTTTAAAAAACAAAGGATTCTTGGAGTAATGAGGTTATTGGGATGTTAATTGTCCATATATTTAACTATCATAAGTATCTTTAGATGTGTGAATAATGGGGAGATTCAGTGGACATTTATAGGGAAGGGAAGGTACATAATAGGAATTATTGAATAAAAGTTAGGTGTACCCATGTTTTGACCTAAATAATGTCATAAAAAACCAAAAAAATAATTATTTTCTGTATATGGAAGAAATATGGTTATAAAATTGGTTTTGGAAATGTTTATAGGTCATTTTCCCCATAAGATTAATATTAATTCCCTTATTAAGCTTAATTTTTCATTAATTGCTCTAATTTATCTTAATCACTTTCACTATTTTTTTGTCAAAAATTAATTTGATAATATTATAAAATAATTATAATTATTATTAAAATAGAGTATTTCTATTTTTATAAATTCTATTTATAGAAGCATGAAATTTATTTTTAGTGCTAATCACTAAGACGTGGTGAGAAAGAGGGTTATTAATGCGAGAATTTTCAAAAGTTCATTATGATTTTATATCTATGTGAAAAACAAATTGATTCCAATGACAAAAATTGGATTAATAGCCACATAAATTATATAATATGACTTTAAAACCAAATTAAAATATAATTTAACTATATAAATGATTTAGAAAAAGGCAGTTTTTAATTAAAATTTATTATTTTTCACTATGTATCTAAAAAATCATGTTTGTCATAAAAAATCCAAAAATTCCACCTATTGTAAATTAAAAACAATGAATTAAAAAATAATATTTATTTTATCAAATTATATTTCTAAAAGTATCTAAAATTAATTTACTTATTGTTTATTAAAGGGTATAAAAAGATGTTCTTTTGAGAAAATATTTTTTTTAAACATTTAAATACTTTAACAAAAAATATATATTTAATTATCAAAATTATCAATAATATTTTAATATTAGTTATTAATAATAATATTTCTAAATTTAATGTCAAGGTTATAATTATTTTTTCATATAATTATAATTATAAAATGATGTTTTGTAGAAACTCATTGTTTCTTGTAACACATACCAAGGCGATGATGCGTGTAGCACAAGTCGAGTTGTTGTTATGTGTAGCATAAACTTATCCCGCGTTATCTATTTTTTAAATATTAAAATAGTGTAAAATAAAATGAAATAATAAATTTTCTCTATCATATAACATAAGATATATTAGGTTTTGTATGAAATAAAAAATCTTAAAAAAGATTAAATTAATTCAAAAAATATTATTACACAAAATCTCAAGGTATTACAAGAGTAGAAAATTTTTAACCCAGTATCAATGACACAATGAATTTAATGTGTCTAAAGTGTCCCTTTATAATATACCATAACCCATAATACCAAATCTAGTGCTGAAATCATAAATTATTTTTTGCTCTTTTTTTTAGGCTGATAATTGTGACCCAATGTTTTCCCATCCAAAACATAGAAGATCAAAAGGAAAACTTGTTTCAATTTCATCCTTGACGAAATTATAGGTTTAGGGTTTTAGATAATTAGGAAAAACCCCATAATAATAAATTCACATGAATTTAAATGAGAATTTCTCTAATTTCAACATTCATACAATATTTCACATTAAGTCATCATCACTGTCCATAGGAAATATATTCTAGACATAATTTGGTTAACATAATTATTTATAACCTAAAAAAAAGAAAAAAATAATGGTGAGATAAAATTACCAGTAATGTAAAACATAATAATTGGTAATATAATTTAATCAATGATAACAATAAGTTCATAAGGGTATGATAAAATAATCAATTTTCATTATTTAATCATAAAATAACTCATACCCATCAATACCTAGATCATAAAATATGAAAACATTCCAAATTCAAGGGAAATCAAAATCCATAATAATTTCCATTGATATCAATCTTTATCATAAGAAATATTATAAACCCATAGAAAGAATAAATAAATGTGTTTGTATCTTTGAACATTTTCCCAAATACCCCATGATAAACACATTTTCAAAATAACTCAATCACAGTTAGATCGATAGGAGGAAAAATCAGATAACTACCTCCATTATAACTCTCATGAGAAGGAAAATTATCAAATGCATTGTTGTTATATCAGGGCACATATATCATAGAAGATATAATGGATTCACCTTATTCTATATTATATTACATGTTATATAAGTTATAAAGGGCTCAATCCGTACTATCTGGGCCACCCCATCATATAAGTTGTAACAACTCACCTAGTATTATCCTTGCTGCCCCATCGTATAATCTATGTCTAAGAACCACAATAAAATAAAATTCAATGATATTTCATTTAATTATAAAACTCATAAAAATAATTATTCTATTTATAACATGATTAAACTATGAGAAATAAATGGGTTTTCTACCAAAATATTTTAAACTTGATTGACCCATGGAAAATAAATGGGTTCCATGACAATCTCTTTTAATTATGATTAACCTGTGGAAAAGAAAAATGTTTGACAACAACATCTTTGAAACAATATTTTTACACCTAGATAAATAATTAGGATTGTATCAATACCAAATACACCCATTATAGGATTATTCACCATAGGGATTATTTATGCTAATGAATGGAAATACCACTAAAATATTATTAATAATATACTTGAGAAATTTATACTTATCATTTTGAAAATAAATACTTAAAATAAAAAAAAATTATTATACAATAATATTTAATGATTATAATGGAAAATTATCATATTAATTTAAATCATTTGTTGATGAAAATATCTGTAAAGCCTTGAAATACACATTTTAATCCATTTTTTATTTTTTTAGAAATCATGGTATTGGAAGAAATTTTTTTTCAATTAAAATATGATTTTTTTATTAAACAATAATTTTTAAATATTTATTATATAAAGAGATTAAATTGAACGGATAAAATTTTATTCTCATAAGATAACCATAGGAGAATAAAATCTATGATTATTCTTAAGAGGTATATCATAACACTTGAACATTGGTACCTTAATCACACACAATCTTTATAAATGATGATATTATGAAATAAAACTCATATCACATTGGTATAACTGAATCACAATCCCCGTGAAATAAAGATCCTAAAATGGATATGTAAATCCCCATAAATTTAGGTATAATAATCAAAAAATATGTTCAAGGGGAGTATATAAAAAAACAAAACAAGAATAAGTGGTGACTATGACATATATGGCCTAGCAAAAAAGCGAGACAACCAAAACACATTACATCATACCAATTTTTGGTTAATGATTCTTTATCATCCAATAAAACAAATATAATTTTTATTATAAATATATTATATAACAAAATTTATATGTATCAACCCAAAATTTATTTTCTTATTCCTTTTATTTCCAATTTATTTGTAATTCCTTATTAAAGTTATATTTCGGGTAATAACCACATTATTTTTCTATATGTTTTGACTTGTTATTTTTCTAATATTTCCTAGAACATCATTTAATCATATAATTTTTTTAAAAATAATATAAATAATATATATATATATATTCATTATTTATGTATTTATAGTAATCCATAAAATTTAGTGATAGGAAATGAAATACCCTATTCACAGAGACGGGAGGCCATGCATATTGATGACCACAATTTTCATTTTTACTTAATATTGAAATAAATAAATATAAAAGATATATATATATATATATATTATACTTTTGGTATAATTTATATTCCATATATATCACATATGTTTTATTAACCCAACCGCAATACATTTCTTGTGTAGCGTGAATGAATCACATCACTTAATAAGACAATAATCCACTTTACACAAGAATGACATCATAATATTCCCTCAAAATGGAAATAATTAAGGTATGAGTGATATATTAATTCTAGTAAATTAATAAAATCATAAATATGATATATCAACTATAGATCCATAATTATTCCTCGCCTTGTAAAGGTGGCAATGAAAAGCGAATGACATTATTCAAAAGGCAGTTGACCACTGTACACATGAAATATGATTTTGTAAACCATTTTATAGAGATGTATGAAGTTTTAGACATTACCATAATCATAAAATATATCATTATATGGAATATACTAATTTTTTTATATAATCATGGTATAATATGTTCTGAAAGAGGTAGGGAAAGAATCAAAATAAAGATGCTTGTTGAGGAATATTACCTCTTCTTAGAGTATCCTCCTTAGGTTTTAACCAAATATTTCAATGGGTGGATTTATGAAATCATTATGGCATGCAGAATGAGTTGATTAATTTTTATAATTTATATGGGTAGTGTTTGGATGATCCCAACAGATTTAGAGGAGTGAAGATAGGGGGGGGGGTGAGCTCCCATTTATATTTGAGGAGTGGCATTTTAAAAAATAATCAAAATTATTCATGATAGGGTGGTTAAAGTTACCAAAATTGGATAAAAAATCGTTAATTAATGTTTTTGATGGATTCTATGGTCTATAAATACATCCACCACACAATAGAACACACCATTTAAACATTTCCTTCATCAACATACATGATTCCTGATTTCGTTCATTCTGTTTTTCCATTATGGTAACTAGTTTTCTATCTTATATAATTTATCATTTAAGACTAAATTAATGTAGAAATTACTAGAATATTTCAACCCTGTAATTATAAAAATGAAATAAAAAACATCAAATGAAAATTTTATCTCTGTTGAATATTAGTTTTATCACAAGCGCTAGTATCGTAAAAAACATCATTTTAACCTTAACCGCACTAACCACATCTTCTAGTATTTACTAATCAATATAGTAATTATAAAATAAAAATTTGTAATATATTATATATTTTTTAAATTTAAATATCACTTGGAATAATATAGTATTTTTATTAATTTTATATCAATTATCATTTATTATGAAATATCATTATTGTGAGTTTTGATATTAATTTTTTAATTTGAATTTTAAAAAATATCTAGACAAAGTTGTATTTTGAATTCATTAAATTACATTATTTTTTATTTGATACAGTCATATAAAAATTAATTTAATAAAATAATTCATTAAATTTATTTAAATTTTAATATTTCTAGTTTAAATTAGTTTATTTAATAATTCACTAAATAATTACTACATTGGTGTTTCATAGGTATTTAAATGAATTATATAATATAAAAAAAATAAAATAAACTATGATAAAAAAGAAACCAATTAATATTACAAAATAATTTTTATAACAAAATATATATATATATTTTTCCCAATCCCAATGGTATATAATTATTAAAAGTAATTTTTTTATTTTTGTCTTTTTCTTAACATAACATATTGAATGAGTCACATTCAAGGAAAAGTGTGCATAAATCTAATAAAATTAGCTTCTAAGGTCATAAGGATTCAATTATATCCATAAAAAAGGTTTATTACATGTCTATAGGTCATTTTCCTAGTACGTTTATTGTTTTATTCCTCTGTAAACTTGTTTTTTACTTTAATAATTGTGAGCGATTTTACCTATTTCACTTATAATTATGGTCAAAAATATTGTTGACCATACTAGAAATTTTATATTATGATGATCCAAAATATTCAGTCCAGTTTTTAAAATTCCATTCACATAATTGGAAAAAATTAATTTAATATTAATTTCGCATACGTGATGAGATAATATGTTATTAAAAACAGTATTTTTTGGACAAAAGATGATTCAATATTAACTATATGAGTCAAAAAAATAATTTCTTGAAACTAAAATAATATTTAATGATAATAAATATATAAATTTAATTTAAAAATAACCAATTAATTACTGTTTTAAATTAATTAAAATTGAGAAACATTATGAATTTTAAAATGTTTTAAAAAACACATGTTTTCAAAAAAAAAAACAAACATTTAATAATAAGCAATATAATGTGGATTAAAACTAATTAAATAAGTAAATATAACTTTTATCACTTGAAAACAAATTCAAAAAATTTGGTCTTTAATATGTATTAATTTTTTTAAACAAATTACATTTTACAAAAATATGTATTTTTCACTATTCACAAAAAAATCAGTATTTTCCAAAAACCTATAAACAATTATCTCAAAGATAATAATGATATTATGATTCAAAAATTGAATGTAATTTTACGTAATAAATTTAATAAATTTTCAAAAAAACTTTATAATATTATTTTCATGAAAATAATCAAAATCAATTTTGAAGAGAACATATTTTTCAATAATAAAACCACATTACAAAAAATGATTACTTCTTTAATAAGAATTCATATATAATTTATATTAGTATGAAATTTATATACATATATATATCATAAATTTTTTAATAAAATTCATTCCATAAAATTTAATTTCTTTTTGATAACACTAATATATATCATGATTCGGTTATGTTTGGTATTGCATATTGATACACTATTGAACCTAAAAATATCATAAATGATATTATGAGTATTGCATAAAATAAAAGATAATATCATCATTTTGTTTTCTTTACTCCAACAGACATAATTTTATTCTTTTAAAACATTAAAGTGTTACATCATCCCCCTTTAATAAATTATGTTCTAACAATTTTTACTTGATATTAGTAATTAACGGATGGGACTTTGAAAATATTTTTTTTGTAAACCCACATCATAAAAATGGTTAATAAAACATCATAAAAATAAAGAAATGTAAATTCAATATTCATATGGAATAAAGAATCACTTGGTTTCCAAATAAGAGAGCATAAGTGAGAATGAAGGAAAAACCTAGGGAGTGATTGATGCACTTGATCACAATAAAGTTAACGATAAATGGAATGTTAACAGTCTCAAAATAATTTTGACATTCAAGAAGATAATCATATCATCAAAATGGAAGGTACTATGAAAATACTTTTGTTTATGGATCCTTTTCCTAGAGTTGAAGAATTATCTTACCCACTATACTAATAGAATATGCAAATATACTAACATTATATGAATAAATTAATACTTTAAAAACATTCAACCACAATATGAAATTTTTCTCTAAATATGAATATTATAGACGATTTTCACTTATAAGGCACAAAAATAAACTTTTAAAGACAATATGACCACAAAAGGGATAAGATGTTATTCCTCATATATTTAGACCTTAATGAAAACCCAAATATTTTTCACATTGTAAGATAAAAAATCATCCTATATTATTCTCAAAATTTCAACAAAAATATCCAATGTGAAAACCAAATATTTCCATTAATAAATATCCTAAAAATTATTCAAACATTTCAAAGCTATTTTGGAAACCCAATAATTATAAGGATTTGATCATATATATTTCGAAGATAAACAACCCATTATTCCTCAAATAAAATATCATATTTTTATGAAAAATCATAATCCTTACATATAAGAAATTCATACTAACTGGGACATCATGTTGGCCAGTGGTAGGTGTGAAAAGCTTATCATTATTTGGTCATTGGTTCAACCCTACCACATTTCTAGGTGCAATGGGTTGTCACCGAACATACGGCTTTCCGTTTTTTTCATTAAACATGATAAATAATTCCACCTCAAATAGAAATTCTTTTTAATCATGGGGGTTAAAAACATCCTAATCAAATAAAACATCCCCTCAAATTAAATTTATAACCTCAACGTTTTTAAAACATAAATCCACAAATGAGGTGTATCAAATTTGAACCTATGAACAACCTAAATCACACAAACTAAATATGGAATCCCTAAAAATTAAGATAACCTCACATGAAAACATTGTAATCTCTAATGTTATACATAACAGCCTTTTTTACGAATGATAATAGCCTAGAACCCATACCCCCAGATCTAGTTCTAATATAATAAACATTACATTTCTATCTTTGAGGTCGATAATTGTGACCCAATTTTTTTCAATCAAAATCCTACAATATCAAAAGGCAAAATCCGATCACAAACATCATTGATGACCTTTTTGGTTTAGAGTTTTATATAATTAGGAAAAAATCATATTTAAACAATCCCTATTACTTTAAATAAGATTTTTTTCTATTTAATCATCCTTTCATTGTTTCAAATTATGTCATCATCATTGTGCAATTGAAATAACTACAGAACATAATTCATTCAACCTCATTCTTTTTAGACCGGGGAAAAACATAAGAAGGATGAGCTCAAATTCCCAATAAGGGTAAAAATAAGAATTAGTAATTGAATGTCATCAAGGTGTATAAGAAGTTCATAAGGGTAGGACAAAATAATCAGAGTGTATGAGTTAATCATCAGATTACTTATACCTATCATTACATGGATCATAAAATATGAAAACATGGAAAAGGAAAGTGTCATAATATTCAATAACCATGTTCCAAGTGTTATAAGTCATGATCATAAGAAAAATTATAAACCCATATAAAACATAAGAAAAATAGGTTGGTATCTCGGTGTAATTTCCCTCATCACTCATGTTAAATCCATGTTATAAATAACTAGGTCTGAGTTAAATTTATAGGATGAAACCATAGATACCTCCCTCCTTGTTTCCTCTTAAGAAATGGTACAATGCCAAATATATTGGAGTGTTATATGTGTACACCCATCATATAATCTATAGCTGGATCACCATGTGCTATCTGGTTTACCACATCATATAAGATGTAAAGGGATTAACCAGCATTATCTAGGCCACACCATTATATAATTTGTAATGGGATCACGTGGAGCTATCTGGGCGGCCCCATCATATAAGAAATATACATGAACCACAACTTGAATAAAGTTAAGAGAGCCTTCATTTCATCACTAAACACATAAAAACAATCATTATTCCCTTTATAACTTGATTATCACATGAAAAAGAAATGTGTTTCATTTAAATATCTTGTAAAAATGATTGAATTGTGAAAAATAAATGGGTTCTATAACAATATCTTTGAATAATTATTAACCCATGGAAAAGAAACAGGATTTATTAAAATAATTTTGAAATAGTTTATTTACATCCATCAAATGAACAATGATGGTATCAATACGAAATATCCCCAATGGTCGGTAAGTATCAACAAGGGGTTTTTATTTTTATGAATTTAAATACCATTAAACTATCTTTAGAAATATTCATGCGTAAAATATCATTTTCATTTTTAATATTACTTTTTAAAACATAAAAGATATTGAAAATAATTTTCAATGAAAATATAATTCAAATACTATAGTAGTAGATTATAAATTTTATTTAAATAATTCCTTTATGAAAAATCATTTTAGGTCTAAAAAAATAATCATTATTGAGAATATTTAAAAAAACATTGTTTTGGAATAAAAATATCATTTGATAGAAAAAATAATTTTTTTAAAAACAAATTTATTTAAATACTGTGTATATAAAGAAAATAAAATGAATGGTTATTTTTTTCTCATGATATAACCATAAGAGATTAAAATACATGATAAGTATTTAGAGGTAGATAATAATATTTCATCATTGGTGTCTAAATTCCGAAGAATCCAAATAATCGATGATATTGTAACATAAAACTATTAACTCATTGATAATATTAAATCATAAGATACATAAAATATATATCCTAAATTTTTTATTTAAATCGCCATAAATTTAATTATAATAATACTACAACACATTTATGGTAATTATATAAAACTAAAAATATGTATCAGTGTGGAATATGACATGTGTCTCATAAAAGTAAAAGTGTGATGAGAAAACAACCATACCTAATACTTTTTTTGGTAAATCATGATTTATCCACATGTGTAATAAATATAATTTTATTATAAATATATTACATAAGTATATTTATATGTATAATAACATATATTAATTTCTTATGACCTTTTATTACGATTTTAATAGTAATTCCATGTTAAATTCATGTTTTGGGTAGTAACTGATTTGTTTTTCTATATACATTTTGACCTGTTATTTTTGGTCCTATTACTTAGATCATGATTTCATAATATTTGAAATTTAATAATGATATAAATATCATATATATTAAGTATATATGTATCAAGGGAAATCCATAAAATTTAGTGGTAGGAAATTAAATACACAATTTCTGGAGACGATATGTTGTACGTATAGATAAACATTGCTTCCATGTTTTTCATATTGAATAAAATAAAAGTAATATATATATATATATATATACATATATATATATTTTTTATAACTAAAATATTATTTTTATGTCATAAATATCACTTATTTTCATTCAGCCTTTCACAAAAAACCTTCATTAAGTTAAGGGAAAAGATGGAAAAGTATCGTGACCTTCCTTCTCCAAGATGAAGAAGAGATAATTACCCCTAAGTGCAGCCTCTAGTAGGACTTTGTGTGGTGACTAGAACAAAGGTTATAAAAATATCAAAAAATGGAAGCCATTACCCTTTTTATAGTAAACAATATCAGGAGATAATATGTATAAAGAATAAGAAAATCTATGGAATATATATATAAATAAACCGAAATGAATCCCACATGAATTTTTAAGGTAAAATTACAAGAAATAAAAATAAAAATCCAATGAAAGTACCAAAATAATACTACATAGAATCTCAACAACCATCCCCAACATCCGATCTAGAAAGGTCCAGCATGATCCACAAAATCCCCCTAGAAACCAGAAAATAGTTTTATATACGTAGGGTGATCGTATAAGTATACTCAGTAGGGACAGCCAACATCACCCATGCATAAGTCGGAAAAGAATACTAATGGACTTCTGAGAAAAAAATTAGAAACTCAAAATCTCATAAAAATATATACTATACACCCCAAAATCACCAATTCATGCTTACCAAATAATGAATGTCATGTAAAGTAAAAATAGTAAGCACATCAATAATTGAGAACTCCATACCACTTCCCACTGGTAAATTTCTCTTATGTAATGATGAACATATTGACAATAACAATATCTTACACAATATCCACTATCACAACCTTCCCACACTCACCTAAGCCACAAACCACATCCTTCCTGCAAACAACTACCCCACAACACCATCACATCCCACCATCAGATACCTATTCCCCAAAACCATTACCTCATCCCTAAAACACCTAGGATAGTACAACATATCTCTTCCCAAAGCCACATGGTAAGAACACCTCACCCACAGACACCTAGGCCTCACTACTGCACTACATACATCCGAAAGAGTCTATGGCTACCAATGCCTAGAAGAGGGACGAGTGAAAATCCGATAACCAACCATCCATCCTCCTACTAGTATGTTGGGAAAAGAAACCCACCCCTATAACAATGTGGGTGTTATGATCTTAGTGATGGACATGGGTGTGGTGTGTATTGAAATCACAAAAATTTATATGTATATATATATATGTACCAAACACATAGAACAACCTCTGGGTTTTCTAAACAAACAACCGACCCACATAAAACTACAATTGCTTCCACCTTAAAATTCACATATCAAAATGAATAACAGTCACTTCCTAATTTGATAAATGGGATCCACTTCACTACAATCCACGACTCAAGACATACCCATGAACAAATCATTTAACTAGTTGTCATCCTACATTATCAAATTAATTATTTATGTATTCCATACCTACCAAGGAAAATATAAAAAACAAAACACAAAAATTAACATCATAACCCTCAAACACTTAATAAAAGACTCTGTAAGCTCTAGGAGAAAACCACATGCAAGGTAATACCACCCTTCTGAAGGACCCTAAGTCACCCTATGAGGTGGGGGGGGGGGTAAATCATTGTGTCAACTTTTTCTCCTTTTTATTGGATCTTGTTCCCAAGTTGGTCAGAACTTAATTAAACATGTATGATGGATATGTGAAGTAATTAAATCATTCACATGCATAAAGACAATAAGGAAATTTTATTAGGTTGGACACTAAGGGCTACGTCCAAGGAGCATATGCCGATAGGTTTCCAGCCATACCTAATTCCACTAATCTTGATGAGTTGTGGATTATAAAGGTTGGGTAAAATCACTCTATCCCAGGAATTATGGCTTTCAAAAAGTTCAGGGATATCCCACTGCTTCCGTCGGATCACTTCCTCTGACTCCCCCTGGCACACCTCCCTAGTGAAGTCACACTAAGTTTATGGACGTGAAAGACCCTTCAATGGATAATCATGGATGTATTTGTCTCCTTCTCACCATGAGGCTTTTCTTGCATGATGTTTATCAGTTGATGCAATTTAATTCTCAATATTATTCTCTAGTTCAATAACCAGATGTACTAAGAGTTCTTATTCTCCTTTTCCAAAATCAAAAATTCTTTTTTGATTATTCAAACATAGATAAATAGCTCATTAGGCATCATCAGATTCAACCCTTCTTCTTCCATAAGTGAATGTGACCATGCATGTGGCAATTTAGATGTGATATTACCTTTAAATTATTTACACATGTGCACCATTAGTTTAGGAATCTTCTCTTAAAAGTATTCATGTATCCACATGTATGCGTGAATGCATGAACTTCCTCTTCACCTATCTTATGTTATGGCCCGAATGGGCATGGTTCCATTAAGCACAGACGTATCCTCATTTCCACTTATATTACTTTTATTTTATCACCACTTGGTTCATATTTTCTTAAAACTTATGTGTGTTATAATTCAAATCATGCATAATAATATATACACGCACTTCCCATCACCATGCACAATCATCCTTCTCCCTTCCTCAACACACACTGTTCGTATTAATTTGTTTATATTTATAAGTATTTAATTTTATTAAAATATAAATATGAATATTTGGGTATGGTATCAGGTTCTTATTATCCTTTCACACACCAAGGGTATAGATCACTTTTATGCACAAATGTGTATGTCTCCTCTATGAACCAGGACGATTCGTAGACCCTCCTTGTGCGAGGAATTCACAGGCTTCCATCACATAGGAAGTGCAGACTTCATTCACGTACCAAGTGGCACACAGTTATCCTCTGTGAAATGATTGGTAAAAATTACATCCCCTTTTGGGATACTCTTCTTTGTGAACTAGAGTGGTACACTGTTGAATTGATTGGTAGGATGGAACATTGCTCTACAAACCCAAAATGGTACGCATGACCTCTTCCTTAAGAACCATAAGTGGATCAAAACTTCTCTTTTTTTCAAAACATGATGGTATGTGGTTCCCTTATTCATGAACTAGGTCAGTACGCAAGATATTCATCATGAACATAGAATAGTGTTTATATCATGCATGCCCTTTATCGAACATGAAGATCAAAGAGTCATTGTTTACCATAATAGGTTCCCTCAGAAGGATTTAAAGAAGCAGACTATTATCAAGTTGGTGGATCCCTATATTTATGTAGAGATAAAATATTTTCCACTTCATAAATCATAAATATATTTAATGAAGAATGCGGTTTTGTAATCACCAAACCACTGTCAAGAGATACAATAAAATTAACAGTTGTTTCCTTCATCCACATTCGAACTTCATTATTTTGTTGCATGCATGAAAATGTAAATGCTTGCATGGATTAATTATGTCATGATTCTCCTTATGCATGAATTATAATAAAAAATGGTGTTTGGAAGTGTGATCAAGGAGTCTCGGAATCATCTCTAGTGGACTATGTCATTAGGATACCTCTGTAGGTTCAGAGGATGATGATGATAAAGTTGTTGATCTATAGATGTGGGATCGACTCGGATCTCTTGTGGACGATGATGATTCAATCAAAAGTCGCAGGATGGGGTGTGCAACCAAGATGACACATGAGATTACATGGATGGATTAGATTATTTTGTTCATTAAGATCTCCAGCCCACATCGAGACTAAGACATGGAAAGGATATAGTTTATTAATCAATGTGTGTGGCCTTAGTGCCAGATTACTCCTCTCCCCCTCAAGTGCCACCCCACATCAGTTCTCCTCAGACTCGTTCTTAGTGCCCACTCTACAACCTCGGGTGCGCACCTAGCACCCACTATGAATACCCTGGGGCTTATACACAGCCCCTATGTGCCTCTTTCGGGCTGGCCTTGAGGGCTTCCCTTTGGGTGCCGTTGAACCTCATTTCCCACATGCTCCTGAGGTTTGAGGTCCTCAACTGGCATTATAAGGTGGACCATATTTTTGGTAAAATCATAAAACAAATTTAAATTGATAAAAACAATGTAAAACCAAGATTATATGCCATAAAAAACAAAAAATTTCTTCCTCTTCTCTTCTTCTTCATGATGTTGAGAACAAGTATCACTTTGATATATGTATTTGTAACTTAGGAAAAGCATCAAAAATCATCTGATTTCCATTTTCTATTTTACTTTTGAGAGATCGGTTCTTCATGTAGATTATCATTGACATAAATTGAAAACCATATAAAACAAATACAATCTTCATACACAAAGTGGTTCCAACAATCTCCCCTTATGTGTTTGTTGTCAATACATTAATGTTATTTAAAATGATCATGTCAATGTAAAAATTATAGTATTCTATATTCTCTCCCCCTTTTAGTTTTAAACATTAATTTTACTTTATCTCCCCATTATTGATAAGAAAAATAAACATTTATGGTAGAGAGGGTATCAGTACATACTTAAGAAAATGTTCCATGAATCCTTTCACTCTAAGTCCACTTGAGCAATTCTCAGTGTAGAAAACAAGACAATTTGATCTAGACAACAAATTTTTCCATTATCCCCTGATCATGATACATCATGAGATGAGAACTCATGTACTCGTATTCAAGGTCCTTTCCAATTTTTTATGTCATCTATTGATTTAGTTACCCCCTTGAGTTCTTTCTTCACCTTCAATTCCTTATAAAATAAGTAAAATAAAAAAAGTGTTAAAGGAATAAAATGGGTCCTTATTTCTTATTCAATGTGAGTAGGAAGGCCGAGTTTATTTTTTCAACCAAGATTCTTCATTTTCTCCACTCCTCACACATTCACATTTGATATTCAGTTCTGACCATGGTTGTGCGGATATCAATAATTCTTCCATATCATTGTGTGTGAGTATTCTTTATTCAAGATCTTTTAATGAATTAGAATCTCCTGGTGAAACATTCATCTTCTTGAGAAGTACTTCTTGATCTATAATAAATGGACTCCAATTCATAACAGTGTGACCAGCCTTATTTCACCTCATACACTGGAATTCTCTATCTTCTTGTGTAATCTTCTTATTTCCCATTGCACTAGCCTAATCCTGTACATCTACTTTCATTCTCATTTATTCCAAATATTCAGGCTAGATAACCAATATGTCTATAGGAACTATATCATAATGTTTGGATTTTTCTCATGGACTATCCCGATAGTCATTTTTTAGGAATTATTTTGGATGTACCACTCTTCAACTTCATGGATTTTGAATCCAAGGACTTCTCACATTTCTTTCTTATAGTCTTCTTGGGAGAATTTCTTTTAGAATTATTCTAATTTTATCCCTAGGTAGATTATTCTTTCTTATCTAGCTTCTGTGTTCTTCTGTTCTTATCAGCTCTTGATATATGTTGAGATAATCATGCCCTATTCTTGTGACCACACCCAATTCATACATCACAGATGATATCTATCATTCCAAATATGTTTTCATTAAACTGATACTTCTAGATCTATTGATGTATATTCTTATTCTCTGGATTTCTCCCTTTTGAAATAGGATTTCCCCGCGCCTTTTCATTTAAATGATTCTACCAGCTGTCTAATGCACAATTCTGAAATCATTTTCATCACCAACATTGAAACCAAAATCTTGTCTTCTTGATATCTTCTATATAATGTTTTTGTCCCTTCTTCCTAATGTGTTGTGATCTATCTTGGGAACCATAATCCAGATTCTTCTTTATATCCACCATATCCATGGTGATAGGTTCTTTATCATAACCATTACTCATCAATACTTTCTTAGAATTTTTCTACCAACATTCAAATTTTTTAAAAACATAATTTGAAACAATAATACGTGTTGGTATATATGGTATATTCTCTTTCTCAGCTGCTTGTGATAGATCAATGAGCGAAATCATGATCTTCTTATCACATGTTAGGGATGTTTTGACAGTATTATCTTCTAGTGAGAATTGAATAGAAACAAATACTATTTCTTGAGATGGATAATCATGAGTTTTTATAATATTCTTGTCACATATTTGAGGTATTTCAGCTATAGTATACTCCAGTGAGGATTGAGTACTAGTAGCAACTGTTTCATTATTTTGTGAAGTCTAAATATGTGTCATCTCAATATTGGTCAACTAAGCTTCTAATTTTAGATATTTCATGTTATGAATGATCTTATGTTCTTCAATCATGATCGTCTTTTCATCACAAACCTTTTCCATTCTTTCAAAACCATCTTCATGCATCTTAATGTTTCTTTGTTTCAAATATTCACCCTCTTTGTTCTTCTTGGATGTTTCTTCCAAATTTAGAACCGTGAATTCATTGCTCTTTTTCAGACCGTCATTAAATGCATTGATCATTTCTTTCAATGTCTTATTTTCCTCCCTCTTTCTCTTAAATGGATTCAATTATATTTAAGAGCCTTAAACATTCAAGATTTCTTTCTTCCAATACCTTTTACACATTATCAATTTCTATTTCTACTTGGTTGATTGTAATATGCATATATTGAAGTTTTCTATAAACAATAGCGACTGTTTAATTAATAATATCATATAGATAAGTTCTTAATTTCTCGATTGTCAGCTCATGTTAATTAAATGATTTATCATCATCACCACTTGTATTTGAATGATTTCTTTTAGTGGAAACCTTAGACACCTGATTCTTAGTTTCCAAGCCTGATATATTTTTTACTATAAATAAGGCATGGAGAACAATATGTTGCTTATTATTTAGGCATTATGGACTTCTTCAACTACTTCTTCTCTTTATTTTTTCTGTTCATCATGGTCTTGCTGGGTATAGACATCTTCTTAGAGATAACCGATCATTCATCATGATTACTCATCATTATAGACTCTGGAAATAAAACAGAAGTCCTCTTCTAAACACAATTAATTAATAGTATCCAAGGTGACCGTGAGGGGGGGGGGTGAATAAGGTTGTCAACATTTTATCAATTTTATTGGATCTTCTTTCCATGTTGTTAGGAACTTAATTAGACTTATATGCTGGATATGTGCAGTAATTAAAACATTCCCATGAATAATGGAAACACAACACTTTTAATTGGTTTATCACTAAGTGCTATGTCCAAGGAGAAAATACCGATAGGTTGCTGGTAATACCCAATTCCACTAATCTTCCATAGATGTAAATTATGAGGTTATGGTATAGTCACTCTATCCTAGGTACAATGCCCTTACAAATGATCAGGGTTAACCCACTACTTCCCTCAAATTACTTTCGTTGACTCCCCCTAGCTCACTGCCCTAGGTGAAGTTACACTCAGTTTATGGACATGGAGGTCTCTCTAATGGATAGGCATAGAAGTCAGTGTCCCATATTCTCCATGATAATTTTCATACATCGAGGTATAGATTTTATTCTATATAACTTTCAATCTTATTCTCTAGTGCAATAGCCATATCAACTAAGACTTATTATTCTTCATGGAAATTATCAAAAATTCTTTTGTGATTGTAAAAATAATGAAAAACATATCACTAGGCATTGTCAGAATCAGCCCCTCTTCTAACATGTGTGCATGTGACCATGCATGTGAGAATTTAGATTTTCACTTCCTCTTCACTTAATTAAGCTCATGCACCCTTGGTATAGGATTATTCTCTTTAAATTATTCCCATAAGAATGTGCATGCATGAATGCATGCAATTACTCTTCAACTTTCTTGTCTGAAGGCCCAAATGTGTATGGTTCTATTAAGAACACACACAACCTCCATTCCCCTTCTTTTTATTTTATTTTCTTAACACTTGGTTCATATGTTCTTACACCTTATATGTGTTCTTATTAAAATCATGCATAAGAATATATACATACACATCCAATCCCCATACCCAATCTTCCATCTCTCTTTCTGAACGCACACTATTCAATTTTGTTTGATTATATTTATAAGTATGTGATTTTTTTCAATAAAAAATGTGTATATTTGGTAATGGTATAGTATTCATGTTCTTCTTTTACAGACAAAGGGTGTGGATGAATCTTATGCACTATTGTGCTTATCTCCTCCGCAGACCAGAATGATTTGTGACCCCTCCTTTTGCATGGGATGTGAGGGATTACTTAACACATGAAGTGCATACTTCCATCGCATACCAAGTGGCACACAGTTCTCCTCTACAAAGTGAGTGGTACATGAGACTTACCCTTGCCGGACACTCTCTCTTGTGAACCAGAGTGGTATATGATCTAACCGAGTGGTATGCAAGAACTTTAATCCACGATCCCGAAACTGTATATAGTACCTTCTCTTCATGAACGAGAATTTGTTCACAGATCTTATTCTTCTCAAACCAGAGTGGTACCTGGCTGCCTTATTTCTGAACCAGATCGGTACGTGGGATACTCTTCATGAACCTAGAATCTTTCATGGATTGGGTATGCCCCTTCTCAAACTTGAAGATCATGGAAACATTGTTTCACAGAATAAGAGCTCTCAAAAGGCTTGGAAGTAGTATCCTATTATCAAATCGGTGGATCCCTTTTTATAAGTATAGGTAAAAAAATTTTCATGAGAAATCCTTCAGATATTTCATGAAAATGTCAGTTTTGAATTCTTCATACCACGGTGATGAGATATTTTGTGATTCACATTTGTTTCTTACAACTGTGATTGAGCATCATTATTTCATTTCATGGATGAAAATGTAATTTCATTCCTGGATTTGTTAAGTCCTGACGATCCTTATGCATGAAGTCTATGAAAAAATGGTGGCTGGAAGTGGGATCATGGAGTCTCAACACCATATCTAGTGGACTGTGTCATTGGGAGCCCTCTTTGGGTTTGGTGTTTGAAGATGACGACATGGTCGATCTATGGCTGTGGGATCGACTCAGATTACACGTGGATGGTGATGAATAGATCACTAATCATCGGATAAAGTGTGTGGCCAAGAGCTCTTGCAGGATTATATGGATGGATTAAATTAGTTTGATCATTAAAATCATTTTCCCACATCAAAACCAAGATACGAAAATGATCCATTTTATCAATCAATGCATGCGATCTTAGCACAAGATTACTCCTCTACCCCCTCTAGTGCTTCCTGCACCAGTTCTCTTTTGGTGCGCACCTAGAGACCACTATTCATATCATGGGGATTATACATGTCCCCCATGTGCCTCTTGATGTCTGGCCTTGAGGGCATCCCTTTGGCCGTAATTAACACTCAGGTCTTGCATGTGCCTGATATTTGAGGACTTCAGCGAGCCTTGTAAGGTGGCCCATATTTTTACTTAATGAATAGAACAAATTTACTTTGTTAAAAACAAAGAAAAACCAAGATTATAAACCATAAAATACCAAAATTTTAGTGACCCAAAGCTTGACGTACATAGATATTTAATTAATTTTGCGAACTACCTAATACATACAAAAAACAGACACCAAAGGACAGTATTAGTTTAGTTTCTTTGGAAACTCGGAACATAATCTTATAATCATGGTGAAAGATCTTCAACATCTCCCATAAATATCTTCCCCTTTTTTTCTTACCTAAACCCATAATTTATATCCTGTGGAAAATAAAACATATAAAGGGTGAGCTGAAATTCTCAGTAAGGGTAATCATGGAGAAAATAAAACAAACTGTATACATTTGAACACAAAATCTTGAACATAATGTTTAAACATCAAAATCATGAGCAATGACATAAAACAAGGAAGTATTTAATGCATTGATCATAATGGAACATCAATCATGACAAAATATCTTGGAAATAAAACTTGTAATTATGGAAAAACATTAAGCACATGATATGATTTCCATAGTATCCAAGGCATTGCTTCCAAGACCATCTTAGTGGACAAAGTCCCTTACTGAACTGAGTTCAATCCTCATTCCAATCCTGTATCACTGAACTAGATTAACTTTCCATTCCAACCATGTATATCTCATGAGATATAAATCATTACCCAATGCATTGGAGGGAGATATAGGTCCCACCCATCTCATAATGAAATCATTCTTACTTGTGCCACAAACTAAACTTAAAACATTGATCATAACCCAAGGAATAAAAATGGGTTTCATAAACATCTTCCCATCATAACATAATCCATATAAAACAAATGGATATCATTTCATCATAAGAAAAGTGAAAACATGTAAATCATAGATAAATTACACTTGAAACATACACATATGAAATAATGTCACCCTAGATGGAAAATGGTTTTTATAAAACACATGAAATGAATTATTGAGGAAAATATCCTATCTTTTTGAAAATCAATTTATTTTAACAAAATTCCATTAAATTTTAAAAGAAAAGGATTTTGTTGAAAATAATCATGAAATCATGAAGAGTAAGATTCACGAAAATTAGGTGTTATGAAACCGTAAGAATCCATTCATGCATTATAAGTAAAAAACATTCTTCTCAAACTTTTTCCAGAAAAGTCAAAAAGTACCTCGTATGGTAAACAAAAGAAAGATTACCTACATACCATGTAGTTAAAGTCAAAATGGGTAAAAAGGAATTTAAACATACATAAAAGAATTTTTAGAAAAATGGGACATGGTTGATAAATATAACCCCAGTAAATACTTACGAATAAACAATCTCGGATAAAAACGAGATTGGAAAGGTTATCCCTTACCTTATGTACAATTTCTTACTTATGTGTCTGAGATGCCTGTATAGTGGGTTTAAACATAATATAAACTTATAACAGAACCATAATAATATTTATGATATCATATATGATTCACTTTCGACATTATATTATCCGTTCATTTGTCAATTTCATGTAAAATAAGCATTTTGGGTAAACTCGTTTCATTTATCGTCCATGTTTTGACTTGTAATTATTAATATGATCACTTAGACCATGATTAGATAATTCCAGAATATAAAACATGATTTATATATAATATATATTCAGAATATACATATATATAATAGATCGATAAATGGAATGAAATACACCTTTCATGGAGATTGTAGGCTGTACGTACACATGAACGTTGTTTTCGTTTCCTTATTGAATTGAATGGAATTAAGTAGATGAAATATATATATATATACATAAATCCAGTATCATTATTATGTCATATATTTCATTATTACTTATTATATATAATTTATAATCATTCTTGAATTGTTAACATGGAAAATGAATCTCATCGCGTCGTGGAGACGGTAATCCGTACGTACGCGCGAGCGATGATATCATTCCCATATTTTTTGAATGGAATTGGAGTGGATGATATAATATCTTAGAATCATTATGTTGTTATAGTAATCATATATAGTTATTCTTTACACCATTATACCCATCCATTTAAGGTGGTGGTGGAAAAGCTGATTGCACCACGGTGTGGAGATGGTATTCCGTGCGTACACACGACCGGTGATTTCATTTTACGTAGGATGGATATAAGGTAAAATGAGGTTGTTTCATATTTATAATAATATATCAGTATATTAGGGATACTGGTGTTATTACTTCATAATGAAACCACTAAAGTAGAGGATTTATAAGAAGAAAGAAACTTGAATAAATCGGTAGATGGTATTACCTCATTCTCGAAGTGCCTCCTCTAAAAATCCTCTTAGGGCACTAGAGATGGTATTTTGAGAAGACACGTACCTCTATAAGGATTATAGGGAAGTGGGGAAGTGAAATGGGTAGATTTTGGCCGAGATTCAAGGCTCAAAATGGTATGAGGAAGAGAGGGAGGAGGTGCCCTTTTATAAGGGAGGAGAGGGGCACCTTTGGAATTATAAGAATTATTAATTTATAATAAATTCCAACCCCACTTAAAAACATCAAAAATGACTCAAATAAAAATTTTACATGATAGAGGGTTGTAATCTCATCAACCAATAAAATTTAAAAATGTTTTGAATTTATTTTAAACATTATCAACTTGATTTATCATTATTTAATCTATTTAATTTTATTTGTGGTAATAAGATTTTAAATTTTAAAGTGTTATAAATAATTACTTATGTGTTGTGAATTTTCTGTAATTGGATAATTTATGATATTTTTGAACATATAAATATAAATTTATAATTTATAATTTATTTTAATTTATAATTTTTTTTAATTATGTTATTTTTATAAAATAACAATAGTGTCAATTTTGACAATATTCAATTATTTGAATTTAAATAAAATCCTCAAAGAAGATATGTTTGAACTAAAAGATTTAATATATTCATAAAATTTCATATTTATCTATAAAATTAGTTTACAACATTAAGTAGTTTATATAATATTTATTTAAATATTTTTAAAACCTTTTATTTGGTATATATCTTAATAAAATAATTACTACAACATTTTTGTATAAATATTTAATATATTTATTTGTTGCATAAAAATTTAAAATAAAATCCTATGATAAAGATAAATACAATACCTTTAATAATAATATTCTTACATGAATTTATCATCTTAAAATCACAACATTTAAATTGTTATATTTATTAAATTATGAAGGTGACATCTTTGACATCATTTAAAATAAAATAATATAAATGTCATAATCAGTTTTATAAGGCTCTGAATGGTCCAAAAATCGACACTTGGATGCTTAGGGTATAGTGATACTCGACCAATAATGTTTGGTATAGTTTTTGGTCCTTTTGATAGGTATTGTTATTTTAATAAAAACTATATTATTTATTTTTCACTAAATAAATAATTTCTGCATCACTATTGTGTCACCATTAATGAAAATTATTTAATCCCTAAAAATTATAAGTAAATTCTCATGAAGTAGATAATTTTGTTATATTTCTGGAGACTATTCATGTTCGATGTTTCATGAAGTTTATCAGTAAATTTAAATTATTATACTTTGAATATTTAAGAGAAGGACATGTTGTCACTTTATTTGGTTTTAATAATAATTAAATTATTTTCATGGTCAAAAGTTCATAAAATGAAACTAATCCGACCCTAAGGTGATATGGGTCGACTTTTAGTCATCTAATAGAATTTTGGCATGTGTCACGGTAATTTTATAATCTTAGGTTTACCCTTAATTACCCGATTTATCTTTAAGTGAAGTAAATAAAAATTACCGTAGTTACTATTAATAATATCAAAAAATACAAGTAACATATTTACATAATTCAGACCCACTGAATAAAAATATGGAATCCAGTTTTCAAAATTAAAAATATAGAAGTTGCAGTAATTAATTTAAAATTTATCCCGTTGTTAAGAAAACGAGTTTTAATAGTTAAAATATTGCCAAAGATTGAAATGTTTTTACCTATGAATTCAATGTAAACTTAATTGTAAATACATAAATTATATTAAATGGTAAAAATATATTCTATTTATACTTTAAAACCATTCAATATTATAATTTAACCATATGAATTATTATGATGAACAAAGTTGTTTTTAATTAAAATATAGCGTGTTTTTACTATTCATTAAAATATGAAAGTTATCAGATTAATATGAAAAATTTATCCAAAGTAAATATTTATATACTTATTCCAAAGAAGAATTTTATTTTGTCAAATTGAACTTATAAACATTTCAAAAACTAGATTTAAAGTGAGTGTGCCATCAAAAGGCGACAAAACTGAATTTTTTGAAAAATACTTATTTTACCCGAAAAAATTATTTTATTCTAATACCATGTTCTAGAAAATGTGTATGATGAATCATAATGTTATAAAATTAAAAATTTTGTTAATAATATTCATAATGTCTAGTCCACAATAATATTATAACAATATATCATTGTTTAGTTAAACCTGGTATTCCGTACAACACCCGCTATCGAGGAAGGTCGCAATTGCGTGTAATGAAAGCCATGTCAGGGTTGCGTGTAGTGGAAGACTTTTTTGTTGTTTTATATAACAGAATCCAACAATATTTCATTTATAAATTAAATATATATATATATACACAAAATGTTGCGTAGAATAACTACTATCAAACAAACATGAAATTGTGTGTAACACGATTCAAGAATAGTGTTGCGTATACTGCAAGCTAATACAGTGTTGCGTATAGAACAAAATAATTTTGGTGTAGCATATAACACAATACATCCAAGAAATTAAAAAGAATAATTCTCATAAAATCTTAGGTTATTACATTCTACCCCCTTAATATGAATTTCACCTTAGAAATTCATCAGGGTTATAAATGGTTTATTACATGAGAGTTTCTTTAATAGAAACCCACATCATAAAAAGGAATACCAAAACATTTATTTAATAACTAAAGTATGATACGTTATAGTTACCCAAATTAACTAATCACTAGGTTTCCACATAGAAGAACATAGGTGAAAATATGGATATGGAAGAGAAATCTAAACATCATGTTTTGATGGAGAGTGGCAGAGAACATGGCTATGAAAAAGACAACAATCACAAAGCCATAAATTTGTGATGATCTAAGGTAGCATCTGATTCATCAGATATAAGAGAACCAGGACAACATTTTTGGTTTTCAAGATTATTTCCCTAAAATTGATGAATTAGAAGAAATACTTACATGATTTTGGTATAATCTCACTGTTGTTTGTGCCTTGAACAATTTTAACATCATCCCACAAAGAAATGAAGTTGAATTTGTTATTCATGAAGTGTTAGCAGATCATGTGATAGAACGATCGGTCATTCCATCTGTTTCAAAAAAAATGTTAGCAAAAGTTATCAAATATACATAAGTCTATCTATAGTGAGGTTAATCATATTTGATTCCAAATATGAACTTATACTTCATCTATCAGACAACTTAATAAAATAAAACTAGTTTCTACTAACTAGGGACTTCCTATAGGACAATGGTTGGCGCTAAAGTCTTGTCGCACTTTGGTTGTGGGTTCGAAACCTGCAGCCTTGTTCGACATGATGGGTTGTCGCCCATCCTATGGGTTTTCTTTTTTCTAAAACTACACTATTATAACATTCCTGCAATAATATAGAAAAAAAGTTTTAGATTTTAACAATACTATCTTAATTCATTCCAATCTTTAGGCTTATCCAAAAAACTTCTGTCCAAGCTCATAGTATAAATAAAACAATTACTAGAAATTTCATCTACCAAGAATTTGAATACCATCATTTATCCCCCATATACCATAAAATATATCTTGTTTGTCACATTCCAGACATGTGAATACCTTAATCATGTATTCTCTTAAAATATGAATACCCATTGAGCCTTAGTGAAAGCATGAGTGCTGTCAAAAGTTAACTCTTTCCACATACCCAAAATTCCAAAAATTATATATACTCAAACCATGATACCACTTTGTCCTTATATAAATCATGAGCTCATGAATACTACCAAACATATTATTTTATCCTTATCCCTTAATTATGCGCATATCATCTGCTTTCCAAAAATATTTCAAACACTTTCCATGGTTACCTATGCCATATAATTATTGAAAACCAGAATTAAACAATACATAGATATTCCAATATTTCATGAAAGTACCTCATCAACATTATTCTTGGATACCAATACGTAAACACTTCAATCCATCCTCTTCAATGATTGTCATGGAATACATCCTTCCTTGATTTAAAAGCAACATATTAGGTCCAGGCATTGAGTTGGGTAATGACTGTCTTATCCACAAATAAGACATTGAACTCCAAGACAGTCTATCACTCTGTGACCCTTTTCTCTACATAGATAACATCTTCCCCTCCATTTGAGGTATTATTCAATGTTCTTCTTCCCTTATTTAGAAATATCAATCTTCCCTTCTCTATGCTCCTCACCACGCGAAGATGCATAAAATTATATCTTCCTCGTATTTGATGACTTAGGAATACAACTAAACTTCATCGTGTTAATCATATATCAAGATGACTAATTCGTCATAATCACAAAATCTTTCTCTCTAGGAATTACAAAATTTTGTTGCTCATGGTCACCAATTTGTCCATTAGAATCAATGTTAACATAATTTTTTCTCGTTACCTCCATTGAATAAGACCATAAATCATAGTGTAAGAAACAGTTAAAATAACGAGGAACCACATAATCATAAAAAGTCACTTATGGGATGTCTAACTTATCACAAATTATTTTATCCATGATACCCTAGGTTCACCCTAGGGTATTAATGATTGTCAACATAATTCTAGGACTATAACCTATAGTTATACTAAACCTTAGGGACATCCCTAGACATACCTTTGATATATCTCTAGGGATCTCACTAAAGTTTTCGCATCCTAGATTCCAAAAGCAAACTAAACCTTTCCAATGATACCAAATTTAGAGTCCCAAAGCTTGACATACATAGACATTTAATTAATTTTTCAGAAAAGTTAATAAATAACAAAAACAGAAACCAAAGGACTGTAATAGTTTAGTGTCTTTGGAAACTCAAAACATAATCTTCTAATCATGTGCAAGGATCTTCAACATCTAACATAAAGATTTTTCCCTTTTGATTTCTTACCTAAAACCTTTCATTATATCCTGGGTAAAAGAAAAAATATAAAGTGTGAGATCAAATGCCTAGTAAGGGTAAACATGTAGAAAATAAAACAAACCATATACATTTGAACATAAAAACATGAACATAATTTTTAAACATCGAAATCTTGAGCAAAGACATAAAACATGGTTGTACGTAAGGCATAGATCATAATGTAACATCAATCATGATAAAATAGCTTGAAAATAAAACTTGTAAATGTCGCAAAACATTAATAACTTGATATGATTTCCATAGTATCCTAGGCATTTCTACCAAGACCATCTTAGTGGACAAATTCCCTTACTGAACCGAGTTCACTCCTCGTTCCAGTCCTGTATCACTGAACCAGATTAACTTATCATTCCTGCCATGTCTATCTCATGAGATATAAATATTTACCCAATTCATTGGAGAGAGATATAGGGCCCACCCATCTCATAATGAAATCATTGTTACTTGTGCCACAAAATAAACACAAAACATTCATCATAACCCAAAGAATAAAAATCGGTTTCATAAACATCATCACATCATAACATAATCTATATAAAACAAATGGATATCATTTCATCATAAAAAAAGTAAAACCATGTAAATCATAGAGACATTATACTTGAAACACACACATATGAAATAATGTCACCTTAGAAGGAAAATGGTTTTGATAAAACACTTGAAATGAATTCTTGAGGAAAATATCCTATCTTTTTCAAAATAATTTTATTTTCACAATATTCCATTCAATTTTAAAAGAAAAGGATTTGGTTGAAAATAATCATGAAATCTTGTAGAGTATGATTCATGAAAATTAGGTGTTATGAAACCGTAAAAATCTGTTCATTCCTTACAAGTAAAAAACATTCTTCTCGTACTTTTTCTGAAAATGTAAAAAAGTACCTCATATGGTAAACAAAAGAAAGATTCCTTACATACCATGTAGTTAAAGTCAAAAAGGGTAAAAAGGAATTTAAACCTACATTAATCCATTTTTATAAAAATGGGACATGGATGATAAATACAAACCCAGTAAATACTTAAGAATAAATGATCTCAGATAAAAAAGAGATTGGAAAGGTTATCCCTTACCTAATGTACAATTTCTTATGTATGTGTCCGAGACTGTTGTATAGTGGGTTTAAACATATTATAAACTTTTAACAGAACCATAATAATATTTATGATATCATATATGATTCACTTTCGACATTATATTATCTATTCATTTGTTAATTTCATGTTAAAGAAGTGTTTTGGGTAAAAGCGTTTCATTTATCGTCCATGTTTTGACTTGTAATTATTAATATGATCACTTAGATCATGATTACATAATTCCAGAATATAAAACATGATTTATATATAATATATATTCAGAATATACATATATATAATAGATCAATAAATGGAAAGAAATACACCGTTCATGGAGATTGTAGGTCGTACGTACACATGAACGTTGTTTTCGTTTCCTTATTGAATTGAATGGAATTAAGTAGATGAAATACATATATATACATAAATATAGTATCATTATTATGTCATATATTTCATGAATACTTTTTATATATAATTTATAATCATTCTTGAATTGTTAACATGGAAAATGAATCTCATCGCGTCGTGGAGACGGTAATCCGTACGTACGCACGAGCGATGATATCGTTCCCATATTTGTTGAATGGAATCAGAGTGGATGATATAATATCTTATAATCATTATGTTGTTATAATAATCATATATAGTTATTATTTACACCATTATACCCATCCATTTAAGGTGGTGGTGGAAAAACTGATTACACCACAGCGTGGAGACGGTATTCCGTGCGTACACACGACCGGTGATTTCATTTTATGTAGGATGGATAGAAGGTGAAATGGGTTTTTTTCATATTTATAATAATATATCAGTATATTAGGGATACTGGTGTTATTAATTCATAATGAAACCACTAAAGTAGAGGATTTATAGAAGAAAGAAACTTGAATAAATCGGTAGATGGTATTACCTCTTTCTCGAAGTGCCTCCTTTGAACATCCTCTTAGGGTACTAGAGTTGGTATTTTGAGAAGACCCGTACCTCTATAAAGATTATAGGGAAGTGGGGAAGTAAAATGGGTATATTTTGGCCGAGATTCAAGACTCAAAATGGTATGAGGAGGAGAGGGAGGAGGTTCCCTTTTATAAGGGAGGAGAGGGGCACCTTTGGAATTATAAGAAATATTAATTTACAATAAATTCCAATCCCACATAAAAACATGAAAAATGCCTCAAATAAAAAGGTTAGATGAGATAAGGTTTTAATCTCATCAACCAATAAAATTTAAAAATGTTTTGAATTTATTTTAAACATTATCAACTTGATTTATCCTTATTTAATCTATTTAATTTTATTTGTGGTAATAAAACTCTAAATTTTAATGTGTTATAAATAATTAATTACGTGTTTTGAATTGTCCATAATTGGATAATTTATGATATTTTTTAAAATATAACTATAAATTTATAATTTATAATTTTTTTTAATTTTTAAACAATTTTGTATTATGTTATTTTTATAAAATAACAATAGTGTCAATTTTGACACTATTCAATTATTTGAATTTAAATAAAATTCTCAAAGAAGATATGTTCGAAATAAAAGCTTTAATAGATTCATAACATTTCATATTTATCTATACAATTAGTTTATAAGATTAAATAGTTCATATAATATTTATTTCAATATTTTTAAAACGTTTTATTTGGTATATCTCTTAATAAAATAATTACTACAACATTTTTGTATAATTATTTAATATATTTATTTGTTGAATTAAAATTTAAAATAAAATCCTATGATGAGTATAAATATAATACATTTCATAATAATATTATTACATGAATTTATCATCTTAAAATCAAAACATTTAAATTGTTATATTTATTAAATCATGAAGGTGACATCTTTGACATCATTTAAAATAAAATAATATAAATGTCATAATCGATTTTATAGGCTCCAAATGGTCCAAAAATCGACCCTTGGATGCTTGGGGTATATCTATACTCGAAAAATAATGTTTGGTCAAGTTTTTGGTCCTTCTGATAGGTATTGTTATTTTAATAAAAACTATATTATTTATTTTTCACTAAATAAATACGTTCTGCATCACTATTGTGTCACCATTAATGAAAATTATTTAATCCCTAAAAATTATAAATAAATTCTCATGAAGTAGCTCATTTTGTTATATTTCTAGAGACTACTCATGTTCGGTGTTTCATGATGTTTATCACTATATTTAAATTAATATACTTTGAATATTTAAGAGAAGGACATTTTGTCACTTTCTTTGGTTTTAATAATAATTAAATTATTTTCATGGTCAAAAGTTCATAAAATGAATCTAATCCGACCCTAAGGCGATATGGGTCTTCTTTTAGTCATCCAATAGAATTTTGGAATGTGTTAGGGTAATTTTGTAATCTTAGGTTTACCCTCAATTACCCGATTTATCTTTAAGTGAGGTAAATAAAAATTACCGTAGTTATTATTCATAATATCAAAAAAATACAAGTAACATATCAACATAATTCAGACCCATTGAATCCAAATATGGAATCTAGTTTTCAAAATTCAAAACATAGAAGTTGCAGTAATTAATTTAAAATTTATCCCGTTGTTAAGAAAACGAGTTTTAAAAGTTAAAATATTGCCAAAGATTGAAATGTTTTTACCTATGAATTCAATGTAAAATTAATGGTAATGAAATAAATTATATTAAATGGTAAAAATATATTCTATTTATACTTTAAAACCATTCAATATTATAATTTATCCATATGAATTATTATGATGAAAAAGTTGTTTTTAATTAAAATATAGCGTGTTTTTACTATTCATTAAAATATGAAAGTTATCAGAATAATATGAAACATTAATCCAAAGTAAATATTTATATCCAGATTCCAAAGAAGAATTTTATTTTGTCAAATTGAACTTATAAACATTTCAAAAACTATATTTAAAGTGAGTGTGCCATCAAAAGGTGGCAAAACTGCATTTTTTGAAAAATACTTATTTTACCCAAAAAATTTATTTTAATCTCATACCATGTTCTAGAAAATGTGTATGATGAATCATAATGTTATAAAATTCAAAATTTAGTTAATACTATTCATAATGGCTAGTCCACAATAATATTATAACAATATATCGTTGTTTAGTTAAACCTGGTATTGCGTACAACACCCGCTATCGAGGAAGGTCGCGATTACGTGTAATGAAAGACATGTCAGGGTTGCGTGTAGTGGAAGACTTTTTTGTTGTTGAGTATAACAGAATCCAACAATATTTCATTTATACATTGAATATATATATATATACACTCAATTTTGCATAAAATAACTACTATCAAACAAACTTGAAATTGTGTGTAACATGATCCAAGAATAGTGTTGCGTATACTGCAAGATAATATGGTGTTGCGTATAGAAAAAACTAATTTTGGTGTAGCATATAACAAAATACATCAAAGAAATTAAAAAGAATAATTCTCATAAAATCTTAGGTTGTTACATTCTACCCCCCTTAAAATGAATTTCGGCCTCAAAATTCGTCAGGGTTATAAATGGTTTATTACATGAGAGTTTCTTTAATAGAAACCCACATTATAAAAAGGAATACCAAAACTTTTATTTAAAAACTAAAGTATGAAATTTAACAGTTACCTAAATTAACTAATCACTGGGTTTCCACATAGAAGAACATAGGTGAAAATATGGACATGGAAGAGAAATCTAACCATCAAGTTCTGATGGAGAGTGGCAGAGAACATGGTTATGAAAAAGCCAAAAATCACAAAGCCATAAATTTGTGATGATCTAAGGTAGCATCTGATTCATCAGATATAAGAGAACCAGGACAACATTTTTGGTTTTCAAGATTATTTCCCTAAATTTGATGAATTAGAAGAAATACATACATGATTTTGGTACAATCTCACTGTTGTTTGTGCCTTGAACAATTTCAACTTCATCCCATAAAGAAATGAAGTTGAATTTGTTATTCATGAAGTGTTAGCAGATCATGTGATAGAACGATCGGTCATTCTATCTGTTTCAAACAAAAGCTTTGCAAAAGTTATCAAATATACATAAGTCCATCTATAGTGAGGTTAATCATATATGATTCCAAATATGAACTTATACTTCATCTATCATACCACTTAATAAAATAAAACTAGTTTCTACTAACCATGGACTTCCAATAAGACAGTGGGTGGCGCTAAAGGCTTGTCTCACTTTGGTTGTGGGTTCGATTCCCGTAGCCTTGTCCGACACGATGGGTTGCCGCCCATCCTAAGGGTTTTCTTTTTTCTAAAACTACACTATTATTACATTCCTGAAATAATATCGAAAAAAATTTCTATCTTTTAACAATATTATCTTAATACATTGTAATCTTTAGGCTTATCCAAAATACTTCTGTCCAAGTTCATAGTATAAAGAAAACGATTACTATAAATGTCATCTACCAAGCATGTAAATACCATTATTTATCCCCCATATACCATAAAATATATCTTGTTTGTCACATTCCAGACATATGGATACCTTAATCATGTATTCACTTGAAAAATGAATACCCATTGAGCCTTAGTGAAAGCATGAGTGTTGTCAAAAGTTAACTCTTTCCACATACCGAAAATCCCAAAAATTATATATACTCAAACCATGATACCACTTTGTCCTTATATAAATCACGAGCTCATGAATACTACCAAACATATTATTTTCTCCTTATCCCTTAATTATGTGCATATCATCTGCTTTCGAAAAATATTTCAAACACTTTTCATGGTTACCTATACCATATAATTATTGAAAACCAGAATTAAACAATACATAGATATTCCAATATTTCATGAAAGTACCTCAACAACATTATTCTTGGATACCAATACGTAAACACTTCAATCCATCCTCTTCAATGATTGTCATGGAATACATCCTTCCTTGATTTAAAAGTATCCTCTTCAGTCTAGGAATTGAGTTGGGTAATGACTATGTTATCCACAAATAAGACATTGAACTCCAAAATAGTCTGTCACTCTCTGAGCCTTTTCTCTACATAGATAACATATTCCCCTTTATTTGAGGTATTCTTCAAGGTTCTTCTTCCATTATTTAGAAATATTAATCTTCCCTTCTCTATGCTCCTCACCATGTGAACATGCATAAAATTCTATCTTCATCATATTTGATGACTTAAGAATACAACTAAACATCACCTTGTTAATCATATATCGAGACAACTAATTCGGCATAATCACAAAATCTTTCTCTCTAGGAATTACACCATTTCGTTGCTCATGGTCACCAATTTGTCCATTGGAATCAATGTTAACATAATTCTTTCTCGTTACCTCCATTGACTAAGACAAGAAATCATAGTGTAAGAAACAGTTAAAATAACGAGGAACCACATAATCATAAAAAGTCATTTATGGGATGTCTAACTTATCACACATTATTTAATCCATGATACCCTAGGTTCACCCTAGGTTATTAATGATTGTCAACATAATTCTATTACTTTAACCTATAGTTATACTAAACCTTAGGGACATCCCTAGACATACCTTTGATATATCTATAGGGATATCACTAAAGTTTTTGCATCCTAGTTTCCAAAAGCAAACTAAACCTTTCCTATGATACCAACTTTAGAGACCCAAAGCTTCACATACATAGACATTTAATTAATTTTGTGGAATACTTAATACATAACAAAAACAGACACCAAAGTACTATAATATTTTAGTGTCTTTGGAAACTCAGAACCTAATCTTTTAATCGTGGGGAAAGATCTTCAACATCTAACATAATGATTTTTTCCTTTTGTTTTCTTACCTAAAACCTTTCTTTATATCCCGGGTAAAAGAAAACATATAAAGGGTGAGCTCAAATGCCCAGTAAGGGTAAGCATGTAGAAAATAAAACAAACCATATACATTTGAACATAAAAACATGAACATAATTGTTAAACATCGAAATCTCGAGTAATGACATAAAACATGGTTGTACGTAAGGCATAGATCATAATGTATAATCAATAACGATAAAATATCTTAAAAATAAAACATGTAAATGTCGTAAAACATTAATCTCTTGATATTATTTCCATAGTATCCTAGGCATTTCTACCAAGACTATCTTAGTGGACAAAGTCCCTTACTGAACTGAGTTCAATCCTCGTTCCAATCCGGTATCACAGAACCAGATTAACTTATCATTCTTTCCATGTATATCTCATGAGATATAAATATTTACCCAATTCATTGGAGAGAGATATAGGGCCCACCCATCTCATAATGAAATAATTTTTACTTGTTCCACAAAATAATCTTAAAACATTCATCATAACCCAAAGAATAAAAATGGGTTTCATAAACATCATCCCATCATAACGTAATCCATATAAAACAAATGGATATCATTTCATCATAGAAAAAGTGAAACCATGTAAATCATAGAGACATTATACTTGAAACATACACATATGAAATAATGTCACCTTAGATGGAAAATGGTTTTGATAAAACACTTGAAATGAATTCCTGATGAAAATATCCTATCTTTTTCAAAATCATTTTATTTTCACAAAATGCCATTCAATTTTAAAAGAAAATGATTTGGTTGAAAATAATCATGAAATCTTGTAGAGTATGATTCATGAAAATTAGGTGTTATGAAACCATAAAAATCCGTTCATTCCTTATAAGTAAAAAAACATTCTTCTCATACTTTTTCTGAAAAAGTCAAAAAGTACCTCGTATTGTAAACAAAAGAAAGATTCCTTAAATACCATGTAGTTAAAGTAAAAATGGGTAAAAATGACGTTAAACATACATTAATCCATTTTTAAAAAAATGGGACATGGATGATAAATATAACCATTGTAAATACTTACGAATAAACAATCTCGGATAAAAACGAGATTGGAAAGGTTATCCCTTACCTAATGTCCAATTATTTCTGTATGTGTCCAAGACACCTGTATAGTGGGTTTAAACATATTATTAACTTGAAAAAGAACCATAATAATATTTATGATATCATATAGTATTCACTTACGACTTTATATTATCCGTTTATTTTTTAATTCCATGTTAAAGCAACGTTTTGGGTAAAATCGTTTCATTTATTGTCTGTGTTTTGACTTGTCATTTTTGATATGATTACTTAGATCATGATTACTTAATTACAGAATATAAAACATGACATATATATAATATATATTCATAATATACATATATATAATATATCGATAAATGGAAAGAAATACACCATTCATGGAGACGGTAGGTCGTACGTATGGTTGAACGCTGTTTTCATTTCCTTATTGAATTGAATGGAATTAAGTAGATGACATACATATATATATACATAAATCCAGTAGAATTATAATGTCATATATTTCATTATTACTTATTATATAATCTTTATAATCATTCTTGAATTGTTAACATGGAAAATGAATCTCGTCGCGTCGTAGAGATGGTAATCCGTACGTACGCACGAGCGATGATATCATTCCCATATTTATTGAATGTAATTGGAGTGGATGATATAATATCATAAAATATATATGATGTTATAATAATCATATATAGTTATTCTTTACACCATTATACCATCCAATTAAGGGGGTGGTGGGAAAACTGATTACACCACGGTGTGGAGATGGTATTCCGTACTTATGCACACGCAATGACTTCATTTTTCATAGGATGGTTAGAAGGTTAAATGAGGTTGTTTCATATTTATAATGAGATATCAGTATATTAGGGATACTGATGTTATTACTTCATAATTAAAACACTAAAGAAGAGGAAGTATAAGAAGAAAGAAACTTGAATGAATCGGTAGAAGGTATTACCTCTTTCTCGAAGTGCCTCCATTGAACTTCCGCTTAGGGAACTAGAGTTGGTATTTTGAGAAGCCCAGTACCTCTATAAGGTTTCTAGGGAAGTGGTATGTGAAATGGGAAGTGGTTGTCCAGGATTCCAGGCTCAAAATGGTGTGAGTAGGAGAGGGAGGAGGTACCCTTTTATAAGGGAGGAGAGGGTCACCTTTGGAATTATAAGAAATATTAATTTATAATAAATTCCAAACCAACTTAAAACCTCCAAAATGACTCACATCCTAATATTAGATGATATAGGGTTGTAATATCATCAACAAATAAAATTTAGACATGTTTTGAATTTATTTTAAACATTATCAACCTGATTTATCCTTATTTAATCTATTTAATTTTATTTGTGGTAATAAGATTCAAAATTTTAAATTGATATAAATAATTACATATGTGTTGTGAACTGTCCATAATTAGATAATTTATTAAATTTTTGACCATATAAATTTTAATTTATAATTTTTAAATATTTTTGTAATTTTTAAACTATTTTGTATTATGTTATTTTTATAAAATAACAATAGTGTTAATTTTTAGACTATTCATTTCTTTGAATTTAAATAAAATCCTCACAGAAGATATGTTCGAACAAAAATATTTAATAGATTCATAAAATGTAATAATTTTCTAGAAAATTAGTGGATCACATTAAATAGTTCATATAATATTTATTTCAATATTTTTAAAACCTTTTATTTGGTATATCTCTTAATAAAATAATTACTACAACATTTTTTATAATTATTTAATATACCTATTTGTTGCATAAAAATTTAAAATAAAATTATATGATTAAGATAAATATAATACCTTTCATTATAATATTATTAAATGAATTTATCATCTTAAAATAACAACATTTAAATTGTTATATTTATTAAATTATGAAGGTGAAATCTTTGACATCATTTAAAATAATATAATATAAATATCAAAATCGGTTTTATAAGTCTCCCAATGGAAGAAAAATAGACCCTTTGATGATTAGGATATATATATACTCGACCAATAATGTTTGGTCAAGTTTCTGGTCCTTTTGATAGGTATTGTTATTTTATTAAAAACTATATTAATGATTTTTCAATTAATATATAATTTCTGTACCACTATTGTGTCACCATTAATGACAATTATTTAATCCCTAAAAATTCTAAATAAATTATCTTGATGTAGATATTTTTTTTAGATTTCTGGAGATTATTCATGTTTGATGTTCCATTAAGTTTATCACTAAATTAAAATTATTATACTTATAAGATTTAAGAGAGTGACATGTTGTCACTTTCTTTGGTTTTAATAATAATTAAATTATTTTCAAAGTCAAAAGTCCAAAAAATGAATATAATCTGACCTTAGGTGATATGGGTCGACTTTTAGTCATCCAATAGAATTTTGGAATGTGTTAGGGTAATTTTATAATCCTAGGTTTATCCTTAACTACCCGATTTATCTTTAATTGAAGTAAAAAAAATTACCGTATTTACTATTCATAATATCAAAAAAATCAAAGTAACCTATTAAAATAATTTGGACCCACTGAATCCAAATATTTAATCCATTTTTCAAAATTCAAAACATAGAATTTGCAGTAATTAAATTAAAATTTATCCCGTTGTTAATAAAATGAGTTTTAAAAGTAAAAATATTGCCAATGATTGAAATATTTTTACCTATGAATTCAATGTAAATTTAATGGTAATGACATAAATTATATTATATGGTAAAAATATATTCTATTTATACTTTAAAACCATTAAATATTATAATTTATCCATATAAATTATTACGATGAAAAATGTTATTTTTAATTAAAATATAGCGTGTTTTTACTATTCATTAAAATATGAAAGTTATCAGAATAATATAAAAAATTTATCCATAGTAAATTTTTATATGAGGATTCCAAAGTAGAATTTTATTTTGTCAAATTGAACTTATAAACAAGTCAAAAACTAGAATTAAATTGAGTGTTCCATCAAAAGGGGGAAAAACTGCATTTTTTGAAAAATACTTATTTTACCCAAAAATATATTTTATTCTCATACCATATTCTAGAAAATGTGTATGATGAATAATAATGTTATAAAATTAAGAATTTATTTAATAATATTCATAAAATCTAGTACATAATAATATTATAACAATATATCATTGTTTAGTGAAACTCGATATTGCGTACAACACATGCTATCGAGGAAGGTCGCAATTGCGTGTAATGCAAACCAAGTCAGGGTTGCGTGTAATGCATGACTCCTTTGTTGTTGTGTATAACAGAATCCAACCATATTTCATTTATACATTGACTATATATATATATATACACTCAATGTTGCTTAGAATAACTACTATCAAAAGAACTTGAAATTGTGTGTAACACGATCAAAGAATAGTGTTGCGTATGCGGCAAGCTAAAACGGGGTTGTATATAGAACAAACTAATTTTGGTGTAGCGTATAACACAATACATCAATGAAATTAAAAATAATAATTCTCATAAAATATTGGGTTGTTACAAAAACCCCATTTTTCTTCTATACTTCTTCATGATGGTGTCAACATGTATCACTTTGATACACTTACTTGGAACTTAGGACAAGCATCAACAATCATTTTATTTCAATTCTTCATTCTAATTTACATTATCCATTTCAAATAGGAGAGTTATGTTATACTTGTTGATCATCATTGAAAACCACTGACCCCCATTGAAAAAAAATAAAATCTTTATACATGAATTTGTTCCCAAAACCTTCTTCAAAATTATCCCTCCTAAACCATCATTGGAAGCCCTGAAGTAAGAAAAAACACCATATCTAGTGAAACAAAACTCACCCAGCTTGTATTACCACTATGAAATCCCCTCTATTGAACACCTATTCAAACACTTCTACCATCATTTTTCAATGTAATTCCACCCTATCTGTCGTCTTAATAAGTAAACCCCCAACACACCTCATCACAACCACACTCCAAAGCCCCTATACATAACAACACCATACCCAACACAGCCAATAACATAAACATAACACAACCAGATCCTACAAACCCACTGTCCAAACACTTCCAAGATACAATGCCACTGCATAATATTATCATCTATTCCATAATCAACCAATCACTAAATCTGAGATTCCATTACACCACCTACACCACCCCACACACACATCCATACACCCATCCAAAGCACCATACAAAATAACGCATATACAAGGCTGAACCAAATCCCACAAGACACACAACCATAACAAAAGGCAAAGTTTATTTAGATTTATCAAACATTCGAGCTTTAATTTCACTTGATAAAATAGGGGTTATCACAGAAAAAGTTTGATCCCGGGGTTTACATTTATTTAACCAAATATATGTGATTAATCATGTTTTTCATGTTCATATCAATTAAAAAATATTATTCAACATATATTCATGGTTTTGGTGTGAAAAAAAGACAACCAATTACCATGATTTTCAAATGTGATATGACCAACAAAATTCACAACATGGATCAAAGATAACTGATAAAAAAAACATCATTTTTTTCATCTAACCATCCCCTCATTTATTACTTTTTAATTTTGGATTCATCATTTTTCCCAATGATTAATCATTATTTCCACTATGCATGATAAATATATAAAAGAGATATGGAGGAAATCCATACCTGGAATAACTATAGACCAATAATTCCTCTTTACGCTAAAAAACAGGGCGCCACACGAGCGTTAGGAAGGACTCCAAAGGAAAATGAATAGGCTACTATAGCATAGGTGCGTGAATCCTTAAGGAATTTTTTTTGAGCATACCAAGAGATAATATAAGGGTCCAAAAGATGATATGATATCATTTTTAGAAAATCCAAATACAATATCTATAGAAAAAAATGATTCCATGGGCCATTAATGTTGATTCATTTTCAATATCATGTAGTTTGACTATTTCAATGTTCAGGGAGTGTTAGGATACTAAAGAAAAAATTATTATCCTTTAAAACGATGTTATAAATTCTCAAAAAAGGATTTAAAATTGATTTATGTGTAATATAAAGATAGAGGGGAGGAAATGAGAAAACTGGGAAAACTGTAAATGAGTCACTGAAGGTTAACTCAATGAAACTAGTCACAAACATTGATCCAATAATTCGAGAATCACTGATGGATGAGCCACTGACACTGAGCAACAAACATGTATCATTGACAATGAGTCACTGATGTCTGAACCCCTGACCCCCGACATACTGATGACTCAACCTACAGACGCCTCAACCTACAAATGATTGACCTATCGATGCCTCAACCTGCCAACGGCCAAACTCACTAATGCCCTGACTCTCCAACTCCCCAACCTATCGACGCCTAAAACTACTGATCCCTCGACTTACCAATTCCATGACTCACCGATGCATCGACCAATTAATGCTTAGCTACTAACATTGAGTCACCGATGAAAAAAACTGGCATTTTGGAAAACATGTGAAATGAGTGACCATTGCCACCAAGAACACCACAAAAACTAGATTTTGACAAATTAATGGACCAAAGAGGTCCAATAAAATATATCAGATACCTCTCAAACTATTCTCACCCTCGATAATTTAAAATCAAACCTAGATGATAGTGGGGTCCAAACAACCCTCAATAAGATACCTCTTAAGGACAAACCACATGGTGTTGTTCGAAAGATGGAGTGGATCCTCCACATAAAAGAACTCCTCCTTCCACATATATTAAACCAAACATCCCCAAGATAGCCTAGGGAAGCACCAACTATCTAGAAACATGAATTAGATAATTAATTCCTCTATGTAAAGATATGATCCGCTCTGGGTGGCACTGACACGCCCAGACTAGTTTAATCTCATCTCAATTAATGCATCAATATTAGGAACCATGTCTCCCCCTTTTAACATGTTAGGACTTTATCACACACTATTGAACAAGGAAAAAACCCATCATATACAAAAAACGTTCAAGCACTACATCAAAAATCAAATCACACAAGAAAAAATAAAAAAAAAATGGTATTGAGTACAGATCTATGTCTCTTGATCCCAAGAACTCTCCTCCAAGCCACTGTGCCTCCACAAAACCTGAACCAAAGGAATGGTTTATTCCTGAAACAACTTCTCCCAATTATAATGGGTCTATAATAGCCAATCCATGAATGTTGCATTGTACTACATATAAAACAATCCCCATTGAATGACATTAGATTCATCATGGTGATACCGGCAAAGCTGGGAGACATGAAAGATGATATGGAACCTCTTAAACTATGGTGGAAGTGCCAACTAGTATTCCTCCTCACCAAATCTCCCTAAAAACTAGAAGGGTTTTACGAACTTGAGAGAATTCTTGGCCCCTATAACAAACCTCCATTGCCCACATTGTGGGGAAACCATAATGAAATCATGTCCCTGAACCTCAAACACAAAGGGCCATCCCCTACAATCTGCATACGATTTATGAAAGTCTTGTGTTGCTTTTATGCGATCGTGGACAAGAATCACCTTGTTTATCATACTCTATAACAAGTTCAGAGCATGAAAAAATGTCTCCCTAAATTCCTTCTTACACAGGGGTGAATGAAAATAAATTTTATACAAAGCATTGAACATAGCCATGCCAATGGAAGAGTGATTGATATTATTAAGTATCATACCCACGATCTGCCAAAGTCCAAGACACGTGTTTAAAGAATGTCCGCAAACATCTGGATGGTTCTCTCTATCTTCCATCTGTATAAGGGTGGGAAGAAATTTTGAGGCTTAACTGAGTGCCAAAATCATGATGCCATCCCCTCTATATTCTTGACTTAAAACACACTTACGGATAGGAGACTCTAGATCTCATGACTCCATACAGCTGCACCACCTCATCTAGGTACCTTCTCTCTATGTCATCCACTATGCTAAACCTCTTAATAACTACGAAGTGAGATAATTTTGTTAGTTGACCCACTAATACCCAGATAAAATCACATCCCCCCTATGCCCTGAGTAATCTTGTGATGATATTCATTGAGATTCATCCCACTTCCACTCAAGGAAATATAAGGGTTTCAATAATCCAACGGGAACACGATGCTCAACGATCAACTGTTGGAACACTGGGAACTTTTCCAAAAACCCAACCAATTACTACTTCATCATGGGACACATGAATTAATCCCCTAGATGAAGGTACATCTTGGAAAGTATCAGGTGTAATTCTAGGTGTCATCTACAAAAGTGAAAAATATCTCCCTAACACATCACCACTGAAACAAATAGCTTCTCATAGAACAATATCTGATTCTGGACATCCTAAAAAAATCCTTATTGAGAATATCCTTGGTCAATAATATCACATATTTTCTCTACCTCCAAGTATCCCCACTGAGACTCCTCTAACTAATTCCTTAGAGTTGACTGCACTGTCATCTGAAATAGATAGCCTCTTTCTCCATCCATTCCTATATCTATGTGTAAGGAAGTAAAGTTCTCTATTGCATTACAAGTATCCATATATTCTCAAAACACATAATTATATGACCTACTTCTCAAATCATTAGTAATAACATTCCACTTTACTGATGTGTAGGAGATATCTAAATCATAATCTTAGAGAAACTCTGTCCACCTCCATTGCTACAAGTTCAGGTCTCACTAGGAAAATATATTCCCCAAGATCTTTTCATCTATGAAGACCAGAATATTCTCTCTAATAAGGAAATATATCCATATATTTAGAATGAACATAACCGCTGATAGCTCCATATCATGGGTGGCATAGTTATGTTTATGGGGACAAAACTGTATAGAACCTTAAGCGATCACTTCATGTTGCTGCATCAGCACACGTCCCATGTACAGACTGAAAGAATCAAATAACACCTCAATCATCACCCCATACTCCAGAAAACTGAGAACTGGATAATTTGAAACACCCCGACCCCAATTACAATAAGTTGGTGCATTATTACAAAACATTGGAATGATTATAAGGAATCAAGTCTCGAAATACAGATCAGTTTAGTAGTCATGGAAATATATTTCATACATCAACTTCACATTATAATTTTAAACATAAAATACAGCATAGATAGTTCTTTCAGAACTCCATTATTCCCTTTTAGATTAACCCTGCATGGAAATCATAATACACTTCTTGGAATCCTTTGGAAAATAAAACATAAGAAAGGGGAGAGATCAGATGCTCAGTAAGGGTAAACAATTTAGTGGAAGATAACATAAAAAAGGCATGGTGAATAATTAAAACCACAATCCCTTACAAACAATAAACATGCACAATTTATGGAAGAAATATAAGCTGAGTAAATAATGCGATAATAAAAAATAGGCATTGGTATTCTAATAGTCAAATAACCACATGAACCATTAGTATTATTTTCATAATGAGGGATTATATAATTCTAGATATTCAGAATCATTTTTTCAAGGCCTCGGCCAAGGTGTCTAAAAATGATTAAGGCCTCAGGAAAAATCATATATCAAATTGGGAAAGGCCTTGAACAATTACATGTCTAATTGTCTCATGAGACCCACCGATGCATCAAGGAGATATATTGGGATCCACCCATCATTTATTATGTACAATACATACTTCATATGAAAAGGTTGAAACATAACATAAACATTCATATTAGAACTACCATACGAAATTTCAATACTTTAACCATAAACTATAAATGGTCTAAAAATAACACATCCATAGTCAAACATATCACAAAACCTTCAATAAAATATGAAATATTTTTTTCATAATAAATCAACTTCAAAGAAGTTTAAAATCCTTCAAAGGATGTTGACATAGATGAAAATGATTTGTAAAATACATTGAGAGAAATATCCCTTTTTCCTGAAAACATTTAAAAGTCACACAATTTAGAAAGGAAGACATTTAAAGAAATTTTTGAATCAATGTTTTGCATCCCATTTTGAAATTTATGAACTGAATTAACATTTTAAAAACATTCATGTCCATATAAATAAATCCTTAAAGAAACATTTTGAAAACAATTACACTAATAAGAATGATTTAGAAGAATGAATATTTAAAACATTTAAAATGATGTTTTAAAAAAAGAGTCCCTTAAAAAGAATCCATTTGAAAAATCTTTTATGAAACATGGACATGGATAATAAATATTTCACAACAATAACATACCCATAAACAATCTCTATTAATAATGAGATTGAGGAATTAACCCTTTCCTTCCACTTTTCTTTGGTCAGGGGTACATTTAACCTCCTGTATAATGAACATAGTATGTTATTAAATTATAAAAGAACCATATTTATATTTATTTTATCATACATGATTTATTTCAAACATTATAATACCCTTTTAATAATGATTTCCATGTTAAATTAACATTTTGGGTAATAATCACTTTCTTTATCATACATATTTTAACTTGTTATTCTTTATCGTATCATTTATATCATGATTTAAATACTTCCAAAATATAAAACATGATTTATATATCCAATATTTTTAAAATATAAATATTTATAATATATAGATATATGAAATTTAAGGCACCGTTTATGGAGATGGTAGGCCGTACGTACGCATAAATGTTTCCATTTTCATATCATATTGAACGAAAGTAAGTGAATAAGATATATGTAGATATATATATATATATATCAAGAAGAATTATTATGTAATATATTACATACTTATTAATAATATATATTTTTATGATCATCGATGAAAGGTGAACGTGGGATGAATCCCATCGCGTCATGGAGACGGTAATCCGTACTTACGCACAAGCGGAAATATTATTATATAGATTGTGAAATAATATGTAATTGTAAGGTATATCAAATATACAGAATCATGAATAGGTTATATTTATTATTTAAATCAGTTATACTCATTATTATACCCATCTAAATAATGAAGTGTTTGAATAACAAATTACACCACGACGTAGAGACGGTAAGCCATAAGTACAAAGGTGTGGTGACATTGTCATTTAAAGGATGGATATAATAATGATTATGGTTGTAAAATATTTATAATAACATCATAGTTTGTAGGAGGTACTGGATTTATGATTTTGGTGTGGAAACAAAAAAAAAAGGAAGTGGAAGATGAAAAGAACTTGACAGAGGGTGGTGAAATTATAACCTCTTCTTTGGGTGTTTCCTTTTGAGTTGATAAAAAAGGATCCATAGGTTTGCTTTTTGATCAAATTAAGGACTCTATATTTATGTGATGAAGGTGTGGAGGATATTTTGGTAGGGTTTGGACAATCCAAATGTCTTTGGGTGTGTGATTTTGAGAGAAGGGGAAGTTCCCTTTTATAAGAGAGGTAAGTGCCACTTTAGGAAAAGCTTGAAATATTATTTAATAATAAAATCATTTTTGGTTTCTAATGGATCAAAAATGATTTATTTTAAATATAAGGTGAATATGGGTCGATAAAACCTAAACCGATAGGTTTTAGATAGGTTTTTTCTCCATATAAACATTATCATTTAGATTTAACACTTAGTTAAATAGTTTGACATGTACCAGGTCTCTTTGTATTTTTATGTTATATGGTTATTAAACATACTATAAACTGCCTAGAGAACCCCAAGTGATTCATTATTAATATATATAACTTTATCTAAGTCTTTTGAATTAACCTATTCTTTATATGACTATTATATCAATTAATAATATAGTATATGTTTTAAAAACACAATTATGTCAATTTTGACACTATTTAGTATTTGTTTTTTTTGGAAGCCATTAAAACTTTATCACTTAAAATAAAAACTTTTCAACCTACCCTAAAATGTCATATTAAAATTTAAAATTAGGTTAATTCATCAGAAGTCTCAATATACATTTATTTGGATATTTATAATATCAATTATTTTAATATTTCATCAATAAGGTAATTACTGCATCATCATTATGTCATAAATAAATTAAATTATTTAAGGTCTAAAAATTAAAAATAGAATACAATTATGTAGGAAATAATTCTATCTTTCTAATGAATATTTATATTCTAATTTATATTTTGTGTAACCCTATATTGAAAACGGTTTAGTTATTAAACATTGAATTTAACTCTTATTTAAATAAAATAATAATAAATGTTATAATCTAATCCAAGTGTAGCAAAGGGGGTATTATTTTATTTATAAAGATGTTTTTGGTCGAATTATACTTATCCAATATAATTAAGACATGTGTTAGGGTAATTATGATATCATTTTTACCTTTAATTACCCAATTTACTTTTATCCGTGTTAAATAAAAGTCAAAATTTACTATTCACCAAAAATTATTTTCATCCTATTGAACCAGATTTTACATAGTGATTTTAACTATATCTCTCAGATTTTTGAAATTCAACTCACAAAAGCGGTAAAATTATGTTTTATGCTAATTTGAAAATGCTCCTAGAAGGTGAGTAAAAACGTTAAAAAGTTCAACAAAATTTAATACATCTAATTTTTTTATAAAATTACTCCAATGAATTAAATTGAACTTATATAGGTATTATATATCTATTTTGTCTTAAAATAGTTTTAAATAAAATAAATAATTATTTAAATAAAAAGTTCATTTTAAATAAAAACACAGTTTTTTTCACAATTCATCAAACATTAAAAGTTTTCTAAAAAGTACCAAAAATCTATCATAAGAGAATTTTTACATTATGAATTATAAATTGAAGTCCATTTTACCAAATTCAAAACATATATTTTTCATTTATTAATTTAAAATTAATTCCTGTTGTCGAAACCAAAAATAGTGTTATTAAAAAAAGTAAAAACTATCAAAAGATTGACATGTGTTTATGCCAAATTTAAATGTGAAATTACTTATAATGACATAAATTGTATTAAAAGATATAAATATAATCTAATTATACATCCAAACCATTTGAATGTATAATTTATCATGATAAATTATTTTGATTAATTTTTTTTGAATTAAAATTTAGTATTTTTCAGTATTCATCAAAATATGAATGTTATCAGAAAACTACCAAAAAATTATCCAAACTAATTTTTTATGTCCCGATTCTAAAGAAGAATTTAATTTCATTAAATTTAATATATAAAAGTGTGAAATATTTTTTTAAAAGGATTATCCATTAAATATACTGTAAAATTTCATTTTTTAAAAATACTTCTTTTATTTAAAAATCGAATTTGTCCATATATTATGTCTAAGAAACAAAAAATATGAATTATAGAATTATATAAGATATATAAAAAATTCAAATTGTTGTTAATACTTTTCATAACCACTTTTTGAATTGATAGTTTTGTAAGTCATGGGGTGCTCGAAATCGTTTTTGTGTGTAGCGCAAGTTATTGAATTACTTTAAAGAGATAACATACTATGAAATTTTGTGGTGTCACAGAATTGACCAACATCCCCTTTTGATAGCCGACCATCGCCTAACATTTCTTGCTCCACACAATAGTTTTTTCTTTTCTGGTCAGAGCCATTAATGGAGTAGTTACTGAAGATAAATCGTGTGAAAATATCTAGTAATAGCTTTCCAAACAAAGAAATCCATGAACCTATGACACATTCTTTGGTGCTTCACATGAAAAAACTTCCTCGACCTTTGAAAAATACCCTTAAACACTCTGCTAAGACACCACATGTATAAGGAAGTGGACCTCCTATATCCAAAACTTGACCTTGGACAAATTTTCATAGAGATAGTGGTGTCGAATGATCTCCAAGACAGTCTAGAGATGCTCAGTATGTTCCTCCACAGACATAGAGTATATCAGGATGTCATTAATGTAAACAATGACAAACCAATTTAGGATCTCCTGAAAGAGAAAGTACATATGCCCCATGAACTCGACTACTATATATGTTCATAACACATAACACATAACCAAAAACATGAAGTTCCCATAACTGCACATAAAAATAGTCTTTAAGATTTAACCCTCATTAAAACTCAGCTGGTGGTACTCAGAAAGGAGAACGATATTAGAAATCCAACTTGATCCCCACATCTAGTTGAAAATAATATATCATCAGAAGAGGGTAATGGTTCATTACCGTTACTTGATTCAACCATCTGTATAGTATGCTTAGCCTTAGAACACCATATACCTCCTTCATAAACAAGACCATATCACTCCACAGTGATACACTAGGCTAGATAAAACCCTTTTTCATATAATAGGCAATCAGAATCCTTAACTCGCACAACTCAGATGGCTCCATCCAATAAAGAACCATTGAAATCGGACAACCAATGGGTTATACATTTATTTACGAACTAAAAGTCTCTTTGAGGGGGTAGAGTCACAACCTCCGTGGGGAAAATATCAAATAACTCCAAAAAAACTCTAGGAACTCCCACAATCCTAGGATCAACTAATTATACTGACAGTTTGAACAACAATGAATGAAAAGGCTCTACAACTTGACTTCCCATATGAAAACACCGCTCACCAACAAAAGACACATAATGGAAATCTATGTCTGAAATAATTACTATCCTTCAGATGTAGTTGATGATAGCATGCATAGAGTAAAACAAGTTGACACCAAGGATAACTTAGTTTGACTATATTAATAGCAAAAAAGGGATCTCCACTTGATTGAAGCCACCCCAACATCAGTCTACATCCCTGAAAAATATCAAACAAGTTGTCCTGACCTCTGAATGGTTTAGGAAGCATAAGGTTAATATAATGTCTCTATATGTACAGTCCTAGAGAATGGGATAGAATGGGTTAAACAAGGAGTGAGAAGATCCTGAATCAAACAAGGAACATACAAGAGTACTAAACAAACTGATAATACCTCGAATGATCCCTAGCCTTACTAACGCTATTACCTCTGCAGTGTGCAACTAACCACACCCAGATTCCCTAACCCTCTACTTTCAACCACCTCATTGACCATTATTGATTAATGAACCCTAAGGACAAACCTGAGGTCGGCCTCTTCCTACTCTATCTCCCCTTAGTAAAGTATGAGCCTTTTGTCCCGACAACTAAAATATCCAGGCCAACAACTATTGCTGACGCGAGCGCTGAAACTACCCACCTCCACCACATTGATCAAAAAAGGGAACTAACTGAGAAGGTTCTCATGAACTACATAATAGTAACACCTTACTCCTAGGCCTATTGGAAAAGGCTAAGGAACATATGTTTAGAATAAAAACCGCTAGGGTCATCCCCCCACTAGCCAAAACCTTGAAGGTCCTACTTCTAGGGACCTTCTACTGATAGCCTCCCACTTTGAACAACTCGGTTGGCTCCCCTCTCCCTTTAAACCTGCTTGTGAGTGCATACTTTCCACCACCTCATCCTTATATTGAACCTATAAGTTGGTCGGCAAAGTGAATGGAGTAACTACATACTGGAGAGAAGGATGAAATGCCTCCTAAAAAAGCCTCTCCTATAAATCTTCATTCAGAAATAGATCTAGATAAAAGTGGAAGATATCCTTGAACCTGATCCCCAAATCACATACCAACATAGTCCCCTTCTAGAAGGAGATCTTTTCACTTGTTTGACTTCATGGTTGAAGAAATTAATTCTTATCAAATCTCATTTTAAAATTTTTTCCATAGAACATCACCATCATTTCTCTCCATTAGGTACAACATCCACCGCAAATGCACAGTTCCCCTCATTTGATTAGCTGCCAATAGATCCCAGTACTCCGTTGGTGCCTAGATAAAATATAAAGTGATCACTAAATCATCAATCCAACTATTTGTCTTTGTATTTGTAAAGATACCTTCATACATTCATATAGTCCACTGTTAAAAGAACAAAGGGTCTTCTACCACTGATCATCCTCCCCCACTTGGTCAACCCTCCATCGGTTGATTGAGTCATACTATTGAGCCCCCATTTCTTGATCCACTCGTAGATGATGGCTGAGTTCCATAACTGAAAGGTAAACAAGGAACTCCTAAGCTCGAGTAGTATGGAATTTATTTGGGAATAATTTCAAGTCATTATTTATTTCAATTTCACCAAATCACCCAAAAAAACAAGAACACAGGTAATCATGATGCATGTACATTTGTTAGGGTATCTACCCTATATACGATGTAGCTTGACTTGGTAGTTTGGTAAGATCAGAGTTCGTGCATCAAATCATGGGGGGCCTTAAAATCCTGTGTTCTGACAGGCCTTCCTTGACGTATGTCACGCACCAAGATCACCTGACACTATTTCCCTTCCATCCAATTCAGTCCTCACTATTCGTAACTCTAAACCCCTTCCAATATCTCCACCATCACCTATGATACCATTTTTTCATGATGCTCTATCTTTATGATGAGGAAGGGATGATAAAGTGGTGTGAACTTTCTTCTTCAAGATGAAGAAGAGATAATGACCCCCTGAGTCTTGCCTCCTATAGTCCCTAGGGTGGAGATAAACCCCAAGGGTATAAAAATAACAAAAATTAGAGGAATTACAATATGTATAGTAACTTAGATCATGAGATAATCTGTATCAACTTCAAATAAATCCAAGGAAGATATATATAAAGAATCCAAAATACATACCACATGCATGTTTAGAGTAAAACTGCTAGAAATACAAAGAAAACTCTAAAGTAAGTGCCAAAATAAAACAAGGAAGTGACATGATAACTATCCCCAACATCCAAGCTGGTAAGTTCTAGCACAGTCTGCGTAATCCCCCTGAAAACTAGAAAATAGTTTTATATTTGTGGGGTAGAAATACAAGTGTTCTAAGTAGGAAAATCCAAATTCACTCTTGCACAAGTTGGATAAGCATACTAGTTCCCATTTGAGAAAAAAATTGAAACTAAAAACACTGAACAAGGTATATTATCCACCCCAACCTCACCAAGTTACGCTCACCAAATAATATAAGTCATGTAGAATAAAATTGTAATCACATCTATATTTTCGTAACAAACACCACCTCCACCAAGATAACCAATGATCCCTAATACTCAACATCTTGATGCTACTATGCTCTTCCAAAAGACCCATTGTCACAACCTACCGACACACACCTGGGTCACACACTACATCACACCCACAAACACCAAGGCCTCAACCTCATCACATCATGCACACTAACACCATGGAACCAAAATAACAACCTCAACTTGAAAACACCTAGGAAAGTACAATGTATCTCATCCCAAAGACACCTGGGAAGCACACCTCACCTGCATACACCTGGGCCTCAAAACTTCACTAAAACTTACCTAATATGTATAGGGATAACAATTCAAAGAAGATGGAACTGAGAAAGTCCCTGAACCATCCATCCATCCTCCCACCAAGATGATGGGAAAGGACACCCTCCCCAATTACAACAGGGGTGTTCAACACATTGTTCTCAACATGGGTGGGGTTCATATAGAAATCCCAAGGAACTACTTGTATATATATGTACCAAACACTAATCCCAACCTATGGGGTCTAAAGACAAGCAACCAGACCAAAATAAATTTCTCTTAATGCCACCTCAAAATGAATTTATAAAAATGAATGATGATCACTTCCCAATTTGATAAATGAATGCCAATTCACTACATGTCACGAACAAAAAACACCCACATCATGATCATTTAACTAGTTTTCATCTTGAATTATCCAATTATTTATATATTTATTCCATCCCTACCCATAAAACTACTAAACATAGAACACTATAAGTAACAACATAACCCACACACACTCCACAAACGTCTCAAGAAGCTCAAGGTAAAAATTATATGCAATTAACACCATACGCATTCAAAATTATTTCCCATAAACCAACCTCGATATCCCCACTACATGAAAAAACACCATATCTAGAGAAATAAAACTCACACATCTTGCAGTCCCACTACACACTCCCCTCTCTTGAAAACCCATTCAACCAATTCCAGCACCATTATTTAATGTAATGATATTTAGTCTTTTCTCTCAATAAGTAAACCCCCAAAAACCTCGTCTAAATCACAAACAACATCCCTGGTGTTTAAAAACACCACACCCAGCACACCCAATAACATAAACATAACTAAACAAGAACCTGCAGTCCCACTGCCCAACAACCACCCAGATGTAGTTCAATTTCATAACATGTTCTTCCATTCCACAACCACCCAATCTATCAACCTGAGATTCCATTACACCACCTACACCACACCACACACACAACCACACCCCCATCCACAACACCACATAAAAAATGAAGGGATTGGGCTAAACAAAACCACACACAACACAAAAACACACCATCAAGGAAATGTTTATTCAAATTTTGAAAACACTCATTCCTTATTTCCACTTGATAAAATTGGGGTTATCACAGAATATGTGTGATCCTGGTGAATCTATTTATTTAACTTGATATACATGATTAATAAATATTTTCATGTTCATAGATGTTCAATAAAATATTAATTAACAAGAAATCATTTGTCTAGTGCACAAATAAAGACCACCAATATCCATGATTTTCAAAGGTCATTCAACAAAAACAATTCACAACATGAATTGAAGATAACATATAAAACAACCATGAACATCATTTTCATCATCTTCACAACCCCTCATTTATTATGTCATCAAAATGTGATTCATACATTCTCACAAGGAGTCATCATTACACCCACCCCGCATGATACAAAAGTAAAAGGAAGTTGAAGGAAATTCCTACCTAAATCAATATATGACCAATGATTCCTCTTTACGGACACAATAAGGGGTCATGGGAGCAACATGAATGACTATAAGGGAAAAATAGAAAGGTTCCTATAAATAATGCACATAACTCCCAATGGAAGAAACGTTATGGGTGCACCATGAGATAATAGAAGAGTACAATGTAAGATATGATCTTGGATTTAGAGAATCTTGATCCTATATCAATGGAATTAAATGGTTCGAAGGGATATTAATGTTTGATCATTGTCAAGACCACACATTATGACCATTTTGAAGTGCCAGAATGTTGGGATATTAATGATATAATTAATATCCACTGAAACGATGTTAAAAATGATCAAGAAAAGCAATAAACTTGATTAACATAAAATAAAATGTAAGTGGGGAGAAACCGGACAAAATGTAAAGTAGTCATCATTGGGTGAGTCACCTACATGAGCCACCAATAGCGAGTCAACGATACCTTACTCCCTGAAAAATGATCCACTAATTCTGATCCACCAATAAAACTCACCGAAAAAAAGTTACAGATGCGAATCAATGATGTCGGGCCCACTGACACCTGACTGACTGACTCGTTGACCGAGTACTTTCGTAAGATAATGACACCCCATCTTACGGACTCCTCGATCTATTGGCTCCTCGACCTACCGACGACTAACCTACCAACACCTCTACCTTCTGATTCTCTGAATCATTGATTCCTTGACTTGTCGATGCCCCAACATACAGACACCTCAACCTACCAATTCCTTAACTCACTTATTAACTAGCTCACCAAAGAATTATCCTACTGACAATATGCTATCAATGGAAAGTCATCGATGAAAAAAACTGGTATTTTCAAAAACTAAGGAAATGAGTTATTGTTTCCTCCCAGATCTCCCAAACACTGGATTGTTACAAATTAATGGACAATGGAGGTCCAAGACATTACAAAACTCATAACTAATACTTTCCATGGAATGATTGAATGAATCACATCACTTAACATGGTGGTATTCTGTCGTTCACATGAAAAACATTATAATTTTCCCATAAAGTGAAAATAATGAATGTATATGTTATATATTAATTAATGAATCTTAATAATATCATAAATATTAGAAATATCATATATAAATTATAAATCCTTCATTATTCCTATCCTTTTAAAGGTGTTATTGAAAATTAAATGACATCGATTCATGAGGTGGCATTTTTTCTTACACACAAATGTTTATTTTGTATCATATTTGACGGAGATGTATGCAGCTATAGGTAGTAACGTAACCTAAAAACATATTATTATTTTTATATTAACTAGTTTATTAAATCATGATTTTATAATAAATATCCATGGTGGTGAGGAAAGAAATAAAATAAAGATTCTTGTAGAGGAACATTACCTCTTCTTCAGGTACTATACATAGGTAAGGACTAAATATTTCAAAGGTTGTATTTATTACCCAAATAATTATTATAAGAAAACTATAGGGATGTTTTATGTTATTTTTTCTGGGCTTTAAAAATCTAAATGGATTGAGTTGTTTGAAGAGGCGTGCGTAGTGAGTACACTTTTATAGTTAAAGAGGAGTGTATTTCTTCTAAATAATAAAATTTAGTCATTATTGGGTGGTCAATATTACCTTAAGTAGATCTATGATTGATAATTAATGGGTTTTAGGGATTATATGGTCAAAAAACCCTCAAAAACATGATAGAAAAAATGTTTTAAACATTTCATTCCTTAAATTTTATGTTATTTATTTGCTTTATTTTTATTATTCATTATGCTAACGGGTTTCTAACCTACATAATTTATCCTTTAAGAATAAAAAAGTGAAATTTTTTAATTCTTTTATACCCATTGATTCAAAAAATTTAATCAAAATTGAGAGAATGAAAATCTTATGTGTGTTGAAAATTATTTTTAACACAAGCGCAAGTGTCATGAAAAACACTATTTTAACCTTAGTAGTTATAAGATTGTTTTTGCTATTAAAAAGTTATTATAGTCATTATAAAATAATAAATTTCCAATGAATATATAATATTAGATATTTATTAATATTTAAAAATATTTTATAAGTATATAGGATATTTAGTAACTTTTAAATAAATTAATAAAATATATTCTATTATAAAATAACACTAATGTCAATTTTGAGATTATTAATTTAATTGGAATTTTAAAAAATATTGATACAATGATGTAATTAGATTAAATTTTTATTAAAACAGTTTAACATGATATAAACATCTAAAAATTATTTTATTACAATAATTCATTCAATTGACTTCACTTTTATTTTTTTATTTTAATTTAATTAATTGATAACTAAATAATTAATGCGTTGAAATTTTTTAAACATTTAACGTGATAATTTCATCTCAAAATAATTAAAATATATTATCATGAATAAAATAATTAATTTATATTTCCAAAAAATAGAAACAAACTTATGTTGTTCATTTTTTTATTTGACGACTTTATAGATATTAAATGGGAAAAATTTTCTTTTCAGCTTTTTTATCTTAACATATTATATAGGTACCATTCATGGAAAAGTTTCCATAAAACATATACAAAAATTTCATAAGGTCATAAGGGTATAAATATTTTTTTAAAATTGTTTTTGGATAAGTCACTATGTCATTTTACTCTTTAATTTAATGTTTAATTCCTTAGTAAACTTGTTTTACCATAATTACAGTGATTTGTTTTAGATTATCTCACTAATCATTATGGAAAATAATTAACATAGAATTTTAGGACATTATTAATATTTATTAATAAATATATCTAATAAATTTTTACAAATTACATTTAAATAGTTTTCAAAAATTTAATTAATAATAATTTTTTAGAAGCGGTGAGACATAGAGGTTTTAAAAATAGCATGTTTTAAGAAAAAATGATTATATATTAACCCTAGGGTTGAAAATAATTGTTTTATGAAACTAAATTAATTTATAATTATATAATATATAAGTATATATATATATATATATATATTTCATTTTAAATATTATTTATTAGGGATTATTTTAATTAATTAAAATGGCGAAACATTATGATTTTTAAAACTATTTTTTGAAAAACCCGTTTAAAAACTAAAAAAACAAAATTATATTTAGAACAAATATAAATTTGATTAAATTTAATTAAAAGGATTAAATTCAACCAAGGAAACATGAAACAATATTCAAATCCTATTAATACTTTTAAATTAATTCATTTTTTGAAGAGAAATTTCTTTTTTACAGAAATAAGTATTCTTACAATTCACTAAAAACCAATATCATCCAAAAAATACCAAAAATATCACTCAACGTAACATTTGATATTATTATTTAAAAAACTATGTTCATTTTATCTTGTACATTTTATAACGTTTCAAAAAAATAATTATAATATTATTTTCATGATAATAATTACAAATCATTTTTGAAGATATGAAATTTTGGAAGAATAAAACCCCATTACCAAAAGTAGATTGATTATTTACTAAATATTTGTAAATCGTTTATATTGTGTAATTAATATATTTAGATATATATATATATTTAAAAAATTAGTTAATACTATTCATACTTACCAATTTAAAGTCTATGTTAGAACGTTAATATATATCAGGGGTTGATTATGTTTAGTGTTGCATGTGAATATGATATCATACATAAAAATACCAGGGATTTTAAACAGAGTGTTTCATAAAATGAAATTTTATAATATACATTAATGTACATTATTCTAAAATAATAATTTTATTCTTGTAAAATATCATCGTGTTAGAACCCTAATAGCACACCCAGGCCACTCCCACCAAGTCATGCCACACCTCTACTAGGTGGTCTCAAAAAACTCATACCCAAGGAGCACTATGTCACAGTAAACCAAGTAACAACCCTCAATGGGTATAGATATAATTAGAAATCAATAAAATTTTAACGAACTCATCCATCACTGGTTAATTAATGTAATACAGTTCTTAAAGGTCCACCTTAAACTACTACAAAACTAGTGTTTAACAACACTGGTATTTAGTAGTGCTACAAAGAAGCCTTGATGAATGCCATCTTTAACATGGATAAATAAAGAACTAATAAATGGAACATATATCAGTGATTTATTTATTATTCTAGTAATTGGTACCCTTTATCAGTGATTTCATGTTAGGACTGATAAAGGGTACCCTTTATCTTCACATTATTGTAAGCACTGACAAAGAATACCATTTAGCAACGCTTTATTTTTAGTGATGATAAATAAATAGTTTATCAGAAATTTTTAGCACTAATAATTGTCTAAATAAATAAAATTAAATAGTTAAATATATTAAAAATTAAAAATTATTTCACTAAAAGATATTTGAAATTTTATTAAAGAACTAAATATTGATAAAAATGAATAAATAGATTATATATTATTAGATATTAAAAAATTTATTAATTAGTTAATTATGATAATTAAAGATAATAAATTTTATAGATTAAATATACAAATATATATTAATGTATATAAATATGATATATATATTACCAAATATTTATACACTTTACATTAAATAGTCATATATTTAGTGAATAATGGTTTATAATAAAAAATTAATATGAATTAAAAATATTGACTAATTTATTAGTGTAATGGACATATTATTGAATGTGTCATTTTAATTTATAATTTAAGTTAAATAAAATCTGTTTTATATTGATTTCGTATATACATAATTAATTCATTTTTATATACAATGCACACACAAAAAACATAACCATTTTTTTAGTATTTTCAAAGTATACTTATTATAAATTTATTCAATTTCACTGATTTTTATCATATATACTTGAGTGCACTTAAAATTAGATATAAATATTATTTTTCAAGAATATTTCTATAATTATAAATAAATATTTATAAAATTATAATTAATTTATTTAAAAAGGAATATATTTACTATAATTATATTTATATATATTTATTAAGTATATATATATATACTAATTTTTATTTATAATTATAAATATAATTTATTTATCAGTTCTTATTACATAAGAACTGATAAAGGTAGGTATTTATCAACAATATGATAAATATGGATTTTATCAGTGATTTTTTAGCATTGATAAAGACATACCTTTGTCATCACTAAAAAGAACTGATAAATATTCTATAAATGTTTAATAATTAAGAACTAATAAAAGGAAACTTAATCAATGATTATTTTTATGTAGTAAAAAAGTGTCCTGATAAATTTTAGAAACCCAAACCATTTACAAACCCATTGTGATATCAAAATCATTAAGGAGAATTCCCCCATGATCTGTGATCCTCCTCAGTTAATTAAAGATTTGATCACCCCACTTGACTACCTCTAGTATCTAAAAAATCATTGTACATCCAGTATTTGGTTGAAGTTAGGGTTTCCAATGCATATTGGATTTCAACCAATTGCGGTAAGCCTTGCAATTATTTTTGTATTTTTTGTTTTATTTTTGAAATCTGGTTTGATGATGTAATGTGTTATTTGTGGTTCAGTCCCTATTTACTATTTTCTTTATAGATTATGAACATAATTATTTATTTATGATCCTTTTTCTGATTTACTACTTATTTGGATATCCTGTTTTTCTGTTTTTAATTTTTTTTGAAATAATATTCTTTGATGTATACATTTTTACTCCAACATTATCCACAAGGATAATTTTTTTATCTATTTTGAAATCTTATGGAATCACCTATGGTGAATTAATTCTCATTTTTTTATTAAATAATTAATTCACATTTGTAATTCATTCTAAAACATTAATATAAAATTCTTAAACATTTACCCCACATATGATTTATTTTTTATAATCATAACATTATTCATTAGGGTAAATTCACCAAATAATTTGGTGAATTAAGGATCACAATTAGTGTAATATTTTCCCATTGGTCCAAAAAATAAAAAAGCTTCAACTAAGTATGATTTTTGGATTGAATTTCCACCCTTTTATGAAAACCGTTAATGATTTCCCCAATTGGATTATCTCTCAAATAAATCCGCTTTATCTTTTGAGATGACTCAAGTCTCTAAAAATATCTCAATTTTAATTTTTTCACAAAATTAATTGAAAAATATTAGTCAAACATTTATGAAATTATTTGTTCTCATAAACTAAACACAGATAGCTTTAATTGATGGAATCTCTATTCAAAAAGAGATTCTAACTGGTGCTCTCACATGGGATAATATTCATTCAAAATTTTATCATTATTAACAGGAATCATTTCTTAAAAAAAACCTCATTTCAATAAACACATATCTGAATTAGCTTCAAAAAATTATGTTTAATATAATCATCAAACTAAAAATCTTCTAACATAAAAATTAGTATGGGGTTGTATTTATTTTACTATGTTGTGATATTTTTTTGTAAGGGTTACATAAATTTTTATCAATTTATGATTATTTATATATATATATATATAATTATGAAATTTCTGGGAAGGGGTAGAAATACAATGAAAATCCTACTCTACACTAATAGGGAATAACTCAGTGATACTTGAACTAGAGACCTGACCGAGACCCTACAGAGCTTCCAACCAATATAGACCATGGTGGCATATAAATATAAATATATATATTCATTTTATTAACTTATAACATAAGGGTGAATTTATAATTATTAATTCACAAATTATGGTTTGTATTTCAAAATTAGAAAGAGAATTTATTTATCTTCATTAAAAATTATGTTTAAATATTAATTTTTGTAATAGGTGTATTTTAAATTCCATGTTATATATATGTGTGTGTGTGTGTTTAATTTTGTATGGGATGGATTTTGTAAGGATTGGTGTGTTTTTTTCCATTCTTTGTTACATATCTTTTTGATGTGTGTTGTTTCATTATGCCATGTTCACTATAGAACTACCTAGAATCTCAAGGATGGGTCAATGTGTATTAAATTAACTCCTTGGAATCCTTCATAAGGGTAGATCAGATGTGAAAAACTTCTTAGAACACATTGTATGTGTTAGTGTAGTGATATGAAATCCCATGAATCTTGAGATGTTTTTAAATATTTTATATATCATTAATTTTAAAACTAATAATTCTTTAGGTTTCAACATCACATGATCAAAAAAATAGAATGAAAGTTATCAAATTCTATATATTATATATTATTGAAATTATTTTCTTGAGTCTCACCCTATCTCTTTTATAGACAATTGTAATCCTCATCACCTTCATCTCCCTAACAAAAATTATTACAATTTTATGCTTGATACTTCTCCCCCATCTCTTTTTATGTTTCTTATAATACCATGACCGTTATTCATCCCATAGATGAATACTGTTTACCTTATTTTAAGCAATATAGGTGAATTCCTATAATAGATGAAGGATGTGTTAAACCAAAAAAATGTAATGATAAATGTATGGGAGATAAGGTAATAAGGATGAGTTTTCTATAATATTAACCATTTTCTTAATTAATAGGAAAACACCTTACGTAGTGTAGTAAATATTTTTGTAAAATCTAGTTACCAATTTTGTTCAACAAACTAAAATTCTTTGAAATAATAAAAAGATGAGTTTCCCTTTTAGAATTGTATATTACATTCACCTTTGATAATGAATATCCTATGTGTATTTATTTATATACTATACCAAATTAATATTTTCTAAACTTAACTAGATAGATATGAATTGAAAATGGATGCATGCTAATCATTTGAAAAATGCATTAGAAGATGGTGTTAAATAGTTCATCAAATTTTAATGAGAGTATGAAAATGACACTTCTAAAATCCTATGTCTGTATTTATGTCATTATTATTCAATAAAAATAGCCTGGAAGATTTTAAATGACATTTGATTTTTCACAGAATAGATAAAATATATAAATTATGGACTAAACAGGGGGAAAACTGAATGTGAACACTTATTGGGATAATAATAAGTTTATGAATCATTGGATTTGGATACCTTTGTAAGTAATTATGGAGATACCATGGATGAAATGAAAATGGAAATTGGAGATGACCTTATTGATTTTCAAATGTTGTTTAAGTAGTTAAATACATCTTATAAGAAACCATATTATACGGGTTGTAGTAAATACAAAACATTGCTAGTTTTATTGATGTTTTATAATTTGAATGCTGACAGTGGATGGTGTGACACCAGCTTTATAGAACTACTTGGTCTCCTAAATGATATTTTACTAGAAGAAAATGAACTAACATGGAAAATAGATTATGTAAAATAATGTTACATTTAGTAGGAATGATCTCTAAATAAATACATTCTTGTACAAATGATTTCATATTAATTGGAAAGGGCCATGAATCACTCAAAAAATTCCTTATGTGTGGCGTAGATCAATTCATGAAAAATAAATGAAGTCCTCCTATATATGTATGGTAATTTATTATCATAAAATTATTTAGTTCACAATATAGATTTCAGAAAATCAATAAACAATTCACATGGCATGTACATACAATAATTAAAAATTAGAATGTATGTCATCTTGTAGATTCTCCTCAGTGAATGAAAATTGAACATGAGTTCCCTAAATTTATAAATAAGACGAGAAACATTTGTGTTGCGTTTTCTATTAAGGGAAATAATATTTTTGCTGTATATAGTTGTACTCACAATATAGGGCCCCACATATTGGTAAATTATAAATTTCTTCCATGATTATGAATGAAGAGAAAATACATTATTCTGTCTCTTCTTATATCTGGACCAATGAAACCTAATAATGATATTGATGTCTATATGGATTCATTGATTTAAGATATAAAATTGATGTGGGATAATGGTGTTACAAACTTTGATGCTCATAAAAGTGAATAATTCACATTTAGGTCCATATTATATGGGATGATAAATGAATTTTCAGATTATGAAAACTTATCAGTCTATAGAATTAAAAGAAATTATGGGGTGTCCAATTTTTGTAAAAAATGAACATAATCAGTTTGGTTGAAACATTATTATATGTTTTTTAGGACATTAGAAATTTTTACCCCAATGATATAAATACCAATCCTAGATGAAAACATTAAATGGGAATAACAAACGATGTATACCATCATCTCTAGTAATGGGTGATCAACTGTACAATAAATAAAAAACATTGACATTGTTTTCAGTAACCCGTTTTCGAAAAACCGTACAAAATCATGCTGGAAGATGAAATCAATTTTCATTAAATTATGTATTGGAAATTTAGGTATGTTAGAAATATTCTTGATGTGATGAATGAATAAAAAATTTTATTTGATATAGTTATTGGCATGTTACTAATGTTCCTAGAAAAACAAATTATGGAATCACTGATTGGTAAGAGTTGATTGAAATGGGGATAAGGAATGTATTGGAAACTGGTGAAGGGTAAAGTGTAATTTTCTTCCTCTAGTAGATTACAGTCTATCAAGATTAGAAAAATGTAATTTTTCTTATATCCTTCCTAGTAAAAAATATCCACAATGGTATTAATCAAATATCAAGAATGCAGTATTAATGAATAATTTGGAGTTACAAGGATTAAAATAAAATGAATGTCATGTTTTGATTCCATATTTATGGCATGTTACTTTCTGTTTCATTCTCCCTCAAAATGTCCAAAATGCATTATCTAGAATCTGCTTCTTTTTCAAATCCATATATAGTAAAGTTATAGACCCAAAAAAGTTTCCCACATTGAATAAGGAAATTGTAGTCATATTATGTAAATTAAATATTTTATTCCCCCTATCATTATATGATATAATGGTCCACCTGATGGTTTATTTGGTTAGAGAGTTTTAACTATGTGGTCCTATATATTATAGATGGAAGTACCCCATTGAACAATATATGAAGATTTTGAAAGGGTATGTCAAGAATAGAAGTTTTCCATAAGGTTGTATTATAGAATGATATATTGTTGAAGATGATTCTGAATTCTATATCGATTACCTATCTGATGTTGAAAGAATTAGTCTACCAATGTCTCATCATTTTGGACACATTTAGGGTGATGGGATTTACAGAAGAGATGTTGTTAAAATTATCTTAACAAAGCATGAGAATAAAAATCTTACATATTACTTAATATTGAAGATGTTGATTCGTACATTTAATCCCCCAATGAGATTCATAGATATTTAAATCCCTCAAAGGCTGATTGATGGATTTCAAATACACATAATCAACAGTTTATAAGATGGTTAAGAGATCAATTTTATAAGAAGTTATCTAGAAATATGAGTTCAATTTATGAAATATATCACTGGTTATCGATATGAATGAATGAAAATTTTATATCTTATAATGGTTTTTAATCAATAGTTATATGTTCTATACAAAATAACATGAATACTTTAGTATGATTCCAAAGAGTGGTGTTACACTTGCGGCTGAAGCAATGAACATATCTGGTTCTAAGGATAGAAATCCAATTTATGGAAATATGTCATTTTTTTCATTGTCAAATAGATATATGTGTTGGATTTTTCAACAGTTCATGGGATAATTTTCTATTGAAAATGGGATGATAATAATAATTGAGTGAATTCTAATGAAATGGGAAATTTTAAGGTGAATTTTAGTGTGGAATGGAAAAAAGAAGGTATATTCATAGTGGCCTCACAATTATTGCTTGTATTTTATGTCCTCAATCCAGAAAACATGAATTGGTTTAGTGACCAACTGGAGCCTAAAAAAATGTCAACTTAGATGGAAATTCAATCCAGGATGACCCTCTCATTAGGAAATCATAATCATTTCATGTCAGTCCTAATGTAGACAATGTCATTTACATTATATAGTATAATAAATAGGGGATTTGGTTTTTCAATACAGAAACCAAATCATTGAAACATTTAAAAAAATAAATAAGTTTTAATGAGAATATAAATTTATAAATTTATATATTATGTATTTACTTATAACATTATATATTCTCTACTACATTAATATAATCTATGTAAAGTGTTTTACTAATTATGCAGATACTATCTTCTACAAATGGTGATGTAATTAATCACTTGTATGAACAAAATATAAATAAGTAATACTTTTGGAAATATTTAATGGTAATGTTAAGATATTATTTCTCTATTTTGACAAAAAAATTTACAATGGAATATTGATTTAATTTTAATTGTTCTTTGGAGAGATTTTTTATTTGATGAAATTTCGATCCATGTGTCACACATTTGGAAGATGATCAATGACGTTGTCTATACTCAATTATAGAGGTAATATTTATGTTTTCACATTAAAATAATTGTCTAAATAATTAATATATATTGTAATATTTATTTTTAATTTGTTTATTTATAGTAATACACAAAAAATAATTGTTTTAATATAATGTTATATTATTTTGTTCGAGTTGGGGTTGTCTGTTAATATTTTATGTCTTTCTACAACAAAACATCGACATATTACTTCTCCCTCAATACCATTACACAACCAGAGTGTTTCATTTAGAACATTCTTTAAATTTCTCTCCACTTCTATTGTATTCAATTAAATGACATTATCTCTTCTCATTATAGTGGTAATATTGTCGTTTTCATAGTAAAATCATTATCCATATAATTATTGTAATACATAATATATTTTTATTTATTTATTTTTAGTATTTCTCAAATAATAATTATTTTGTTATACAGATGGATTTTTTTGATTTAGTTGAGGTGGTATGCCCATATTTCATTCCTTTCAGTACCAAAACATCCACATACATCTTCTCCCTCAAAACATTTTCACCCCTATAATAGTGAATATTCCACTTTCATTATTATTCTCCCCACTACCTTTGTAGGAAGTAAAATGAAACCTCCTCTACTAAATTACAAAGTTAATCTAGATGTTTTCATAGTAAAAATAATTTTCCATAGAATCAATTTATTGTATCATGTTTATGTTTAATCTATTTCTTTTTAGTATTAATCACATAATATATTTTTTATTATATAGTTTGATTCTTTTGTAAGTGTTGGGGTGGTATGCCCATCTTTCATACCTTTTTGTCACAATATTTCTATAGAATTTATCACCCTCAAAACCATTAACCCCTATAGTGTTGAAATTTATCACATTCTATCATGTTCCCACCAGTAGTCAATAATATAGGTAATCTTGATATAGGAATAGTAAAATCATTGTACCTAGAATTAGTGTATTATTTCATATTTATGATTAATTTATTTCATTTTAGTATTACTAATAATAAATTTTTTTATATACAAGTGTATTATTTTAGTAGATGTGGTTATTTTGAGGCTGATAATGTATTTTTTGTAGTTAGATGAATAATGTCAATGGAAATAATGGTATCATTGAAAATTAAGATTTTTTTGAGATGTTTGAAAGTGTATAGTCTGTCGTAGCATAATCAGACACACAATGCGTCCAGTATGACTCAAAATACTTCTTTCTATTTAAAATAGACATTAAATTTAGTGAAAAATAAAACTAACATACTCAAAACCCAGAAAAAATCATATTGTTTTGATTATTTATGAAAATTATCTATAATTCATTTGTGACATGTATAAATCAATTACATCTCAATCTAATACATGATGTGACCGACATGACACAATGTGTCTGTTAGCAGTTTCAAAAACAAATCCAAATTTAAAAAGTGTGACACATTTTAAATAAAGAAAACATTTTTTGAAATTCTTGTTAATTTTGGTCATCAATTTATAAATAAGTAATGAAGTATAAGAATCAGTCTCATGTCAATATGATACATGATGTGATAAGTTTGAGTGAAATTGCATGTTTCATTTTTACAATGACATTTTAGTCTGAAAGAAAAGTGAAAAAATAAAAATAAGAAATCAAATTCATATTTATTTGATAATTTAGTGAAGAAAATCACAAGTTTTTTGGAATGTGTAGGAAATCATCCACTGCTCAATCTGATTCATGGTGTGATCGGTATGACTCTAAGTGCATCTATATTTAAAATTGACATAATTTTTTGAAAAAATATAATACAGACCTACTCAAAACCAAACAAACACATTCATATTGTTTTTAGGCTTTAAGAAAATTATCTATAAGTTATTTGAGAAGATCATTAATTATTCACGGCTCAATTTGACATATAGTGTTATTGGTATGACACAAAGTACGTGTTTTTATTTAAAATCAACATAATTTATAGTAAAAAGAAAATCTAACACACTCAAAACCAAGGCATGCATTCATATTGTTTAAATAATTAAGGAAAATGATCCATGAGTTATTTTTGATGATTATTAATGAGGATCACCTCAATCTGATACATAATGTGATCGGTATGAGTCAAAGTGTGTATTTCAATTTTAGAATGACATTTCAGTAAAAAAGATATGTGATGTACTAAAAAATGAGAACACATATTAATATTGTTTTTATACTTTAAAAAATGGTCTATAAGTCATTTGGTACATGTAATAGTTAAATGTACATCAATCTCACACATGGTGTGACTAGTATGACTAAAAGTGCATCTTTTTATATATAATTGTCGTCAATTTTAGTAAAATGGTAAAATATCCTACTAAAAACCAAGAAAACACAATCATAATGTTTTTATACTTTATAAAAATGATCCATATGTTATATGTGACATTTAAGAATTTGTCTCACCTTAATCTATCACACAATGATCCTAGAATGACTCAAAGTGTCTGTTATTAGTTTAAAATCAACATTTTAGTTCAAAAACTGTCACTCAATATAAACTAATCAAACATGCCTGGATTTTCATGATAATTTAAGACAATGAGTCTTAATTCATTTGGGACATGTAGGAATATAGTACACATCAAACTGATATATGATGTGATAAAAATGAGTCAAAAGTTCATGTTTCCAATTTAAAATTTAATTTTAGTAATAAAAAAATTGACATACTCAAACTAATAAAATACATTAATTGTGTTTTTATACATTAGGAAAATGATTCACATGTCATTTGAGCTATGTTTTTTCTATATTCACCCCAATCCGATGCACGATGTGATCGATAGGCCTCAAATTGTATATTTTTATTTATTGTTGACACCAATTTTAGTAAAATTAACAATTTATTTTAATTTATTTTTTTATGTTATTACCAACATAAGATTTTTTTAATAAATTGGTGTTTTATTTTTTCCAATAAGGGGTGGTTTTTTAGAAAATTACATGAGTTAGGACTGGATTAAAAGATAATGGAACATTGATATTTTTGAAGGTATGTAATAATTTATATTTATGTACTTTTATAAACCAATGATTGAAATGTCTATAATATAGTGTTGTTTTTCTTTTTTTTTCTGTTATAAATTTCATTTCTTTTAAATCATGTATTATAACTTGTTTTTGTTGATATTGGGAGTGTTTCTGGTGCTGTAGTGTCTTGTTAAAAAACATTGGAGTGGTGCTGTAGTGTGCTGTTACTTCACATTATAGTATTTACCATTATCATTGATTATAAAAGAGATGATAAATTACACATTTAGTAGCACTTTTAAGAGAATTGATAAAGTTATAATTTATTAGTGATGGTATGATCATTGATAAAATTTTCTTTTATCACAACTTTTATGAGCACTAATAAAGGTATACTTTATCAGCACATATATAAGTGATGACAAAAGTCCCTTTAGTAGTGATTTTATGAGTGATGATGAATGGTTCCTTTGTTGGTTACATATTAATGTATAGATAAATGGTTCGTTTATTATTACATTTAAAAGCTTTGATAGTGGTCATATTTATCGGTGCTTTTTAGCAGCAATATAGGATTCCTTTAACAACATTTTTTAGTTTGCTGATAAAAGACCGGGGCTTTTAACCATTCTCAGGTATTCAATACTTTTTTAGTGATGATAAAGGTAATTTATGGCTCTATTTAAGGCGAGTTTTTTACTAGTGATTAAAATAATTGATAACCTCTTATTGTAGTTAAAAAACATATCATTAACCATCATTGAATGCACACTCTAAAGAGCCTTTATTGAAGTATATATTTGAAAGTTTAATTTATGGATTTTAAAAAATTAATTTTATCAAAATAAACATAATATTGTAACGCTTCACAAATATATTAACTTAAGATAAAAATTTTCTGATTTTTTAGAATGAGATGATTTTTTATTGAATAGTGAACTATTTAGTTTTTACAAAAAATTTAACCTTAATTTATATAAGTAGAAAATATAAGATTATAAAACCTTTTTAATAGTGAAATATGAGTTTAAGGATTAAATATATATTTTTAGAAATACTATTCATTAATTATAAAACCCATGTGTAATATCTTGTGAACCCAAGTAATACTTTCAAATAAAAGAAACTATTTTTGGAAATTTATTTTAATTAAATAATACTTTGGTAAAATCCATATATGGATTTTATTGGAAGATAAATAAATTTTATTTTTTTATAAAAAAAATATATTTCTTGAGAATAAAAATCATTGATAATTTTATCTTAAAGGGAATTTTATGCAAATAAATAACTATAAAAATGGGTTATACAAGTGCTAATGTTGAAATTAATATTTATTTTCCCTAATGATATACATTTTATTAAATACAATGGAATTTATATTTTTGGATCATTATTTCTATACTATCTAACATGTCCAATATTATTTTTATAAATTTTAAATTAATTCATTATATTAAATATTAATTTCCAGCGTAACACTAAGATAGTTGTTTTTAAGAAAAAAATATTATACGAGTGATAAGAAATTGTAGTAAATAAAGTAGATTAATATAATTTATATTATGAATAAACAATTGTGTATAAATATATAAAATTAAATGTAAACGGTCATTGAATTAATAATTAATAATATCAATAAAAAAATTATGTTATAAAAAGATATATTTTATTATAAAACTTATCTTATATTTTAATTTAGAAGTCTATTTTCTCACATTTCAAATTTGAATTAGAATAAATGGTTTCAAAATTCGTATTTATAAGGTCAAAATATTATATTAGGTATCATGTTATATTTATGGTAAAAAAATAATTACCTTGGTTGATTTTTTATAAATATTAATATGAATAATAATTGGTAAATGATCTATCTCGAATACCTAAAAATTAAAAAGTCAATTAAACAATTTATAAATAATTTAGTCAGTATTAATGTCATGCACTCATGTATCAAATAATATTTCCTCAACTAAATCACAAAAACTCACCTAACACACATAACATCCATGAAATTTTATTCTAACCCCTTACCTAACATTACATTCAATGAAAATCCATTTTTCACTTATACTAGGAGCTCACTCGAACCCATTCCCTTATCAAAATCCACTCGAAAGGAATTTATCATGAATTTACCTTCCATATAACTCTATGAATCCATCCAAATGAGTTCCTATGTTTTTAAATATTCCACCCAAGCAATAAAAATCTATATAAAAAGTTGAAGGTTTCAAATCCATCTCTTTCTATTTTAATTGAAATTTTATTTTTATAAAATCACTAAAAATATTTCCAAAATTTTAATTTAATATTATTATCCAATTTATTTATTTATTTAATTATAGACTACTCATATCCAATCATAATAGCTTCCTCATATGTAGTCTCTGTGTTGACATAAGGGTTCTCATTCCGCCACTTTAATTTTCAATTACAAGCTTTTATTATAATTTCATAATTAAAATAATTATATGGAATTATCACCCGAAAGATATATCAAAAATTATATTTACTCTCATTAAATCATTTTCTTATATATTAATAATGCTAAAAATTATAAAATTTTTTCAAATAAAATATTGAAGTGTTTTCCTAGAAATTATATCTCTATCTCAAAACTAGAAAAATTGGGTGCATATGTGAAATATATGCTACTATGGGTAATCACCCCAAAAGGGTGTTTTATTGGGGTGTATAAAGTAAAAAACATGACATGAAATTTTAAAATTTGCACAATTAGACTACTTTTCTTAATCTTCAGCTATCTGAACCAAGTACAGTCTTAGGATATCATATGAATTATTCAAAGAATAAAAATTAAACTGAAAAAGTAGGTTTTTTATAATCAATTCACTCCCATATATCATAAGTTCTTGGAGACCATTGGTAAAATGATTATAGGTCTTTTCCCTATAGATCATCCACCCATGCCTCTTGAATTTGGGTGAACCCTGTTCATCAAGATCCATGGCCTAGTGCGGATCGTTGAAGATATCTTTAATGTTCTGTTTATCACTAGAATCCACTTCCTTCGATCCACAAAGTTGTTCAATGATTATTCACTTAGATAGATAAATTCACTCACTAAGATAAATAAGGGGAGAGAGGATCTCATTTTTAATTGATTAATAGTCAATGCAATAAGTTTCCCACTACATATATAATGGATGCTCAAAATATCTGGTTTGGGTTCACCAACCCTCGTATATTTATTATCCACTAAATAAGTAATAACGTATTAATTTTGACAAAATAATGGATTAAAAAATATTATATATTTTTTATCACATTCATGTAATATATATAAAATATATTATGTGTTAAACCTGAGTCCTTTACTTGACTCATAATACCGACTAATATTAAACGAAATTGCAGTGTCAAAATAATATTCATTTAATTAATATTATTCAATATATTATCTTAAACACTTTAAAATAATTTGAATAAATAAATTCAACCCAATTATCATGAAATTTAATAATAACTAGTTAATTAATTTATCTGTGATCGATAAAACATGGACAACACTCTGATGACATGGTGGGACCCACCATTTCTTATATACGAATTCTCTAAAATAGATCATATACTTGAATGCACTATTGTGTGTGACCCTCATTTAACTTATCTCGATAGTATTAAATAATATTTTAAGATAGATAGATGAGTCTATCAACCCATCATTCCCCCTAACGAGATAAGTAATATTAATAGAAATGAAAACCATCATATGAACACACAATGTGTAATATAATCTCATTTTCATGTGATATTTCACTAATCAAGACACAAACTTTTGTAATCATATTATCTTGATTTATTATTGGTTTATCTATCTGGTAAGTCATACTTTTGACCATGATGGCCATTGATTTATTAAGGTCCTACCATCCTTATTAGCTAGGCATGTGATATTACTTCCTTGACTTGTAAATAAAATTTATATCTTGATCTTTCAACCAAACCCATGCCACCAATAAAGAAACAAACACATGTTACCACACCAAAAATTCAATAAAATATATTTTCCATATATAAATGTACATGATCAGATGACTCACATTTATTTTGATCTCAAGTCCAGAGACCAATACACATGTCTATAGATAGGAACATCGAATGAGACCCAAAACATGTGATGTTACTATTGGTGGGTCTGTCCTCATTATCTCAACTACTAGAGATCACCAAGAGTGAAATTTATGTGGGGAAGTATAAATTTTTATGACACCACTATACATAATAGTACCACATCATATGTTTCTTTTCAGTATGATGTATATATACCAGATTATACTACTTTAATATTACAATCATATTATCTTCAGGTTCATAGTATAACCTAGGAACTGATATAACAATTTGATATGACACATAATCTAAGGAAATTACCATAAATATAGTTGATGAAAAAGTAAGAAAGATATTTTAGAAATATAAAAATATGTATATATAAATATATATTTCAAACTATATACATGCAGTGGTAATCAAAGTATAAACACAAGTTAGGTTTAGGGAACCCAATTCCAACACACCCACTTCCACTATAGCTAACTACTAACAAGATTAAATCATATAGATATCAAATTAAAATCATGATTCTACTAAAGTATGTCTTTAGTTAGGGTTTATTCTAAATTATATTCAATGGATACTTTACTAAATACATCATCAACTCTTTGAGTAAAATCCATCGTGAGATGAAACATACAACGTATATGATTTTTCCCCTAATGTGACCTTGGATCCTTGGAAATAATCACAACAATATTATTATTACAATAAGCTTGAACATGGTCTACAATACTAGGAATAACACCTATTTCTGGGACAAAGTGACATATCCAAAATGCTTCCTTTATTACATCGTAATATTCTATATACCTAGATTCTTCTATAGAATCGGTTACCAAAATTTGGTTTGAGATTTTCCAGTGCACCACACCACCATTCAAGAAAATACAAATATTTAATATGATTTCAAATCATCATGATCATCTTAGAATCTATCATCATTTAATCCTCTCATTAATAGTTCCTCATCTCCTCTACAAACAAGGGACATAAACTTTGTATACCTCAAGTTCTCTGAAGATTGTTTTAATATATTCCCACTACAGCTCTCATTGATTAGCATGATATCATCCCACCATTCCTAATCTGAAGAAAACATAAAACCTAGTACATAACATGGAATGAATTATAAATCCCATTTTTAATGCATATGTTATGGTACCTATTCATTCAATCTCATCACGTGTTTATGGATACATTTTCACAGATAGATTGATACCATGTTACCTAGGAAAAAAATCTCTCTTGGATTGTTTCAAATTGTAAATTTTTAGCACAATTCCAATATATGAACATCTTCTTTTCCTAAGAATCCTCTTATATTTATCATGATAGATATTGATATCTATAATGTAGGCTGCTTCACTTAATTCATTCATGGAGAACTATTCATTAAACCAAATCTTAACTGAATATAATACTTGCAGTTAATTTCCTATACATAATATTCCATCAATATATAATACTATGATAATTATGAAATTCCAATTAACAATAATATAATCACATGGATCACCTTTGTTATTGATGAAATAAAATTCCCGTATAGATTCATGAAAATAAAAATTCCATGATTATGATTCCTACTTCAACCCATAATGAATCTCTGTATCTTACACACTCGGTTGGAATTATTTGACATTATAAACCCTTCATGTTCAGTCATATAGGAATATTCAATCAACTTACCCTTTATAAAAGTAGTTTTGAAATCAATTTTCTAAATTTCATAATCATTGAAGGATTCTATGTCAAGAAATATTATGATGGATTTTAAAATTGTCACTGATGAGATTGTTTCATTTTAGTATATGACATAAAATTGTTTGAAACTCTTTAATATTTGTATTTTGTTATAGGTATTTACCATACAATACACATACAGATTTTTCTTGAATACCCATTTACACCTAATGGGGATTACATGAGATGGAGTGTTTACTAAAATCCATACATGAATTCAATATAGGGACTTCAAATCAGAATTCATGTCTTATTTCTATTTAGAATCATCCATTACATATACTACATCCTTATAAGTTATAGGTTCATAATCCTCAATGAGTAATGTGTCACCTGACTCAGTGATAATAAAATCATATCACTCTATATTTTAAACTTCTAATATAGACCTACAGAATACTTGTGTCTTGGTAACATCTTCATCCCGAAAAATCTCTTATAAAGATTATTCTCGTACCAACTCTTGTACATCTAGATTATTAATTTCTTCAAATCAAATATTTCTCACACTATTTATATTTGGAATATTTTATATTTCTAGAATATATCTTGTATTTCAAGTAATAATTATCTATTTTAATGGTTATATCTGTAATTAATTTAGGTTTAATTAGGATAAACATTAAATATGAACATCATGATTCTAGATTCACTTGGTATTGTATCCAAAAAATACTCACATCCCCATAAATAAATGTGAGATATATTTGGTTTCAGTCAACACCATAACCCATATGGAATCCCGTATTCAAATTTAGTTGGTACTCAATTATGTTTTTATGTTTTTGTCATCAAGGAAAATCCCCAAAAAGGATAATGGAATAGTTTCTATACTCATCATTGATATGACCATTTCAATCAAGGCCATATTCCAGCTTTCACTCACACCATTCCACTATAGTGTATAATGAGGTGCGAGTTTGGATACTATCCAACAATCCTTCGTGTGATCAATTATATCTTGTAAATATACTCCCCACATTATTCTGAGATATGTTTCATAATATTATTACCATGATGGTTTTCTAATTCATGTTGTAATTCCTAGAATATCTTAAAGGAATATTAATTATTCTAGGTTAATTTAAAGTATTCATACTTACTGTAATCATTGGTAAAAGTAATGAATTATGAAAACTCTCCCACTGCCTCTGCTAGAAACATACTACAACATCCTAAACTATTATAAATGAAATTACCATTTTTATTTAAAGAAATTTATTAAGGTTATAGAAAACAAATTCACTTATTTTTTATGATATCCAATTGTATTTTAAATTACAATTATGTTTCATTACCATTGACTATATAGTCATTGAACAATGATCACGTGACTAGTATAAATATGGGGTTTTAACAAATACATTTGGAATATAAAAAGGAAGTGATCACTTTAACTGGTTGGAGAATACCTTATGAATCCCATTTATCATAGATTCCATGGGATATATTAATTCTTGGATTTTACAAGACCAATCTCGATCTAATATCCAACAACTTTGGAAGAGTGAAACAATTTACAGGAGACGTTCAAGCTCTGTGAGATCATTCCCCAAACCACATTCATGGAACGACTCCATGAAATCCCAACAATAGTTCACCTTACTCTTAGTGAATATTCTTTTGTATTAAATGGATATAAATTAAGACCCTATAAATAGTTATATATACATTATTTTGAATATATCTTCAAACTATTGTTTTTTACATTGTAAATTATGTTAGAAGTATAAATTTCATTTTTGATTAATAATCAAATTAAATTATTCAATATATGAATTAAAAGATTTTTTTAATAAATAATTATTTAATTTATCATTATTATATAATTTTCATCATATATATATTTTCATATGAATTCTTTGAAGATATATGTAATTTTTATTAGGAATTAAAAATTGTTATTGTCAAAATAATTTAATTTTCAATAAATGTCGGTTTTTATTTTAAAATATAAAATTAAAATATTCATAAAATTATTTATAGATAATGAATATTTTTTTTGGAATCATAAAATCAATATTATCCAATGTTGAATTTTTCATAATTTGTTGAAGCAATTGAATTTTCAGGAAAGAAATAAATACCTTATAAATATATGTTGTGTTTTATGACACAATAATGACCCATATGTGATGTAATAAGTAATATAAATAGAATAATGTATATATTTTCTATTTAAAATAATTCAATTCTGTGTTTATTCAATATATTTTTTAAATCCATTATGAATCCTCCAAGACTTATAATAAATTTTAATATTGTAAAATCATTTATTTAAGGGTGTGAATCACCTAAACATCACCAATAGTAATATTTTAATAATTTAAGACCCTATACATATAAAATTATTTATAGATATCAATTTGGCAGAACAAAATGTCAAAAACTATTGGTTGGTCTATGGTTTTTTTAATTTCATTATGTACAGTCCAAAACCTAAATAATAATAAAATCATCCTTTGTTCATATATTATCCAACCCAAGAAACCATTAATCTTAAATAAAACTCATTTTGGAAAAAAAAATAACTTCACCTTATACTCCCTAGAGTCCTCCTAAATAACCCCAAGCCCCCATGAATCCCCACTAAATCTTTTAGAGTCACAAATTCATATAAGAGTTCTTTCCTTCCTCATATTTCTTTATTTTTCATTATTATGTTACACCTTCTTTTTCCAATTATTTTTCTTGTTAAATGTCTTTAAATTTCTATTTATTGTAAATTAAATATCTAAATGATGATATATCCATTTTTCTTTCATAAACCCATTTTTATAATTTTTACGTGACCCTGTTATACTGACGAAATTGCACCATGATTTTTCATTCAAAAAAACAATTATGTCTTTAATAAGATACCCATTTTATATCATGGGTATTCAACATTATACACAAATACTTATTTTATTGGGTACATACATGTATTGTTTCAACAATACTTGATTATGAGATAAATTATGATAATCAATGAATCCATTTTGATTGATCTATGTAAAATAGTTAAGCATTAGAATGAAATGAATACGACTAGTGTTCCCAAAATTATAAAAAACTCCAATGCATTGTGTAATTTTTAATATCATTATATGGCATGTTGGGATATAGATATACATGATTCCTTTATGGAATATTGCCCTCACTTCATTCTTGGATGATTTAAAATTGACTTGTGTTTAGGATGGAGGGTTTTAAGTTGTTTCCACATTTCGCATGTTATGATTATCATATTATATCATCACTTATTATTCATGTTCCTTTTTTTATCCATTGATATTCCTATTTTCTAACATGTATTATCTTTTTCATGTCACGCCTTGTTTATTTCCTTTACATGGATTTATAACTCTCCCATTTCTTATGTTTTCCCCAGTATATCCCATGAAAACTTAATATCATTGGAATATTTTGATCTTGTCAAGGATGTTTTATATAATGTTGCTGTGCCCTTGTTCATGATTTTTTGTTTTGTATCTAATTACCAAATACACTAGACTTATTAATATGTAGGGGTTTTTAATGTGTAATTTTATTTTATAAAAAATGTATTAATGTGAAATATATATCAAGGTTTTTATAGTTGGTATCATAGAAAAATAATTTTGGTATTATGTATAGAAAACTCTATAGAAATCCTTAGGGACAAGACAAAATATAAGAAAACAACCCTATATTTTAGTGAGTACATAATATGTGTTTTATCAAGAAAATATATCCCCATCTGAATACTACAAGTTGATGTGGTTTTGGGATATATGTACCTAGGGGTGGCAAATATAACAATATGTTTCAGTCTTAACTCAATGTAGTCTTGTACATGAAAACAAGCCTCACTTTGCACCTAGTTTGACACTCTTAGGGGATATATTGTGGTAAAATCATAAGATTGTTTTGAACCACAATTAAGGGAAAAAATATCCCATAAGAAAAGAATTTACAAAATAGATCATAGTTAAAATATATTGAATCCTAGAAAATCATAAGATATGAAAATAAAGGCAATTTAAATGTTATCCATTTATTGTAATTTGATTACATTTATGTGTTTAGTTGTTTAAAATAATAATCCCTATGTCTTTATTGGATAGATAAAAAACAGAATCAGAAAATGAAAGGTACTGTTGTAGTCAATATTTATATGTATTACTTCATACCATTAAAGATTAGTAGAACTAATCAAACACCACCACAAATAATGATAGTATAGTTGTCAGCGACAATGGAAAATGCAGAAATTATTTCATGCCAACTATATAAATGATCCCCAATCAATGTTTATGGGATGAAATTCTTGAAAATCCTTGTCATACTCTCTTTAGTGGAATTTTATTCAATTAAAGGCAAGGGGTTTATTTCTATACATAGTGGAAAAATAAATATCCTAGAGAAGGAAATCACTCACTATATGGATAATTGACCCCTCATTCTATACAAGTGAATGTTGGAATATGATTTTTCATTAGCACCATCATCTCAAGAATGTATTTTATTTCCTTATAATAATGATTATTTTAATAAAATGATTGAGTGTAAAGAAAGTATAAAACATGGCGATGTTCCTGTTGTGAGGGAATTTTTAGAGGTGTTTTATGAGGAATTTCCTAGTCTTCCTCATAGTCGGACTTCAAATATTCAATCGTTCTTATACCTTGGGAATTTCCGATATCCAAGACACCATATATGATGGTTTTTGATGAACTTGAGGAGATAAACAATAATCTACCCGATAATGTGGATAAAGGGTTCATAATCCCAAGTGTTCCACCAAAGAGTGTACTAGACATCTTCATCATGAATAAGGGTGGGTCAATGCACCATTACATTTATTATTATGAGTGAAGAAAGATCAAGATGAAGAACAAGTACCCTTTGAAATAGATTGATGACTTTCTCGATCACCTATGTGGAGAAAAATATTATCCAAGGTGGATCTATGTATGAGATATTTTCAAGTCAGGGTGAAAAAAGAGGATATCCCCAAGACATATTTTCACATAAGGAAGTAGCACTATGAGTTCCTAATGATTCCTTTAAGAATCACTAATGCTTCAACAATCTTCGAAACGTTGATGAATAGATTCATTAAATATTAACTAGAATAATTTATAGTAGTCTTTATTGATGATATCATAATATAATCCAAAATAAATGATGATCATAAGGAGCATTTGATCACTGTGTTAAAGTCCTTATGAAATCTGATGCATTATGAAAAATGAAAAAAAATTGTGAATTAAGGTTGAAGGAATTTTCATTATTGGGGTATGAAAATAAAAGTAATGTTATATTTGTGGATCCATCAAATAAAAAATCAATTTTAAGATGACCGATGCCACCATATGTGTCATATATATGTTTTTTTATTTTAGTTGGTAGGATATTATCACATACTTGTGATAAATTTCTCACATTTTTCAATACCACTTATAATGCTTACTCAAAAGGTTGTCATTTTTTCTTGGAATGATGAATGTGAAGAAAGATTAATTTATTTTAGAAGGAGGATTATCACTAATCCAATGCTCACACTACCCTCTAGTGGAGAATATTTCATAACATTCAATGATGCCTCAAATAAGGGAGTAGGATATGTGTTAATGAAAAATGAAAAAGTCATTGAATAATCATTAAAGAAGTTGAATTTTCATAAGAAAAACTATTTAACACATGATCTAGAGTTCGATGTAGTGATATTCAATTTTAATATATGTTTGAATTATCCATTTGGGGAGAAGTCTGAAATATATATAGATCACAAACACTAAATACTATATTCAAATATATTTATCTTAATATGTTTAAATGAAGATGGTTTGAGCTAATCATGGAATATTAATGCCCAATCCACTGCCATCCTGGTAATTTAAATATTGTTGTGGATATTTATATAGAGACTATCAATTAATTCTATCATCAATTAGAAATGGGGAATTATATGATCTTCTTAGATTTTAAGAGAATGTAATTGGGAATCATAAAGAAAGGAACATTATAAATCCTTATACAAGTTATTTCTCAACCATCTCTTTTGGAATGGTTAAAGGATGCTTAGAAAGATGATGTGAGAATTTACAAGAAAGTGGAATATATAAGGTAAGTTAAATCCTTAGAGTTCAGTGTTAATGTATATGGAAATGTGAGATTTAGGTCAAGACTATATGTTCTATAAAATAATAAGTAAAATAAAGAACGAGTGAATGGAACACAAATTTCTAATTTCTCTATCCACCTAGGAAATATAAATTTGTGTCGAGATATTTGAGATTACTACTGGTGGGAAAAAATGAAGAAATAGATCGCTGAATATACACAAATGTGCCTGGTATGTCAGAATGTAATGGATGAAAGGGATATGTATAAGGGGATTATGAAACCATTACCTATAACAACATGGAAATAGAAAAAAGCAACCATATAATTTGTCCCTAGACTTCTAAAGTCATCCAATGGAGACAATGTGATATGTGTTATTGTGGAAAATTTTATAAAAACTGCAAACCTCATTGTGATTTCATAGGATTTATCACCAGATTAAAAGACAAATATATACATTATAGAAATGGAATGTCTATATGGAGTTCTATAATATATTTTTTTCTAATAAAGTTCTAAGAATCACCTCTATGTTATGGAAAAGTATCCCACATGCACTCAACACTGAGCTAAAATTCAGTACGACTTATCATCCTAAAACTGTTGAAAAATATAAGAGGACTATTTGAACACTAGAAGATATGTTACAAACATTTTATATGGATTTAAAAGGATAATGGGACAAACATATTCCCTTATATTATTTCCATTATAACAATAGATTCCACATGATCATCCAAATGGATCCATATGAATCCCATTCTGGTAAGAGGTGTATAACACCTTCATGTTGGGATGAAGTAGGGGAACCCAAAATACTAGGTCCTAAAATGGTTTAGGAAATTATAGATAAGGTTAAAACTATTCAAAAACAAATTTCAACTTCTTAGAGTTGAAAAAAGATTTATTTTGACAATCATCAAAAAGACCTAGAGTTTTATGTTGGAGACATTATATTTATCCACATATATCCATGTAAGATAGTGGTGAGATTTTGGAGGAAGGGAAAGATTAGTCAAAGATACAGTATCCTCATTGAAATACATGATCGATTTAGAGAGGTGACCTATCAACTAGCACTCACACCAAACCTATATCAAGTACATGATTTAGTCCATGTATCCATCTTGAGAAATTACATACCAGACCCCCCCACATGTAATCAATCTAGTGGTCATACCATTAATGAATGTCCCCTTTCTATGAGGAGCATCCAACAAAGAACATATATTGTATAGAAAAAGTTCTATGGAATAAGACAATGCCCCTATTCAAAGTATTGCGAAAAAAACACAAGTTTAAACAAGCAATGTGGGAACAAGAGGATGTGATGAAGAAAAGTTACCCTAATATTTTTTAGTCTTGGAAATGATAATTATAAGAGTTAAATTATTTAATAGGGAAAAATTGTGACATCCTGAACAATTATAAATAAAATTAATCTTTTTATTTACTTAAATGACTTATAGTTATATAAAAAAAATTTATATTGTTTTATTATATATAATTAGATACTAAATGACCATTATGTATCATTACTGTTGATAATATAGTAGTTCAATAGTGATCACATGACTAGTATAAATATAAGATTTTACGAAATCCATTTGACACAGGAAAAGGAGGTCATGACCTCATTCAGTATGATCGTACCATAAAGAGCCCATATATCCACGCTTCCAAAGGATATAAAATTTCTGGTATTTTTCCAAGACAAATTCCTATCTGATATCCAATAACTAAATCATGAGTTTAACATCTTATGGGATACATTCAAGCTTGTTAATATCACAAACCAAACCATGTTCACCAAATATCCCCATGAAAGCACCAAAATCATGCACCTTACTCTTCAAAAGTACGTTGATGTATTAATGAGATATTTATCAAGACCCTATCAATAAGAATATATATTATGTTTAATATAATTTCATCCTATTATTTTATACATTATTGATGATTTTTAAAGCACAAATTTTATTTTTAATTAATACTCATATTATATTAATTAATCAATATACTATTGAAATACATAATATTTTAATGAAATATTATAACAAAATAATATTTATGAAGTTTAAATGATCATATATGTTTTATATAGTCAAATTTAGTTTTTATTATGATTTAAAATATAGTTATTTTCAAAAGGCCATCATTTTCAATAAATATAATTTTTCATTTTAAATATAAAAATTTTCACATATATATATATTTAATTATTTAGATAAAAATCATCTTACTTTTGGAAGCAGGATATCGAAATTATTTAACATTAATTTTTTCATAATTTTATGAGATAGTCAAATTTTGTTGTAAAAATTAAATATGGTATAAATTTAATTTATTTTATTATGATATCTTAATGAAAAAATAGTGATATAATTAGTAATATAAAAGTAAAAAATGACAAAATATATGTTTCCCATTTAAATTAATGCAATTTTAGTTATATTTTATGTATTTTGTAATTCCATTATGAATCCTCAATGAAATATAATATATTTTAAGATATTAAAATCATTTCATTATGGGTGTGACTTTGCTCCACATCATGAATGGTAATATTTTAATAATTTCGGCCCTTGGACATGTGAAATAATATAAGCCACTACAGTTTAGTAGAAACATTGTGATGAAACCATGGGATGGTCTGTGGTTCTGTATATTTTATTAGGTAGAGTCCAAAAGCAAAATAATAAATAAACCACACTCCTTTCCTTTATAAATCTTCCAAAACTCCCATTTAACTTCACTAAAACACCTTGAATTATGAAAAAAATCTTTACTATACTCCCTATATTCATCCCAAGTTTCCCCCAAGCTTCCAAGAAGCCCCTCCCAAGCCTTTTGAGTTATGAATTCAAGTAAGGGTTCTTTCTGTAACTTGATTTCTTCATGCTTCATTATTATGTAACACCTTATTTTTTCAATTCCTTATGTTGGAAAATCTAATACCATGTCCATATTACTTTCCATTTAATTTCTAAATGATGAGAGAACCCTTTACCTCTCATCAACCCATTTTATGAATTTTTAAGTGATGTCGTTATACTACGAAAATTGCATTGGGAATTTTCATTCCAAAACAATTGTGTTGTGAATAAAATGCCTATTTTTAATCATGGTTATTCACCATTATACACATATAGTTCCTTTATATGGAACTTATATGTATTTATTCTTCACTCCTTGCTGACAGGATAAATTATTATGATTAATCAAACTATGTTGATTGAACTATGTGGCACACTTAAGAAGGAGAATGAAATGAATGAGGGAGGTTTAACTATAACTATATAGTCCTCCAATGCATTGGGTAATATTTAGTATCATGATATGTCATGTCAGAAAAAGTGTGTACTTGATTCCATTATTGTACTTTTTACACTATAATTTCTTGGTTGATTTTTCCTAGACAAATTTTTTACGTAGTGTTTTAAGTTGTTTCCTCAGTTCCCATGTTAAGTGCATCATTTTATATCATGCCTTATTATTAATTTTAATTTTATTATCCATTGATATTACCATTGTGTATTATGTATTATCTTCAACATGTTCAGTCATTTTTATTTCCCTTATTATGATTTATAGCTCACCCCTTTCTTATGTTTCCCTAAAGCATATCCAATTCATCTTTATGTTCAATGGAATATTATGATCAGGTGAATGATGTTTTCAATAATATTGTTGTATCCAATTTTCATAATTTAATTTTTTAACATAATTAACAAAGACACTAGACTTATCAATCAGATGAGATGTATAATGTGTAATTTTACATAATAAAACATATATTAATGTGAAATAAAGTCCATTGTTTTTATACAGAACACATATGTCAGTATGTATTTATTACAATAATTTTATAGATCATTCTCTCATCCCCTAAAACAGTGATTTAGTCATTTCCCCATATAAATGAGCATGACATACATCTAAGTGTTTTAACTCAAATATTTCTAAATACCCTACTTGATGTATCTTCTATAATAATGTCTCATTTATATAAATATGATGAATGTTCCATAGACAAGGGTTACATGAGTCATGTGCATTGGTTTGGTCATTAATTTTAATTATCATTTTTTCATGTTAATGTATATATTAACCATTAGTATGTTGTTCCATACCATAATACAAGTTATCCTTATAAAATAGACCACATTTATATCAAAATGTGAAACAAAATCCTTGGTTGTCTAGAATCGAAATAGAGATTTTGATAATGGTAACAAAAGTTATATAATAATGAAAATAATAATTCAATATCTGAAAAACAATTCTAGGAAAAGTAAGGTGACAATCCTACGCAGAAAATACTACTAAAATCACACCCTTTTCAGCTCAAAGGTCCCCTTATCCATTTGAATGCTTATTGAATCTACTGGGTTCAGTTTTATAAATACAAATGTATAATCCAAATTCTGTATCCAATACCCAACTTGAAGATAATGATAGATATAATTGATTTAAAATTAATTAATTTTTATTATTCAAACACTTTTAATATGATGTGAGAAACCTAAGTTCAATCACATTATCAGAAAGACACATTTCACATGATAGAATTTGAAATACTAAAAATTCAACCAGAACTAGCATCACATTTCCAAAACCATCATCATGCTACCTATCATATAATTCAAAAGATACCATATCACAGAAAATCCAATATATATTAGAGTCCACCTAAGGATAAAATCACACTTCATGTAAATATTTTGTAGCCATCGTCACACTATATTTTCATCATCTAAACACCTATTCCCACTACCAAAATAATGCAACAAACAACACCAAATAATGGATATTTTATTATTTTCAGCACAATCAAATCACCATCATTGACATTGATAGACAAACCCTAGATACTCTCACGGACAATTAAGCTACCATGGAACATCATCACCTTGAAATCATCATCTATCCACAACAGAAACCAAAAACAAAACAAAAAACATAGAAACCATATATAAACTTCAATGATAAATCCAACACCACCACCATCATCACTGTCTCCTCTTCACTAAGATATCCTTGAGAATAATGAAAAAAATAGGTTGGAAAAAACAAAAAAACACTGAAAAATAAGAATAGATCATTCTTGGATCACAATAGAATACCAAATACAACCTAAAAAATCCTCTATGGAACCACCGGTCCAGTTCTGAATTGGAGAGAAGGATAAGGAATTTGAGTTCAGGGCATGGATTTGAATCTTGAGAGTTCCAAATGAGCACGGTGAAAAGAATTATGAACCATTGGGTGAACAATTATAGGGAACATGAGGAATAGAAAATAGGGAATAACCTAAAACAAATTAGGGATGAAGCTCAAACCAAGGAAAAACTGAAGAAAAAACAAGGAAATAGAGAAAACACCTAGAAGAAACACAACCAATAAAATTCATGTGATAAACCTTCATGATTACATCTCTCCAGATTTTCTAAATAGAGGAGAAATGTAATTCAAGGTAATATTGTGGTAGTGGTTCCCTAGGGTAAAACCTATGCACCATTACCAAATCTAAAACTAAAAATAGAAGACATTCAATGAAAAAAATACATGAAGGAAAATTGAATCCTTAAATCTTCCTCCCAGATATATAATTATTTTTCACAAGGAATTTTATTTCATATATTATTAGAAAATAATCTTGTTAATTTCCTTGCCTCTATATCATAAGATTTTTAGAAGGATGGGTCATTAGTTTCTTCATCATTAACTTATCCTTGTACACGTTAGCCTTGACCGGCCTCCTCTTGTTCACTATACAAACTAACAAATTGGTATTATTTACATCCAATTTTCATGGAGAAGTAAATAAAAAATATTATAGAGTGAAATTTTCTTGTTATTAATGTTGATATTAATAATGAATATTATGAATATTTAGGATAAAGTGGAAAGAATGAGATCTCATTCTTGTTCACTGTTCTACATTAACCCAAGGGATCCAATTATCTCAATGTTCCCAATAACCTTGACTACATGAGGTTCCTCACGATTCCCTTATACTGTCATGAACATATATAATGCACTATAAATCTAATTCCATTCACTCTTATATCTCTCTTAATATTGTTCTTAGAGATGAGTCAACATCTTTTATGCATCTTCATCCTCATGACTTTTATGTAATTGAATATAAATACCTAAAAACATGACTCACTATACATATATTTAATCATTTATATCATTTACATCATTTCTTTATCCAACTTGCAAGCTCCCTAAGGAGGCATAGTAGGATGTAAGGAATATAGCACCGAAAACATCTTTTTTGGCATTGTATTATGTGGAATAGCTTATACCAAATCAAGATGTTATTGTTGTTCAAGATATTTTTATTATCTATTATGGATCATAGTGATAATTCTCATTTTGTGTTTGTTATTTCTATTTTGATCTAAAATAAATAAATATTAACACTCAATAGTTTATCCTGATAACTGATTTAACCATTATTGATTAAGTAATTATTAAATCATTATATATCTCCCACTATTTTATTGAACCATTATATCCTCGCTATTTGATTCATAATACTATTTGTCTTTAATATTCTAGTGGAAAGGATCATTGAAGGCTATCATCATAGTCTACAGGATTTGGTTATTCTAATAATTAGAGAGTTTCGATGTAGGCTCCAGATTGGACAATCACATTAAGTTAAGTTTACTTGAAGTATTAACTAAATTTGTAAATCATATTCATTACCATGACTCCATTAATTAGTTTTTTATAATGTGATTTCAATAAATCCTTGACTACTTCTTTCAAAACATATTACTAATGTCAACCCATAAAATTCATATGAACTTCCCAATACTAGGTGGCACCCTATACATTGGATGAAAAGCACATGAACACATAGTTAAGTTCAAATTTGAGCAGTGGAATAAATTTTCAACTTAATATACATTTTATGGATTTTATTATTTCATGATGAATGTAATCTATTTTATTTAAATATTATCAAACTATGTTATCGGGCTCACAACTGAACATGAATTAATAGAAAAGATCATCATTGAATTCTTATGTAATTTTCTTGTTCAATATTTTATGTGTTATCATTGAAACATGAACATGAATAAAATAAAGAAAATGGATAAATGAAATAATATTACCCAACTACTCTTGCGCACGTACTTTCGATTGATCCATTTTAAATGTAAGAGATCAATTGTGTCCTTGGTGGTATCATACATGTGTCAGATATTGAATATGATATAAAAATAACCCCATTCCAGTGTATTTACTACTCATCTAGTATACAAATCATCTTTTTGGGGTCCACATAATCATGTGTCATCATTAATATACACTTATACTCACACACATGTGAGGATAACTAGGGAAGAATAATATACCACAAATAAATTGATCACACATTTCCTTATAAATATAAAAAATAATATTATGTGTAGACCGTCATAAAATTACCTACATATTTTAATATTCATACTCTTGTAAAAAGATATTAAATAATATTACCAGACATATATAGATATACTAAGTTTTTAATGACCTGTAAAGGAGTAAAAATATTTCATGATAAAATTAAATTTCAAAAAATTTAAATTTTAGGAGAATTTAAATTAAAATAATTTATTCAATTTTTTAAATTTCTTCCCTTATTTAATTTATATTTTAACACAAAAAATAAAAATAAAAAATTTTATTTAACACAATAAATTATTATTTTTAGAATATTAAAAAAATTATTTTCAAACCGGAAATTAATTTTAGTAAATTTTATTTAATAATAATATTAAATTAATTAAATATAGTAATTTTGTATTATATAAATTTATCATGGGCCCTGAAATGCCGCATAATCCGATTACTGGTCATGTTGTACCCTGACTGGTCTGTTTCAAGCTATTATGTCACTGTGTAAGGGTGTTTTGTGATGGGATGACCCCCCCAAACCCGTTCTGGGTCCAAAAGAACTTAACCAACTCAATAATGGGCAGGTACAATCTTACTATACCTAAATAGATCATGGTAGGGGAAATCAACATGCAGTGAGGGAGGATAATGACTTGATTGCGGATGATGGTGGCAACAATTTCTTTCTTGAATGATGGAGGGGAGAGACATTATGGGGTTGGATAGGTTCAGTCGTGATGACGGTGAACAAGAAGGTGGAAGCAAGTCATATGGGACCTAGGAGTGCATGCTCATCTAGATAGTGATGGAGGGTGGAATCAGGCATCATGAGAGGCATGAAGTGTAGGATGGCCATCTCACCTCAATAGACGATTACATCATTATGGGTAGTATAGCCAGGGCTCAAAGAATGAGGGTGCTAGATTTATCTGATCTTTTAGAGGAAGTGGGATTTATAGGGAGGGGAGCATAGTATGTTAGTCCATAGGGAAGTAGATTCGTTCCTTGGTAGAAGAGGCACCAATGCTGTAATATTGTGGTATTACAAGGCCTCGTTGCTTGGTCTGTTAGAGGATGATGATGTCATCAGGGCAGGTAGAAAAAAGGAGGAAGCATAATGAGAAAGGGATCCATCCAATGGATGATTTCTAGAGGAGTGAGATTAGGGATGAGGTAAGTCAGAAGGTAGGCCAAGCCAAGCATGAGACTTGTTGGCAGAACCCCAAAATAATTTTATATATTGCCATTACATAACCATTTAAAATCAAATTGAAACATTGTATATTTTTTTGGAATCAAATTAAAACCCTCTAGTTAAATGTTAATAAAAATATTTCTTTTAAGTAAAATAATCCACGCGATCCCTTTGATGAAAAGTATTCATACATCAATGCATAATATTAGTTGATGGCCTGAGGATTTAAACATTTAATCACTATAGTTATGAATAATCATCTTCACTAATGATCAAAGACCTAGTACAGTCCAAGGATCTCACAAGAATTATTAAAAGCGTATAAATTAAAATAAACAACCACCTCTTATTGTTTTGGAGGTGGCTCAAAAACTGAAAGTAACTAGGAACAGTTTCTCAATGGATTGGAATATGAACCCTCTAGATTTGGAACACAGCCTTCTAAAATCTATGTGAATGTTGTTCATTAAATTCCAGTTGCTACTGAGAAGCTCTGAAAATCTATCTGATGTCACTTCAATCACCATGACTAACATCCTTTGACCCACAACATCATTTTTTATCATTTTCTCTATTAGAGAATTTTTTTATATTTTATTGGGGAGGAGAGAGAGGATATAAATTTTGATTGATGAATGGTAAATTGAATTATATTATCCTAAAATAATATATTTGATGTCAAAAATACCAAATTATGGTTCCCTAAACCCTATATTTTTATCAACCACTAAATAAGTAATAATTAATTAATATTTATGAACATACGACATCATAAATATTATAATTATTTTATGACTTATTTATAATATATATTAAATATATTTTGTGATAAACATGATTCATTAACTTGACTCAAAATTCAAATAAATATTAAATGGACCTTAAATATTAAAATAATAATTTTTTTGATGAATATAATTCCATGTATTTACATAATGAATTTTATGTACTACGAAAAAATAAATTCAAACTAATTATTATATTATTGAATAATAATGAATTTGTTAATTTATTATTGATCTATAAAACAAGGACAACACTCAGACTCAATGGTGGGTACCATCATATTTTATATACCTATTCCCAAGAATAAGGAAGATTCTTGAATGCACTATTGGGTGTGACCCTTTAGGCCCCTATCTCGATAGCAGTGGATATTATTTACAGAAAAAGAGGGGAGTCTAGTAACCCATGAAGTACCCTAAAGAAATATGTAACAGTAAAAGTTATGACAACCATAATATGAACACACTATGTGTAATATAATATATTGTTCATATGATATTTCAAAATATAGGACCCTCACTTGTCTCATCGTCCTTTCTTAATTTAATATTTTTAATAAAATTTGATAGAAAACCATTCAAATACCATGGATATGGATTTATGAAGGGCCAAACATCATGATTAGTAAGGAATGGGATATTACGTCCTCCACTAGAACGTGAAAAATTCTATCTTTACCATTAAAAAAATCCATACTAGTAATAAATAACTCCACACAAGCTACCATGGAAATGATTCATTATGATTGTTTTTTCCCAACATCAAAGTAAAAGATCAAATGACACACATTTATAATGATTTCAATTTAGGAGACAAATACTCATGTCTATAGATATGAAAACCCAAGGCCACCCAAAACATATGGTTTTACTATTTTTGATCCTATCCTCATTTTATCATCTAATAGAGATCACCAAGAACGAAATTCATGAAAATAAGCCTCAATGCTTATGAAACACAAGAACCAAATAGACACTCATAACCATTGTAATGCATGTATGATAAATCTGGATCATATGAAATATCTCTAATATTAATTACATATAATGTCTAGGTTCTCATTATATCATGTGAAGTACTATATCAATTTTATATGACACTTAATATATTGAAATTACTATAATATATTTGATTAAGAAGTATCAGCACTATTATTGTATGATTAATAGTTTTAAATAAATATATATCAAACTATATATATGTATTAGTAATCAAAGAACATCCACAAGTTGATTTTAGAGCACCCACCTTAAACAAAGGGTTGGTTGTAGAATTGACTCTTACATCAACCTAATGCATGATGTTGGTCCTAAGACATCACACCTAGTACGAAAAAGTAGGGGATATGATTTTGAAAATTCACAAGCTCTTTATGAACCATTCTGAAGGATTTTCCTACTATTTTTATGGTATAATTTATATGAAAACTGTTAAATAATTTACAATCTTATTTTAATTACCCAAAAATATTAATTTACCATTATTTATTACATTATCATGATTTATTTTAAAACAACACAATCTTTTACAATGATAATACCTTATAATTTCTATGTTTTTTATGTATTGTTTATCCATCAACATTCATTCATCAGATGAGATATATACATGTTATCTCTCTATTTCACAAAAGGAAAATAATTGAAATTCAATTTTTTATTATAATGTGAATGATTATTGTCATATTGAATATGTATTGTTTAACCACCAAAAATATTTATTAGGATTGGTTATGATCAAGTTATCCCTTTTATTTACATGGGGATAATAATTATTGTTTTGTATGTCATTTTTCCAATGTGGATGAATGTAGGAAAATTTTATAGTATTGTTTAACAATCCATATTCTTTCACTAGATCATTTGTAATCATGTTATCACTTTTATTTACATAGGGACTAGTATTGGTGTTACATATGAAATTTTTATAATATATATGACATTGAAAAGATGACTATGTATTGTAAAATCATCCACATTCTCTCTCTGGATGGGTTATGATCATGTTATTTTATTTATTGACATGGGGAGAAGTGTTGGGATTACATATGTTCATTATAATATAAATTTTTGTTAAAACTTTTTATGAGGAATTTTTTATTAATTTTCTAATATGAAATATTCAATGGAAATAAACAAGTGATGAGTGGGGTCTGACATTATATAGTCCCTAAATTTATTCGTAGGATTATTGAGACAAACTTGTTTTTTATTTTTTTATGACTTCCCATAAAAATATGCTTCCTTTATGAAATGACATTGATTTTTTACAATATGGTATGATATTATCTATCTAACATTATTAATTTTATCGCTATAGAACCATTTATTATTAACCACATGATATATTTATATTCAATGTTATTGTTGTATTAATTAAGTTACTAGTTTTAGTTGATTAATGCTTCATGTTGTTTATTTATGCCTTCCATATCACTTGTTACATATTATTTTTCATGATAAAAAATGTTGTATGATACTCTATACTAAACATTTGATCTCAACATTTTTTTTTCATTTCAATAGGAATCTTAGAAGAGAACTATGTGTTATTTCCATGGATATGGTGGAAGGGATAATAGTTTTCTATTCACATGCTCATGAGGTATCTTATGTTTTCAATTATAATGTGTGATTGTATTTAGTATTTCAAGACTAATATGATTTTATATCAGGAATTAAATATTTTATTTTTACTAATAATGTAACATAAATATTGACTCTGAGTTTCTAGAATCATAGTTTTTATATTTGGAATCATATCATGTTTATTAGGAACCATGAAAAGAAGATTTAGAAGGATTTAGTTTGATATCATATGTACAATGAAAAATACTAACGATTTCATGGTAAAATTATAAAAATACTAAAAATTATTTTATTTTATAATTTTTTATTTCCATGTTTTTTACAAAATATTTAACATTCACCAAATAATAAGAGAAATGTATTTTCATTTTTGAAATAATTGGGATTATTATTACAATAACTTTTTTTGGGAAGCCTTTAAAAAATGAATTGATGTTACCTAGTGGGAAACATGGTTATTATACCAATAGTTTATTTTGAATTAATACATGATATAGATTAGAACTCAATGTATAATTCAATAATTTATAAATGAGAGAATGAAATTAATATTTATGAAATGGACATAGAATCTATTATTTTCAAGGGTGAGACTTCACCACTCAAGTCCTTTCAAGAAACACCCCCATTAGATCTCATTAATGACATTATTAGAATAGGGGATGATAAAGGGAAATTAATAATAATGATGATATTATAAGTATAGTGTGTTCACCCTTGGTACAAAAAGTCATTTAGTTCTTTCACAATGAATTGCAGTTCATCCACATGAGCATGAAGTTAATTTATTCATTGTACTCATTTGTGTTGTGATACCAATATATTAATCCACAAATATAATGAAACAAGAATATTTGTGGGAGTTAAAGAAATATCTATAATATTTCTATGATAAGGGTTTATATGCCAAAGTGTTTCACTATGGGGAGCCACTGTTTTATTCATGAAAATGAAGGATGGTTCTATTATATTTTGAATATATTATTTGAAGATAAATGACCTTTATGGAGAATTCATAATTATTTAATCAAATCATATGAGTTTGATACATTTTAAAAGATCATTATTTACTTTGAATAAAATCAAATAATGGTGAAGAGGTATGATATAATAAACATGACATTTTGAATAAGGTATGGACATTACGACTTTATGGTAATTTCTATTGATGGACTAATTGATCTTCTATATTTATAGACCAAATGAATAGAGTAATCAAGTATTGTCTCGGAAACTTTGAGGTGTATTAATGGATTATATATTGATATAATATAAGATATATAAAGATAATGAGTGTCTTGTAGAAAAATTTTTAGAGACACTCAGAGAAAAGTAATTAAATGGGTACTATAGTGCATCCGAATTTTGGTTTAATGATGTTTCTTTTTCTTGACCATATTTTCTATAAGTGTGGAATATTTGATGACCCTTTAAAGAAAAATAACATAATATTATGGCATGAAATGACGAAAAAACCAAGATATGATGTTTCCTGGGTTTAGTAGTTTACGTTTGGCTATGTTTTCAAGAATTCACCTGGTAGACCAACCTATTATCCATATTAACACATAAACGAGTTATATTTACATGGTTAATGGAATGTGAGGAATGTTTTAGGGATATAAAAAATGAAGTTATTAATTAACCAATATTAAAATTACTATCAGGTAATGAAGTATTTTTAATATATAGTAACAAATCAAAGAAATGAATTGGTTGTGTCATTATTAAGAATGATATATTTATTGTAATTGAATCATGTTAATAAAAAATATATGAATAGAAATTTCTAACTCAATATCTTGATCTAAAAACCATATTATTTAATTTCAAAATATAGATAAACTATATATATTGAAAAATATTTAAAGTATATATACACACAAAAGAGTTTTCAGTATATTTTCTCTCATAAGAAGATTAATATGAGGGAAAAAATGGTTATAACTACTCAAGGGAAATGATTACTCGATACACTACCACCTTGGTAAGTCAAAATAGGTGGATAATGATTTGATTAGGAGGGACCGTGGAGTTCTAACCATGATGTGGATTAAAAAAGATAATATACATAGGTAATAGGAAATATGGATATGGTTAATTTTAAGTAAGGGGAACCATCATTAATTTTCTGATAAATTGTTAAATAATAATTGCTTGAAATGATAGAAATTTTATAGTAGTTTGATGAGGAATTAAAAGAGAATATTGTAGTATTAAATGATATTAAATTAATTCACATTATCGATAAAGATAAAGTGTTTATTTTTTTGAAATATGTTATATATTCCATCAATAATAGTGTTGAAGTGTGAACGTTTTGATGAAGTACATAATTTAAATATCTATATACACCTTAGTACGAAAAAAATGTATAACTGTTTATGAAAATATTTATGGTCACATTGTCTATATTGGGAAGTTGAGGACCATGTGTCCAAGTTATTAGTATATGCCAAAATATAATGGATGAAAAATAAAACCTAAGGGAGTCATTAACTATATACCCCTAAATAAATATAAGTTTGCAAATATTAGGTTGTAACTATTCCCATCATGCCTAATGTATCTAAGGAAGAATGTGTTATATGATTCATTGTTTATTGTTTTACTAAAACTATTGATTTCCTATTAATAAGATAAGATCAAACTCTTGATAACTTGAACCAGCACTATATTAATGATATTTTATGGATTTAGGTGGCACCTCTATATGTTTTATTCTCTAAAACCCCTCGGATGAAATAAAAAGTCAAGAACAGTCTCCAAAGGGCTCTCAATATGGATATACCTTGATGCTAAACCTATAAACCACAAACTGAAGGGTTGTATGAATGGATTTACAAGACATTTGAAGACATATTGAGATCATGATATCCTTAATTTCATGGTATGTTGGGTCATTATCTATAATGTTTAGAATTTTCATTAAATAATGGATTATATTAGAGAATCAAGATGACCCCATATAAAAGATTGTATGGGGATAGATTTATTTCTCTAGCCTACTAGGAATGTTAGAAAAAGAAATAAAGTTGTACCAGAGCTTATGGAGGGGATGAATATTAAATAACATTATATTTAGGATTATATTAAATTATCCTAGAGAAGACAAAAATAGATTCAATGATAATCAAAACAATATACTATAATTTCTTGTGGGGGATCATGTATTGTAAAATTTCTCTACATGGAAGAGATTTTTAATATTTGGTAATAATTATAAGAAATTAACATGGTAAATTTTGACTTTTGGAATAATATAATTAATTATAACTATAGATTACTGATTTTCTATACCACCGAATATTTATATAAAACATGATGTATTTTAGGTTCCATTAATGAGGGAATATAGGTAAATCCCAATGTATATGCTCACATATGATGGAGTATAGTTAGTGACTGATTTGACTTATAAGTAAAACCCATATTGATTCATGAAACTAGAGGGATAGTGTCGTGGAATTATAAAAATCGATTAGTGAATGTCTATTGGAGAAATAAAAAAGGTGGAAAACTAGGATCCTAAAGAAGCCTCGATGAACGAATATACAGATATTTTCAATAACATAAATATACTACAATTTTGAGGATGAAATTCTTGGGGTGGGGGGGGGGGGAGTACATAAGACCATGTTATAGAAGGTAAACACCATATCTATAACTATCACACAATGACCACTCTAAAGATGATTTATTCTTAAGTATATTTAAATGTATAATATCTATATTTTAGAATTTAATTTTACCAAAATAAACTTCATATTTCATATCATTATAAGAATATTTTCTTAAGTTTAAATTTTGTGAATTTTACGAAATAGTTTATTTTTAGTAAATATTTAAAAATATAGTTTATACGTAATTGGTATCATTTATTTATATAATAAATAACTCTAAGTTGATAAAAAAATTTAAATATTATTTTTTCTTGAAATATTTTTTTAAAATTTCAAAACAGTTTTCTAAAATTTTATGAAATTATGTAATATTTTCCAATAACCAAAATATTTCAATTCATTTGTTCTAATAAAAAATTAATTTTGTATGGTTTAGTTTTGTAATTCATAGAAGGCACACAAAATAATATTTATTTTATAAAAAAATTATTCATTTCTAGAAAATCAAAATGATTTGTATGTTTTAAAAAATATAATAATAATTATTAAAATAATTTTATTTCTAAAAAAGGGGTTTACACCCTATAATATAAAAACTAGTTTTAATTTTACTAACATAAATTAATTTTATTTCATAAAATAAAAATAATTTTTAATATTTTTATATAAAAATTATTTGATAAGACAGATCATTGTACTCGTCACTATAAAAAAATTACATAGATTAAATATTTATTACCGTGGTGAAAGTAAATTGGTTGTTTTCAAAGTATTAATTTTATTAGAGTTATATAAATTTCATCTAAAAAATTAGATTAATAAATATTAAATTATGATCATAGTATGAAGATTAATTATTTAAAAAAATATATATAAATAATTATCAATTAATAATTAATAGTAAATAAAAATTAAAAAAAATAATGTATAAATACCCATTTTTCAATAAAAACCATTTTTCGTAAAAATTTTGTTCAAATGTAAAAGTTCATTTTCTCTAATTTAGAAGTTTAATTAGATTAAATAGAGTATAAATTTAGAATTAATTTTAATTTTTTTAAGATGGTAATTTTATAATTTTATGAATTAAACAATTACAACGATAAAATTTAAATCAAGATTAGCAAGGGTAAAATTGGAAAACTAAGTATCTCAAATATTTAATAATTAAAATTCCAATTAAACCATTAGAATGAATTTTTAGGAAAAAATTTAATACACATTTATACCACCATTAATTTCTACACTCATCTTGACTAACTCACCTAACACCTACATGATTCTATTCTTACCCCTTACCTAACATTAGTTTCAATGAAAAATATCCTATTTTTACTTTTAAATAGAGATCAATACCACCATTTATCTCATCTTATTCAAAAATAATGGCATTGATCATGAATTTCCCTTCCATCTCCCTTTGGAAATCCATCCTAAGGAGTTCCTAAGGTTCTTAGGAGCCCTCCCAAATTTTATGAGTCTATTTAGAAAGTTAAGGGTTTCCAATCCTTATCTTTTTTTAGAAGAAATTATTAATTTTTAATTAAATTTTCACATATTTCCAGTATTATATTTTCAATGTATTATAGAACATTTTAAATAATAATAATGATATCCTACTTATCTGCTCTCATTTCATCCTTTCCATATGAAGGTATTTAGCTGACAAAAGGGTTCTCATTCCACCCCATCTATCTTCAATTACAAACAATTATAATAATGTCACCATTATTGTAATAATATGGAATTATAACCAATTCGATATATTTATAAGGATATTTAATCCCATTAAATCAATTATTTAATCCTTTTTAATTTAGAAAATCATTTTTTATGGTAATGAGTTAATTTTTTTAAGAAATGACATGCATGTATGGATACTAGAAAATGGATATCGTAATTGCACAAATTAACATTCGGTTAATCAACCTAAAAAGATATTGTTGAAGAATTAACTGAACGATGAACCTAATTCTTGTTGTTTGGACCTATGTTTTCACACATTGTGAGACACTCCCATGGGATATGATTTGGAATATTAACATCTTCTTTATGAACTAAGACGAAAGATATTTCCTACAAATTTTTTATATCCTACCATTGAAAACTACTAAAATATTTTTATCTTTATTTGAAAAATCAAAAATTAAAATATACCCATCACCACTACATTATATTTATTTATTTGATAAGAGTACATGTAACAAACCGAACCCAGTTACCCAAAGTAGGTGAATTATTTTAATACAAAGACATGATTATAAGGAATCAAGTCCCAAAAGACCAATCAGTTTAGCAGTCTTGGAAAATAGATTACATTCATGAACGTTACATTACATTATAAAATGAAAAAAATAACAAAAACATTTCCTCCATTGACCATATTAATATATCTTATACTATCCCTCCAGGTCAGTCAATATATACTTCTTTGCATCCTGGGAAAAATAAAACATAGAAACAGGTGACCTCAGATGCTCAATAAGGATAACAATATAGATAAAACATTCATAAATAAGCATAAATATTAAAGGCATTGTATAAAACTATAAAAAAGACTTTTAAACATAAACTTCAACATAATATGGAAAATATAAGTCAAATAATTCAATTTAATTATTCACATATATATTCTTCTAGTCGAATAATCACATGTAATATGAATACCTAATTTTATAAAGATGGAATGCATAATCCTAGACTTCATAACCACATAGTCAAGGCCTTGTGCCAAGAATAAAAATAAGATATTATCATGGCCTTGTCCCCAAACACTAGTTTGTCTCATGGGACCTACCGATGCATCAAGGATCTATAATGGGCTCCACCCGTTACTTACTATTCCCAATGCATTCCTCATATGAAAATGTTTAAAAAAACATAAACATTCATATTCAATCTAGTATACGAAATGTCAATAATTTATCCATAAACCATGAATGGTATAAAAATAACACATCCATAGTCAAACATATCAAAAAAAGTTCAATACAATATGGAATATTTGTATCATAATAAATCATCCTCGATCAAGAATAGTATCCTATAAATGATGTTGATAGGGTTGAAAATGATTAGTAAAAATCATTGAGAGAAATATCAATTTTTCATTAAATCATTTAAAAGTTACATAACTTATAAATTACTTCCTTTAAAAGATATCTTGGTGTCAATGTGTCCCATACCATGTTGAAATTTTTTAAAGGAATTAACATTTTAAAACATTCATGTCGATATAAATAAATCTTTTAAAACATTTTGAAAACATGCACATTAATGAAAATTTTTTAGAAGAATAAATCTTTAAAACATTTAAAATGATGTTTTATTAAAAAAAGTACGAATAAAAAATAATCCCTTTGAAATATTTTTTATAAAACATAGAAATTCATTATAAATATTCCGTAGAAGATACTTACGTAAAAACATCCTCGGATAATAAAGAGATTGTGGTATTAACCTTTACCTTGCACGTTTCTTTGATCGAGGGTATGTTTAACCTCCTATATAATGAAAATAGTTTGTTATTAAATTATATGATAACCATATTAATATTTATTATATCATACATGATTCATTTATTACTTTATACTACCCATATTTTAATGATTTACATATAAAATTAAAATTTTGGGTAATAATCTCTTTCTTTATCGTACGTGTTTTAATTTGTAATTCTTGATTGTATAATTTTAATAATGAATTAAATACATCCTTAATACAATCCTTTATTTATATATCATATATATTTAGAATATAAATATTTATAATATATAGATATATGAAATGGAAGGCACCGTTTATGAAGACGTTAGGTCGTACGTACGCATAAATGCTATTTCCGTTTCCATATCTTATTGAACAGAAGTAAGTGAATAAGATATATGTAAGTACATAAATATATATATATATATATCACCAGTATAATTATTATGTCATATATTACATTATTTTTAATAATATATATTTTTTATAATCATCGTTGAATGGTGAATGTGGGAATGAATCTCATCACGTCGTGGAGATGGTAATCCGTACGTACGTATGAACAACAATATCATTATATTGATGGTGAAATTGTATGTAATTGGATGGTATATAATATATAAAAAATCTATAACATGTTGTATTTATTTTTTACAAATGTTATACTAATTATTATACCCATCCAAATAATGAAGTGTTTGAATAACAAACTACACCACGACGTGGAGGCGATAAGACATACATACACACGTATGGTGACTTTTTCATTTATATAATGGATAGAATAAAGAATATGGTTATACCGTATATATAATAAAATCTAATTATATATAAGATACTTGAGTTATTATTTTAGAATGGAAATATCAATGAAAGGGAATGTGTAAGAAGAAAATAACTTGAAACAGGTGATGAAATATTTACCTCTTCTTGAGGTTCTTCCTTTTTATTTGATCACAAAAGCTCTATTTGTTGGATTTATGACCAATTTAAGGGATCTAGGATGAAGGGAGGGATGTTGGGATGATATTTGGGCAGTTTTTGGCCGATAAAAATGGTTTTGGAGGTGTCAAATTAAGAGAAGGGAAAGTATCCTTTTATAAAATAGGTGATGGTCACTTTAGGAAAAGCCTGATATATTATATTATAACTAAATCATTTTCGATTTATAATGGCTCCAAAATGAATTATATCGAGATTAAGGTGGTTATGGGTTGAAAAGATCTCAACCAATAGGTTTTAGACATGTTTTGGTCACCATATTAACCTTATCTTTTAGATTTATCTCTTAGTTAAATAGTTTGGTATTTACCATGTCTCTTTGTAATTTTATATTACATGGATTATAAACATACTATAAACATTTAATACAACCACAAATGGTTAATTATTAACATGTATAAACTTATCTCTGTCATTTTTCCAAACCATAGATTTTTTTGAATATTATATTAGTTAATAATATATAAATTTTTTAAAAACTCAATTATGTCAATTTTGACAGTATTTAGTATTTGGTTTTTGCCAAAATAATATCAGCGTGATTACTTGAAAAAATTATTTAATAAACACTATCATGTGATAATAACCTAGAAAATTAGTAGAATTCATCAAAATTCTAAATTTACATTTATTTTGATATTTATAATATCAATTATTTTAATCATTCATTAATATGTCAATTACTGCATCATCATTGTGTCAAAAATAAAATAAATTATTTATTGTTTAAAAATAATAAATAAAATAAAATTTCATAGGAAATATTGTTTGCTTTCTAATGAATATTTATAGTCGAATTTATATTGTGTGTAAACCCATATTAAAAATGGTTTAGTGGTTAAACGTTGATTTTAACTCTTTTAACTCTTTTTTAAATAAAATAATAATAAATGTCCCAATATAATCCAAGTGGACCAAAGGGGATACTATTTTATTCATAATTTTTTTTGTCTAATTACACTTATTTAATAGAATTATGACCTGTTTTGGGGTAAATATGATATCATGTTTACCTTTAATTACCCTATTTACTTTTAACTGTGGTAAATAAAATTCAAAAGTTACTATTCACCAAAAATTATTTTAATCTTATTGCACCACATTTGACTTGTTGATATAAACCATGTCTCTCTTATTTTTTAAATTAAACTCACAGATGAGGTAAAATTATGTTTTATGAAAATTTCCCAATTCTCCTAGAAGGTGGGTAAAAGAAGTTAAAAAGTTCAATAAAATTTTATACATCTAATTTTATTATAAAATGACTCCATTTAATTACATTGAACTTATATAGGTATTATTTATCTATTTTAACTTTAAATATATTTAAATAAAATAAATAATTATTTAAATAAAAAGTCGGTTTAAATAACAACAAAGTGTTTTTCACTATTCATCAATAATTGAATGTTTTTAGAAAAATAACAAATATTCACCCAAAGATAATTTTGATATTACAAATTCATAAATGATGTCTATTTTACAAAATTCAAAACATAAATGTTCCATTTATTAATTTAAAATTAATTCTCATTGTCCAACCCAAAAAATGGGGTTTTAAAAAGTAAAAACTATCAAAATATTGACAAGTGTTTATGTAAAATTTAAATGTAAAATTACATATAATAACCAAAATTGTATTAAATGATAAAAATAAAATCTAGTTTTACTTAAAAACCATTAAAATTCATAATTTAATACTATAAATTATTTCTATTAAAAAAGTTTTTTTCAATTATAACATCGTATTTTCACTATTCATCAAAATTTGAATGTTATCATAGAAGATCCAAAAATTTATCCAAATTAAATTTTTATTACCCATTTCTAAATAGGAATTTAATTTCATTAAATTTAATATATAAAAGTATCAAATATTGGTTTTAAAAAGGGTTCGCTATTAAAAGGCTGTAAAATTAAATTATTGAAAAATACTTAATTTATATTAAAAATTGAATTTGTTCTTATATTATGTATAATAAACCCATAATATGGATGTTAAAATTATATAGAGTATATATGATTAAAAATTCAGTTAATACTATTCATAACTGCTTTTTAAATGGATAGTTTGGTAAGCTGTGGTGCGCTCAAACTTGGTTTTGCATGTAGTGAAAGCTATTGAATTACTTTAATAAGATAACGTACTATGAAATATTAGGGTGTTATATTCTTCCCTCCTTCAATAAATTGTGTCCTCGCAATTTGAAATGTGTTCTTTGAAAATAAATGATTAAAAATAAAAAATACCTTTGTGGAAACCCAAATTGGAAATTGGGTAAATTAAATTTGTTCTTAATTAGAGGAAAAGAGAATGAAAAAGCTACCACCAAATTATGATATCGATTCGGAGAACATTGGTTGAAATTAGAGACACAAAATTGGATGAAAACTTAAATATTTATAGGGAGTGATTGAGGTAATCAATCACAAACAAGTGTGAAGTTGAGGGCCTCAAAGCCTTCAATCTATTATGAATTAAAATATATTTAGTTCAACAAAACATAAGGTATTACAATAACACATTTTTGGTATTAATATCACATCCTTAAAGTATAAGAATTAATTTATTCAATGAATAAGAGGAATAAAATATACTTGACAAGTAGATTATCGTCCTTCAACTAATTTCTACAACAAACTCATCTTTCACTCCAAAATATAATAGAATTAAAAAATATTCTATTTATCCTAATCGTTTAGGGTTAAAAAAATAATGAATTTATAATTCATTTTCAGACAATTAAAAAAAACTACATTATAAAAACTAGGACATCACGTATTGTAGTGGTAGGTAATCCACCCTTATTGCCCTTCGATTGTGGGTTCAGGTCTCACGGCCTTGCTGGACGCAATAGGTTGTCACCCGACCTCCGGGTTGTCCTTTTAATGACAATCCGAAAATAATATGAATAAATAATTTAACCTTAACAATAGTATCCAATTTAAAACTTAATCGATTCCAACCTTTAAATTTATCCAAAATACATCTGTCCAAACTCGCAATCCAATATTTATAAAAAAGGTAAACATAATGAAGATCCTTTTTTCATTGTAATAACATCTGAATACCTTCATCATGTATTATTTGAAAACACAATAACACCTTGAATTACCATAAAAACTTATTTATTACATTCATGCTCTCTTATTCATTATAGAATAATGGATATATTCATTCTATCCAAAAATGTTTTAAACACCAACAATGATGGAATATATAAGTCATCAATTAGTTTTATGGTAGTCAGGAATATCCAATATAATTTATCCAAATCAATAATCTATTATTCCAAACTCACTACCTCATTATCAGAACCATATTATGGTTTATTTTTCCCATACCCATATATTTTCTGAAAAAATTAACCTACTATTGAGTCAATTTTCTTGGATCCACACAATCTCAAGTTCCTAATGAAATAATACTGTAGTATATTCCTTTTATACTCCATAATTATTATAACATGTACCTAATTAATAAAATACTCAAATGTCACAATACATTAATAACAACATAAGAAATCTAATCGTTCCCCTACATCTTTGGTTGTATCATAACTTTATTATTATCCAATACTAACATTTGGGGTATACTCTGATGATTTGGACATTGCTTCACGTAGTGCCCCAAATCCTTTTAGATGAACCATTGTAAATTTGAAACCATTTTCTTACCCTTGCAATCAGGTACATGGTGTTATTTTTCTCCACACTTATAACAAACTCAGATTCCCTTCAAGCATTTACCATGTTGATTCTTTCTATAGTTATCAAATATAGGAAAGTCATTCTTTCCCTTTTTCCCTTTATCCATCTTTCTCTCTTACATCATTTTCTTCCCTTACTTCTCCTAAAAGCCATAAGACTCTGAGAATTATTTACTTATCTTATTAACACATGATACTATTTCTTCATATGATGAGAATACATGGGATACTTTTTCCCTTTTAAATGATGGCTTAATACCATTGTTTCGTTCTGGATTTCAGCCTTGAAACGACCAGTGGCTCTGTATCTAATGATTGATGGATTTGCTCTCCAAAGGAAGGAGTTTTCCGGATGGTCTAACCAGAGACTCTTAAGAACTCACATTGGTCGAGAGGATGAGAAGTAGGGCTCATCACACCCTTTTTGTGGGGGGGGGGAATTATTGCTTGTTCCGGGACTCTCTTATAGATTTAAGACGTATTCATATGTTCGCGAATCTTTGGTTTGTACCCAAACATATTATCCACGAATTTAACCTTGTTGGGAAATGGTCAACTAGATGCAGGGGTTCAGAATAATTAATTCTTGAGGTTTACCATCCCTCATTGGATAAATGACCCTGTGGAGTCTGGACTCATTGAGACAGTGCTAAGAGCAGCTCGGTGAACCAATCTGAAGACAGTCAGATCGACCTGTTGTTGGGATTGAACCTCAGGGAGGCTTCCTACGTACCCTGCCTAGGGGACAGGGATCGATGTGCACATAGTTCGAATGGAGAGAATCGGAGAACCGACGTGAAGGTGGACCCGGGGGTCCATTGGTTGTCGGGCTTGAACCTCTGAGAGGCTTCCTACATACCCCACCTAGGAGGCAGGGATCAAAGTCTGCGTAGTTCAGATCAGCTTGGGGATTATTCTCTGAGGCATCATGAGATGTTAGATTGAGGATTACACTCTGAGGAGGCCCATAAGAGGATGGCATGGTTAAAGCTTACTCTAAGCCCACGTGAGTCATGCTCGGTGTGAGAAACAAGAGGCAGTAGGGACCAGAGGATCACGTCGTGAAAGGTGAATCCATGAGAAGTGGAGTGGGGCTTACACTCTGAGGAGGACCATGTCTATAGATTGGGGCTTACACTCTGAGGAGTCCCATAGTGATAAAGCGTAGATGGGGCTTACACTCTGAGGAGGCCCATAGTGATAAAGCGCAGATGGGGCTTACACTATGAGGAGGACCATAGTGATAAAGTGCAGCGGGAGAGGGAAAGGGGGTGCTCCTATCCACATATCCTCTCTTTTAGTGAATGAGGGCTTCCTTATTATGGGTATTTTACTGCCTCGAGAAGCCCTTGGAAAGTGGAGAGGTATAAAAGGGATTCCCGAGCTCAGACTCCGCATTACCGTGGGAATGTGGACCCGGGCATGGTTCGTGAATCTGCTAAAGGGTCGGGGAAACCCCTTTGCCTCAATTTACTGGGGGTATGTGAACTCAAAATGATGCTCTGATGTGCCAGAGGGTTACACCACATGGGTCTGGTGGCTCCGGTGGAGGCCTCTGCTCAAGGATGATGAGTAGGCCCGTGAAGGAGTCATGGGGGATCAGGTTGGATTGGAGTAATTCTATTTGGCTTGGGAAATGGGAACTCCGAAGGTTTTTGTGCCCTTCGCACCGGGAGTGCTACGCGGCTGGAGGGGCCGTCCGTGAGCCAGGGTGTTCTGCTGACTAAGAGGCCATTCGGGAACCAGGAGGGTCCGCGGACTGATTGGGATCCCGCAAACCAAGGTAGTTCGTGGTTCCGGGTTCGATCCATGAACCAGGGTGGTCTGCGGAGGGTTCCACACGATTAGCAGCGTCCAAGGCTGGCGCTGATCGAGGGTTCATCGGTCAAGGATTTGCCTGAATAAGAGGGTACTACACGGTGCAACAGATCGGCAAAGTGGCATAAACACCCTGGTCTGCGGGGAGTGCATCCGCGGAGGGGCTATAGTTCGCGTTCTTCACTTTTTATGTTATTTTGAGTTCATGATTGACCAAATTATTATGCATTTTTGGTTCTTTATTAGTTCATTCCCAGGTTTATACCATCTCTGGTTTCCGAACTGGAACATCGCTGTTTGCGAAATCCGAAGCCTTCATTTGAAATCCTTCTACCCGAGTCTGATCGCTCTTCTCTTCCTCCACCTTTGAATCATCCAAATCTGAATCCTCAAATCTCTGAATCCCCGACATCCCTCTCCTTTTCTTCTCGATATCCTTTTTTAGAGAGGGGAAAGGGATGTATCTGCGGTCATGCCACACATTTTGCGGAGGCCCATGACCGAATACCCAGTTCAAAACTGACTTGGTCAATCCGCGATTCGCAAGGAGTATTGAACGCTGCCCCCCCCCCCCCCGCGAACTGAACTCATGGAGTGCTTCGTGGCTGCGGAGGGTCCCATATCCATTCCGCAAATGACAGTGGATGCGGCTTGAACCGATCGACGCAGTCCGCGGTTGGGGCGGTTCAAGATGGTGAACAGGATCGGCACCCATCCTGGCTCGCGATCGCGGAGGATCTCCGCCTCCATCTCATGAATGATGATGCTTATTTGAGGGGGCAACTTTGTGGGACCTGATCACGTTTTGTTTTCATGGGACCGGTCCGCAGACCGGTCCTGGTTCTATCCCTTTGATTTTTCTTCATTATTTTCCCCAATTCTTTGGGGGATTTTGGTAGAATCTCCATTGTGGGTTTTTTCATGAACATACAAATTCCCCCCATCGGAATGGGATTCGATCATAATGAAGAGGAGGCCATTCTGATGCAAAGTGGTCCTAAAAATGAGATGGTTAGTGATAGGGTAGTGGACCCAGTAGGGGACGATGCCTATAAATATGGGGGGGGGTTCATTTTTCCTTTACCGAATTCTTCGCGAAACCAGAGGTCCCTCGCCTCCGCACGCTAATTCCTTCACGAAGTTCCGCATCCGCGAACTGGCTGTGACTTCCGGAAACCATTCCACCTTCACGGCCGCCTTCAACCACGAACCAATTCCCCAACCACAAACCATCACTCTTAACTAGTTTAAAAAGTAAGTCACGATGGGCCACGGAGGAACTTGCTTCGTGGTTTTGGTGCTCCGCGGTTAAAATCTCTTGAACTTAAAACGTTTCAAAGTCATCGAACTTAATTACTTATAGTCTGGATTGACAATCTATGGAGTAACTTGGTTTGCGATTTCCCGGCCAACGCTCCGCGGGCCAGAGTTTCGCGGACTGCTTTTGCGAAGGGGCGGTTCATGGGATTTTGTCATCGCGAACCATCCTTCAAGCCCTCCTTGCGTACTTTTCTTATGAAGGATCCTCAACTGATCCTTAGCCATATATCTAGTATTTTTTCCAGATTTTTATTTCAGACTAACCAATAGTTGGATTTCGTTTTGCAGGGAGAAGATATGGTTCCCCCTCATTCTGTACCAATTCCTAATGTAGAGCTGCTCCCAATTGTCCATCATCTCCTGAAGGACATGGCCAACTCTATTCAATATGGAGGCTACAACTCCCTACCATCTTCCTTTCTCCCCGACCTGCATATGGGTTCAGTTTGTTGTCTGAAACCCCGATTCCAGTACCATCCCGTGACAAAAAACCTGAATCATGGCTATTCACTACCACTATCCCTCAGTTCGTGATACCTATCGATGGGTGGCCAGCCCCAAGGGAGAAAACTATCAGATCTGTGTTGAATCACCTTCCATTATTGCCGAAAGGGGAACAACGTCAGCAGGAAGGAGCAATCCACTGCTACCAATGAATTTCTCATAACTTCTTGGTAAGAAACTGGCATGGATGGTCAACGAATCGGGATCTCCGACCGGGAGGAGCATTTAGGTCTTTGGATTGGGGGTGGCCCTTCTGGGTCTGAAAGAGCTGTGTGGAGTTCGAGGTAGAATTGTAAGTAGTAGGATTGTATGAAGCTGCCTGGGTGTCCCAGACCTATACCTACCGGCCCCAAGCCCTCTCCAGGAAACATATGAGCCGTTGGAGCCCGGACACAAACACATTTCATTTGGTCCATGGGGAGTTAGGCATTAGTCTTTGGGACGTCTTTCAGATTTCAGGGGTCCCCATTGTTAGGGGTTTGTACGATGAATTCTTGCCTCCCCCTTCTATGTGGGATGACGAAGGGAGAACCCCTCACTTGGGGAAGCGACTCATTGATCTGGCCCAGGAACATTTGAAGGATACATCTCTGTAAAAACATATCCCTAGTGGTGAGGAGCGTCGAAAGGATACGTCTCTGAGACAGCTTATCCCATATCGTGATGGATCAAGGCTTTTTCCAAAGAGAGCCAGACTATAGCTCTTCTGCGTAGGCCCACAAACTTCCCTATAATGGAGTCCCGCAAGCAGAGGGGCATCTATTGGATGAACCTGGAGCAAGGTCAATTCAATGACTGGGGCTGGGAGCTTGTCCTAGATGTCAATCAGCTTCTTCACCTGATTGCATTTCTGGCCATGTTTTTGAGCGGCTGTCTATTTCCTGTATGCGAGTCTAGCGGCGTACATGTCTCTACCTTTGTTATGGCAGAACAATTGGCTACCAGCAACATTATCAACCTAGTATTCCTAGTGCTAGCCAGGATTTACTGATTTCTTGGTAATATTACAGATCGGAGTCGGCCAAACCGAGTGGCCGGTCCTTTTCAAATTCTCTGGGGATGGCTAGGAATTCATTCCTAGAATTACTACTCCGTCATCAACCCTATTCATATTCCAACCACCACGTTCCAGCCGTACTTGAAACTGACCAGCGGGGTTATGCCCGAGGAGTGGGTGACCCAAGAGAAGGATAATCAACAGACAGCTCAGAACAGACGTATGTTATCGAGCTGAATCTCGTGTTATGATCATTTCAATTTTTATCTGTTCTCTTCCCCAGCTGGTGCAATCAAAAACACCATAACAGAGAAGTTTATAAAATAGGGATACCTCTTTTCCTTCCGAGAGGGTATTCTGGTGGATCACATTGGTGGAGAACTAATCTGGGAGGGGTATGCGCCTTGCCGATTCCGGTGTCAATTTGGCTGTGTCCAAGCACAATGTCCCACCACACTCAATGGTAACCACGAGAACCGTCATTTAATGGTGGCCAGACAACTATGGTTAATGTTTACCTGGGAGGATACCAGATGCGAGGTTGTGACCCCCACGCTTCTAGACTCCGCACCCTTCTTATCCAAGAATTATGCTGACTCCTGGGTAGAATCATACCCAAATTGCTATCTAGGGATGTTGGTGCCTACCATTTCAAGTTCTATGCCATCGAAGGGAAAGAGGAAGCGGAAGGGGGATGACACTTCAACTAGGCCGGGCAAAGTCCATCACTACCCTGCAGGTCCCGTGCTTCCGGGGAAGATCATAACAGACAAAGGTGTATCCTCTCATGCCCTTGAGGCTGCCCGAAGGGGGGTGGTTATTCCTGCAGACGCTAACTTTCCGATGGCCTCGGGCCAATGAAACGAATTTAAAGGCTGGTCAGCCATCCGTAGCCAGTACCCCTGTTCTCTATGGTAGTATCTTCAGGAATAAGAAGTGGCATTTGATGGGATGGGCTACATATTCACCCATGTTGACATCCTTTATGATGTGGAACCAGAGAAGGTTGGTCAGTATCTCCAGTATATTGAATCCTATATTTACATGCACTAGGGTCACGCGGTATTAACCCACCAAGTCCATGCCATACTGCATCCGGTGACTGATGAATAGGGAGAAGGAAGTGACCCCTCTTCAGGGGGAGATGATTTTGATGATCTCCCTGTCATGGCTGAAGCCAGGGAATTCTTGTCCCTACCTATGAGATCCCATCCACCAATGGTCCCAGAGAGTTCTAAGGTTGGGGTGAGATTCAGAGCACAAGTACGGCCGCCAGTGCCCCTACCAGCCCATGCTGCTTCCCGACCCTCTTAGGTTTCTCCTTCCTGGCTATCTGTTCCCATTGCGTCTGCATTCCCAAATGCATGGAGGATTTGGGGAGACCTAAGGGCCAGGGGCTCAGATGAAGAGGTTTGGGCATCACTCCAAGAAAGCCCTCTCAATCTTCTAGGTATTGGGGTTATCTTTGCTCCGCCACACATTTAGTTGGAAGAGGAATAGGGTGACATAGTCGTGTCATTGAAAGATATGGATGCATACATGCGCTCACTCCGAAACTGGATCTACAGGATCTCTCGGGTGTCCATGATGATTAGACATCCTAATTTTCCCACCCTGAAGAAGAGGTTGCTCTGCCGCCTATTCTGGCTTTCTTCCCCCTTTATTGTGGAGGTTCTAAGGTTTCTCCCCCTTGTGCAGGGTGCCGAAGAATCTCAGGGGTCAATTACCTCTCCGGAGTATACTCCCCGTGGTACCACAAAAGATGAGCATGTGATTTCACCCATGGGGGTCATCGAGGAGGGGTCCCCTGGCGCAACTGAGCTTATGGAGGCGACCATTGCGGACCCAGCTAGGGACTTTCCTCCCCCGACTCCTCCCAGTGTTCTGAGAAAAGAATTATCCTTGGGGAAGATCCAGAAGTACCAGCAGGTGTCCCATTTGTCAGAACGGCTCAGGCAGGGGACGCCAGGTACTCACGACTTCCCGTTTCCTTGATTATTGACTCATATGCTCTGATTCGGTTAGTTGTTAACTTTTCTGGTGCCACGGTGCAGGGCCATTTGGAGACCTGGTCATGGCTAACTAAGAAACTGTACTTCCCGTCCCTTCATCATCTGGGGAATCATCCATAGTCACCCTTGGGCGTGATGAGATAATGGGCCCCACTGGTGGGGAAAACGACATAAATGCTCCCCCTACCACTTCATCTACCAGAGATATGTCTGAGGAGGGATAGCTGGAATTCGAGACTCCCGCCGATCCTATAGCCTCTGTGATTGTAGGCAATGATGGGTTGCCGATGGTAACCGAAGAGGCCTCAGATCTGATGGGGCCAGCTATTTTAGACCCAGTGGGTCCCGTGGAATCGGAGGTGGAGCCTGCCATCAAGCCAATAATCGGGAACCCTGAGCGGGCCATCATCTTATTTACCAGGGGAGTGATTTCCCCATGCATTATTTCCGTAGCTGATCACTTTGGGGTAGTGATGGGAGTTGCTGGCCTCGGGTATGGCTATAGGTCCTGGGTGCCTCTGGGGGTTCCCAAGGCTCCTCTTCCCTTTGAGGATGTAGCGTCTTCCTCAAGTGGTCGTCGCAGCGGTGAAGAGCTTGAGGATGTCGACGCTTTGACGATCAGGAGTAAGCTTCCTGATCTTTTGCTACTGAATCCTTTTTTTCTCCCCTTTTCTAATTAGGGGTACTTATCTATCTGATTGACTCTCGGGCATCAGGACCCCAACCATTGGCTTTGGCGATTGCATTTTCAGTCCCCACTGTTCCTATGACCACAACTGCCGGGGGGGGGGGAATTTGCTGCAGTGCCAGAGTTTGCGGGTGAAACTGCATCAGGTCCGTCCTTGGTGATGCTCATCCTTGAGTATGTGTCCTCATCCGGGAGTGATTCCGAGCCCGATCAACAGGTCCTTTACAGTCTTCTGCAAGCTCATCCAAGGGCCTAGGAGAAAATCCAGAGACTGATCTCTCAAAATCCCTTGGTCGAGATGCAGACCAAATTATCGAAGCTGCGCAATGTGTTCATGCTGCTAGGATTTGATGGCTTTGATTATCATGGTGTTTATGACATAGTCATGAAGGTGGTTTCAGATCAGGAAAGACTGAGTGGTTTCGAATCTCTCTTTTTTCTGCCCAATCCGAAGCCTACATTTCCGCGACCCGATTGATTTTCTTATCAGAGGCTCAGGATCACGCCGGGGTAGGTGTGAGGCTCTAGGGAGAAGTTATTGAGCAGCGTTCTCACCTGGAGGTGCTGAGGAACAAGATACATCGTCTGTGGTAGGAAGAGGCCAATGTTGCCACCATGATTGAAGAAGGGGTGTGGTGGATAGAGGAGGAAATGAGGGCGAGCACAGAGGCGACCCAGGAGGCGGAAGAGTTGCGGGCTGTACTAGAAGCTGAAACGGCCTTACAGCAGAATCTTTCTTAGACAATCGTGGATTTTCACCAGCTCCTGATAAAAATTTGTGAGTCCACCAAAAAACTCATGTAATTACCTTGAATGCTAGAGAAGGCTCCAGATTGTGGATGCCCTTCCTCCCAAATTTTTTATGGAACAAAGAAATATTTCTCCTCAGTGATCTTGTCGCTTTCTCTTGTGATAAAAATTATTTGGCACGGTCACTGCATCTGTTAATTCTCTGAATCACAGAATAATCGGAGTTCAGGATTTTTGATAAAAATAAAACGAGCTCTATCTTTTTCCTGGACCATGGGATCCAGTGACCCTAGTTTGAATATTTCTAGGATTTTGTTGAAAAGCCCCACAAATGTTCTGTCTCTTCTTCTACTACCCTGAATTTTCCATGGCTCTTTTAGTGTGAGCCCAACGGGTATGGCCTAACTTTTTCTTAGGTCGCCCTTTTCGGGATTTCGGCCTAATAGGCTTTGTGCCTCTTTTTGTGAGAGGTTTAACGTCCCACCGACAAGACTATCATTGCTAACATTTTAGTTCGAACATCTTTGATCAAAACATGGTGGGGAAAGGGCCCCAATGGGGTTCAGCTGATTAAAAGATGTATCAATACACTTCAGACGCAAGTTGGGGGAAACATATTTAAATTTGAACGGAATGTAGGGAATGCCTCAAGGCATGAGAGCCGCATTGGTGTACATAGGTAGGAGGATCATTACCTAAGGAAAACTTGCCTCCCGTAGATGGGCCAAGGGAGATCAATATGCTGAGCCACTGAGGGAATGGTATGCATAGTCATGCAAAGGTGTCCTTAAGTCAATGACTATCCATTTCTGATGGCTAGGGGACTTTGTGGAAGTCCAGCTCAAGGAAACCACAATGGGTGGATTGGAAAATTATGAAATCCATCAGGGGTGGCTCAGAACGGGAGTGTGACATCTGAAAGGGGTTTGGGCGCATCCGTACTAATCAGGAGTGGGGTCAAGAGATCCCTTCCCTATGCATTTAGTTAGTGTAAGGGACGGTTGAGGCTTGGCACAGTTTAATGTCATGCAGCTGGGACATCATTTAAAATGGAACAACTTGTCCTAGTTCTCAGTTGTTTTTTCAAAGATGTTCCACCATATGCAAGCAGGGTTGTGAAAGAGTTTGGTAAACCATAGCTCAGAGGGTTTCTAAATCCTGGTATAGACATGGGGCTCAGGGGCCAAGGGGCGTACGAAGAGAAGCACTGCCTAAGGAAATAATTCCTTTGGTAGATGGGCTAGGGGTGATCAATATGCAGAGCCGCTGAGGGCATGGTATGAATATTCATGAAAAGGTGTCCTTAGGTCAATGATTGTATTCCCTAGATAGCCATGCAACTTCAGGGAAGTTAATATTTGGGACCACCAGGGGTGGCTTATGTGTGTTCCTCTTTTTCTAAGTGCAGAGTATGGTTTATGATGAGAGGATGACTGGATATGGGGGAAACATCTAGACTAAACATACTGAGCATGGGTGAAGTAATTCCTTCTCATGCGGGTATGAGATGGTGACTTGTGCCAGTCTGACCCATGCAATGAAGGACAGAGAAAAGCCTCTGTTCCTTACTGAACTCGTGGCGGTTTTGACCGCACAGTTTATCGTCATGTGGTTAGGACATATTCCATGTAGTTTAGCGTCATGAGCTAAGGATGATGGAAATTATTTAATGGTTGTTTTGTGGTTTAATGTCTTGCAGCAAGGATGAGGGGCATTTTGCTTTCCTTTTCTAATGTTGTGCAGTTTAACGTCATGCAGCAAGGACGATTGATCGTGCGGTTTAACGTCATGTTGTGAGGACATAGTTGAAAATGATGCTCTTGATTAGAATGTAACTAGGCCCGAGTATCCTGGCATGTACAAGATGTGGAGGGGGGTTGATGGTGTAAATCATGGTTCTGGGGCTTCTTGAATTGGGAGAGATGTCACAGAGGCTCTGAGGCCGGTAAGCATACAGAGTTAGGGAAAGTATCGCCTGCGGAAATCTTGACTTTGGTGGATGAGCCAGGAACTATTTTTAAGCACAGCCACTGAGGGCATGTTATGCATAGTTGTACAATGGTGTCATCGATTCGATGACTTTCCACTTCCGATGACCATGAAAGGTTATGAGGATCGACAATTATCCGGGCCACGATGTCTGTCGCCGAGGAAGGAAATGTCTGAAAATGTTGGGAACACTCGGACATGGTTGCTTTTAAAGCTTAGAGAGATCCCTACGCTAATTTATCTTTCTCGTGGGGGTATTCCTTCACTCCATGTAGTTTAACATCATGCGGTAAGGATGTGATACTCCTAGTTTAGTGATCATAGAGCTCAGACCCTTGGGTGACTATTACTACTATCACTCGAACGATAATTGGGTCAACATGTTCTGACATACTTGAAACAAGGTGGGAAATGAAGGTTGTAAAATGCAACTTTGTGTTTTCCTAGATCAGGAGGTATGGAATGGGGGCTCTGAGGCTGGTAAGCTTACAGATCTAGGAAGAGTACCGCCTGGGGAAATCTTTCCTTTAATGGACGAGCCGGGGGCTATCATTACACAGAGCTGCTGAGGGAATGGTATGCATAGTCCTACAAAGGTGTCCCCGGGTCGATAATTTTCCACTTCCAATGGACATGGATGATCATGACAATCCGTGATTGCTCACAGTGAAGAGTTCGACACATGGGGAAAATGGTGTCCGAGTAGACCAGAAACAACTTCACTGCAATTCTCCATTGAGTCAAAGTAATCTAGTCCTGGATTGATGTTTTTTGATGCAGGTCGCTATATGAACCACTGACGAACATATAGGCTAGCCAGGTAGGGATACCCTGGAAACACATGGATGTGGAAAGGGGAATGAACTTGTAGACCAATTTTCCATAAACTTCTAGATCAGGAGGTATGGTACGGGGGCTCTGAGGCCGGTAAGCGTATAGGTCTAGGAAGAGTGTCGCCCGGGGAAATCATGCCTTTGGTAGATGAGCCATGGGCTATCATTATGGAGAGCCACTGAGGGCATGGTATGCATAGTCATAAAAAGGTGTCCACGGGTTGATGGCTTTCCACTTCTGATGTCCATGAATGGTTATGGAGATCTATAATTATCCAGGTCGTGGAGTCGGATGTATGGAAAGGATGCACCCAAATGTGTAAGGAGTATCTCCATCTCACATTACCATATGTCTTGGGCGGGTCGTGACGAAGTCCATGCATTTTATTGTTATGCAGTGAGGACGAAGTCCTTGCAGTTTATTGTCAGGCGGTAAGGACGAAGTCCGTGCAGTTTATTGTCATGCGGTAAGGACAAAGATATACACCCCATGCCGGTCTGGTCCGTACACGGGGGAAGGGGGAATTTTTAAATCTTGCTATCTATGTAGGTTTACGTTGTGTGGTAAGGACGAAGAGTACAACCCACACTGGTCTGGTTCGTACATGGGGGGAAATGGCATTTTTATCATTATTTTCATTCTGGATTGGCTTGGTCGGGATGGGGGATCTTAGTGTCGCTACATATCCTATGAGGTCAGGAATCAAGCCGCACGTAGTTCTATGAAATAAGTACACTCCGTGAAGGTCTGATCCATACACGGGGGGAAGAAGGAGTATTTTAACTTTTATTCATGGGTATGGGCCAGGATAGGGGATCCTGGGGTCGCTAAATATCCTGGGAGGACAGAAATCAATCTGTACATAGTTCTATGAAATCCGTACAGTTTGATATCATGCGGTGAGTATGAAAGCCATATAGTTTAACATCATGTGGTAAGAACGATTGATATCATTAGAGTCCATGAAGTTTAATGTCGTGCGTTGAGGACATGGGTATACCCCGTGTAGGTCTAGTTCGTACACATGGGATGAGGCATTTTTGTTTCTAAGGTGGCTAGACCAGGGTGTGGAATTCTGGTATCGCAACGTATCCTGCGAGGGCAGGAATTCAGTATCACATAGTTCTCTGAAAGAAAATACACCCCGGGCAGGTCTGGTCCATACACAGGGGGAGAGGGAATTTTTAAATCATATTTCTTGGACCGTTTGGAGTTGGGCAGTTTGACGTCATGCTGCTCAGATGAAGGGTATCCCCCGTGCAGGTCTTGTCAGTACACAGGGGGAGGGAGCATTCTTGAATCTTATTAGCCATGCAGTTTAATGTCATGCGGTAAGGAAGAACTAATCATAGTTTAAGGTCATAGAGTTTGGACCGTTGGGTGCTTGACAGTTTGTTGTCATGCAACTCCGATGAACTCCATGATGTTTAACATCGTGTGGTAAAAACGTAGGCGACCTGACGTGAAAGGAAAAAAGGGGGTCTGTGCAGTTTAACATCATGCAGTGAGGATGATTTCCATGAAGTTTAACGTCATGCGGTAAAGATGAACTACTCTTTCAGTTTCTATGCGAAATACTTATTCCGGAATCTCACATTTGTAGGAGTGGTTGTAAGTTGTCCGTCAATGGAGATCAGGGTATATGCTCCGTTGGAGTAGACCTTGTGTACAACGTATGGTCCCTCCCAATTGGTCTCCAACTATAAAGGCTTCTTTCCAGGTATCATTGGGGTTCAGAGGACCAATACCAATTCTCCTTCCAAGAAAGGCCGAAGACAAACCTTTTTGTTGAAGGCTCGTGCGATCCGGTTCTGGTATACCTCCTGTTGGTTCAAAGTATGCAACCGCTTCTCGTCCAGCTATTCCAATTCACCTAGCTTCTTTTCTGACTACTCATCATCAGATAATTGATCACAAATGGCAACACAGAGTGAGGGAAGTTTGAGTTCTATGGGCAGGACCGCCTCTGTGATGTACACCAATGAGTACAGGGTAGCCCGAGTAGTAGAGCAGATTGTGGTTCGATAATCCCACAATGCATGGAGGAGTTTATCCGGCCATGACTTCTTGTCTTTATCCACCATTTTCTTGATAATGTTTGACAGTGTCTTGTTAAAAGCTTCTATCTATCCGTTGGCCGCTGCATGGTAGCGGGAGGAGTGGTTAGCCTTGATGCCATACTCATGGTATAGTTTCTCCAATTCAGTAGACCAGAAGTTGGTGTCGTTGTCCGTCAGTATTGTATGAGGGATGCCAAATCTGGTGATGATATTGGTCTTAAAAAAGCCGACAATATTCCTTGCATCGACTTCCTTGAGGGGTATGGCTTTTGCCCATCTGAAAAAGAATTTGGTTACCATGAGGATATACTTCAACTGTTTGGCAGTGGAAGGAGGATCTGATCCCATGACGTCCATTCCCCAGACGGAAAACAGCCAGGAGTACTTATCATGATGGAGTAACTCTCGTGGTTGGTGTATGAAGTTGGCATGAATCTGGCATGAGTCTAATTTTGTGGTAAAATGTTCGCAATCTCATGCCACTATTTGCCAATAGTACCCAATCCTCCGAACCAGATGGGAAAGTTTGGTCCCCAGTTGATGTGCTCCACATGCTCCAACATGTATTTAAGTCAGGACAGAAGTCGTTTTTTCTCCATCAATGCATCTAAGGAGAACTCTGTCGAGACATCATTTGTAGAGGACCTCTTGCAGACCCGCACCACCATATAGGACAAAATTGATTTTCCTTCTCTGTATTTGCTCTCGTTTAGCCTTGTCTGATGGAAGCTCTCCCCGTTGAAGGTAGTTTGCAATGGGGGTTATCTAGTCGGTGGTAGGAGCATATGGCTCGAGGACAGGACTGACATCATTAATTTATTTTGTCTTGGTCTAAACAAATGGAAATACCATTAGACGATGAGAAATACTGATAACTGTTACATCCTGGCCTGGGTCAGCTAGGGCTGTGGACGCGTTGGCTAATGCATCATCCTGGGCATTCTGAGACCGGGGAGTATAGGTTAATGTTGATTCTATGGAGAATTTTTCCATTAACCCTCAAACATGGTCAAACAAGGGGACTATCTCCTCTTTTTTAATATCATTTTCACCATTGACATGCTTGATGACCAGCTCTGAGTCACCTTTTACCTTTAGGTGATGTACTTGTGCCTGGAGTGCGAGTTCCAGGCCTAGAATGAGGGATTCATATTCTGCTTCATTTTTCGTACATCCTTATGATAGGAGGAAGGAATATGGAATGACTGACTTCTCTAGGGACACGAGTATTATCCCCAAACCCCCTTTGTTGAATTTTTTATCCTCTATCCTCTTCCCGGTTGGGCTTCGGGATGTGTTGTCGAAGTACATCTCCTATGCTGGGAGCTCCTCTTGAACCAAGAAGACGTCTTCATCAAGTAGCTCAACATTCGGTGTAGTGGTCCCTATCGAGGGGTTCTCTGTCAGAAAGTGTGCTAGTGCTTGACCCTTGATGGATTTTTGAGGCACAAACCAGATGTCAAACTGTTGTAGGATGGCCTCCCATCAGGATAGGCGTCCGGTTAGCATCGGGCAGCTGAGGATGTACTTGAGCGGGTTACTCCGTAAGATCAAGTGGACCTCGTGATACTGCAGATAATGTCGCTGCTTTTGAACATCTAATAATAAGTCCAAACAGTTCTTCTCGATATTTGAGTATCGAGTCTCAGCATCAATCATTGTTCGACTGAGGTAATAGAGACTGTTTTCACTACTGACATCATTCTTTTGTGCGGGGAAGGCACCCAGTGATCTCTCTAAGGATGTCACGTACAGGATGAGAGGTCTTCCTTAGACTGGGGGCATGAGCATTAGTGGGCTTAATAGGTACTTATTTATGTTGTCGAACACCTCTTGGCAGTCATCTGTCTGTTGGTATGTTTCCCCCTTCTTCATTAACCCAGTCAAAGTAAAACATTTGCCTTCTAGGTTGGCTATGAACCACCTGATATAGGCTAGGTGTCCTTGGAATCCCCTCAACTCAGTGAGGTTGCAGGGAGGTGGAAGTCCAATGATAACCTTTGTCTTCTCAAGGTCGACTTCGATGCCACAATGGCGTACATTGAAGCTAAGGAATATCCCTAAGGTAACACCGAAGGCACATTTCAAGTGGTTCATTTTCAAGCTATGCTGTCAGAGCTTTTTGAAAATGGTCTTATGGTTTGACAGGTGATCTGAGTGCTATCTAAACTTTACCACTAGGTCATCCACGTAACATTCAACGAATTTCCCCAAGAACGGTTTAAAGATCTGGTGCATGGAGCACTAATATGTGGCGCCGTCATTTTTTTTACCAAAGGGAATGACCCTGTAACAAAATACCCCTTGGGTGGCCCTGAAGGCAGTGGCTTCTTCGTCTTCTTGGGCCATTCGGATTTGATTATATCCAGAATAGCCATCCATGAAGGATATAGCCTCGCACCCAGCCGTCGCATCGATTAACAATTGGGTTATTGGAAATGGGTTGTCATCTTTTGGACAATGCCGATTATGATCTCTGACGTCGATGCAGATGCAGATTTTTCCGTTTTTTTGGAAAGGGAAGATGTTGGCCAACCAAATGGTGTACTAGACCTCCCGAATGAAGCCTGCTTTAATGAGATTATCGACTTTAGCCCCTATTTTGGTGGCATGTGAGGGATACATCCTTCTGGAGACTTGTTTATAGCCCTGGTGGTCTTCTGGAAGTCCTAGGTGATGTGTCACCACATCGAGATCGAGTCCCGGAATTTCTGTGTAATTAAAGGCAAAAAAATCGTGATGTTGCCCGAGGAAAGAGGTATATACCTCGTGTTCCTTGTAATACATGGATGCACTAATGAGAGTGGGCCTCAGATCATCCTCAGTACCCAGGTTTATTTCCCTGAGATCGTCCACAGTGGTGGAGATACCTTCCTCAAACGCGGGAGGTGCATCCCAGAGATCTTCCTCCTCCTCTTCTCCCAAGTCCTCATCTTCTTGATCCGACAGAGAGAGAGTTTCCAGTCTGAGCCTTTGAGTGTTTGAGGGAGACACATCGTGGGAATCCCCGCTTGAGTGATCATCCCCATATCGAGGGTTGGTGGATGTTCCCGCATTGTCATGCTCGGCCATCATGGCTGGAATCATAAGGACATCCAAGCACATGTCCGTACTTGAACTCCTACTCTCAACATGGTTGATGAGGAAGACATAATCCCAGCCGAGCTGCATGAGGGGGTCATCAGGGAACATCTCTAGGACATTTGGAGCGGGTATCCAATCGAAACCATCGACCATAGGATTCTTTTTCTTTTTATCATAGAACCTGACATTAATGTAATGTGACTCAGAGAGATCAAAAGGGGCCTTGTCGGCGTGCAATGTTCCTCCTTGTCCATTTATGCAGTACTTGATACACTGGTGATAGGATGAAGGAACGACCATGTGCTTATGGAGCCACGAGCTTCCCAGTAGGGCATTGAATGCTGTAATCTGCCGGACCACCAGGAATTCCATGTAGGCTACCAGGTCACCAAAATGAGTCTTTAGCTTAATTTGTCCCATTGGCTTCTGCTCGCTCTTGTCATAACCTAACAATGTTTTGGCTGAGGGAATTAGGTCATCCTCACTGTAGCCCAACTTATGGAGTGTCTGTAGAAGAAGGAGGTTAACTTCGAAGACATTGTCTATAAAGACTTTCCGGATTTAAATACCATTCAGTGTGCCAGACACATATAGTGGTATGATGTGTCCTTGCATGATGGCATCTTCATCCTGATCGGTGATGGAAATCACCACATTGCATTTAGCCGGGTCAGTCTCCGTCCAGTAAATTTCAGCAATAGCTACCTCGGATTGAAACTCCTAGGGGCTGATCAAAGCTTCTATAAGCACCTCCCTGAGGTCTTCTGATAGACTCAGGGCATCCAGGATAGACAGCTTGGCTGGTACCGATTCCATCTGCTTAAGGGTATCATATTTCTGCTCTAGCAGCCGACGCTTCTCCATTAGCAGGAGAGTCTTGGCGGGTACTTTAGGGGCTGGAGAATTTGACGAGGAGGGACTGGCCGCAGTGTTAGATATTGATGTTGTTACTATGTTTTGAGGACATGGCCTGACTGGTCTATTTGTGTGCACTAGGCGGCCAGACACTTGCTCCTCCTCTGGTGGGTATCGCAGAACAGTAGGGCCAAAGTGGCTTCTTGTGGGGGTGTAGGGGAATTCCTTCTCTTGAAGAGTTCGTTGAAGGGTTTTGACATGGCTTTCCACGATATTAACAGTTTGGGCCGAGGTCCAACTATAGGGATGGTCTTGGCCGTGGCTACGCCTCCCCTGGTATCCCCTACCTCCGCGATTCCTCCCCCTGGCTCCTAATGTAGGGAACTCAGGTTCATAATAATACCCTTCATCAGGGAATTATTCTATAAGATGGATGACGTTAATAAAACCAAATATTGGATCTTCATCCTTTGACAGGTCAACGTGGTCGGTTGTCCTTGATGGTGCCATTTGGTGGGTCGGTGCCCGTGATGCCAAATTAGAGGGCATGAAATCTGCCAAGGTTGGGACAAACTTTGGCCCCCTCACAGACTGCTCCTCTTGCGATTGTTTCCTCCTTCGATTACGCCCAGATGACTGGCTCATTGAGGTTTTCAAGGTCGATACTGTCTGCTTTGCAGCTTCAGGGGCTATTTGTGGAAATGCAGGTTGTTGTAGTTGAGCACAAAGTATGCCCTAGGCTCGGTTGATAGTCTTCCGAGTCATCCAGTTGTCAAATTTCTGCCCCTCCTTGTTGGTGACTTTCTACCACCCCTCCTCTTTGTCGGAGTCGGAGGTAGAGATACACGCCACATGTGTTGGAGGTGGTCCTAGCTCAACCTGTCCAGAGTCTACCATCTTCTGTAGGTGGTCATTGAAAATGAAGCATTCTCAGATACTATGCCCCAACATTCGATGGTAGGGGAAGTAATCTGGCCTATCATCGTGGCCGACCTCTTCAGGTTTCCTCGGCTCCGGATGGCGGAGAAAGTTGTAGTTCATTGCGGGAATGAAGTAGCCACAGACATGATTGTCCCAGAACGAGTATACCTTTTGTCTTCATTCCTCAAACTGATTCCGTTTCGGTCCTCGCTGATCATCCCATTTAGGCGGAGGTGTCCACTGATATGCAGGAGGCCCTTGACGATTTGGGGAGACCTGAGCGGTGGAGCGGGTATAGGGGCCGGCTTGAGTGTGACAGCGGACACTTCGGATCTAGGGGCATTTTTCACGGGAGCCTGCGAGTCTATTAGGGACATTCCATTATTTTTCTATAGGGAGTCTTCAATTCTCTGGGCAATGAATGAGAGATGGCGGAAGCCAGTGGTGCACTCCACTGGTATGATCGGTGTTCGCAACTCATCTCGAAGATTATCAATGCATATGGCTAGTATCTCATCTTGAGGAATTGGCCTGTTCAAAAAATAGGTCATAACGTTCCATCTGGCGATGAAATCTGAGACCCTCTCGTTCTACCTCTACTTGCAGTTCATGAGATCGCTGATCATTCGTTTAGGGAATGTTGAGCTGAAGTTTAACAGGAACTGTGGCTGAAGGTCCTCCCAGCTCTTTATTGATTGGGCTGGAAAACTCGTATACCAGATGAAGGCGGATCCTTGAAAGGTCTGTACGAAGCATCTGAGTTTCTCTGCTTTTTTTTTCTAGAGTTCCCATCATAGGGTCACAATAGGATGCTTAGTGATTTAGATGCTACTCCGGATCGCCTGACCCATTGAAGATAAGGAATACAGGGCTTCCAAAATTGGGTGGAGGTGGTGTGTTGCTCACCCAATCCGGGTATGGTTTCCTCTCTGGCTGTATCGGAGCGCGTCGACCTTCCATCACATCCAATCGAGCCATTAGTGCCTCAATGGTGTTGGTGAGACCCTAGTTTACATTCTGTTGGGCCCAGTCCTGGGCAGGCGTAGCCCGAGGCATTTCCTGAGTATCCATATTGGCTGACACCAGCGGTGCAAGTACCATTTGTGAAACCTTCATAGGGTCCAGGCGTACTCACTCCAGTTGCTTCCGGAGTGGAGGGAAGTCTTGGTATTCATTCAAATCTACGTTTAAATAGTTGGACGGGCCGGGCGCCTCTTTGTATGGGATCCTGGACCGTATTTCATTTGCTAGGGAAAACCATAGTCCTTGAGGTGCCCTTGATGGGAGTTCATGATGTGGCTCCTCCATGGATGAAAATTCTATAAGGTGGTTCCTTTGGATTAGCTCAGCATTAAGCCGCCTCAATTCTTTCATTTCATCTTCCTGTTGAGATAATCTCTCTTTGAGCGTGAGTGGCTCATTTTTGTCAAGAGAAGGAGGCGGGTTAAGGGTAACTCGTCCTTTGTTCTTATCTCTGTTGGAAGCTCTCAGGGTAGGCGGAGGAGGTTTGGCTAGAAGGAAAACCATATTTTGGGCGTCCCTCTAGTTTCGGGTGTGCACACAATGTGATTTGTTGTGAGTCACAGCCTGGACAGAACTATCATCTCCCAATCCATCCGGATTTTTAGTATCACTGGTATCACTCGTGGGGTCAACCTATATGACGTTGATAGATGCATATCATAGGGTAGAGAAGATGTTATCTTCAAAATGTGAAGATGATATCCTGCATCTCATGCTGGCCTTCCCTTTTCTGACCTAGGATTGCCTTCAGACTTCTTGATGAAGGGTGACACAGAGAGTTCTTTGGTGCGACCTTACGGTGCGACTTCCTCTCAGAGGGGATGATGATTCAAATAACAGGATATAATGGAAACCACCTCTTCTGACTGTCCTCCCTAGACGAGAGAATACTGAATCTCGTGGGGGATGTTGTTGATGAGGGGGTAATAATGCCCCCAGCCCTGAGGGATGGGGTTGGATTCGTTCCATGTACATTGAGTCTCTTCTCAGTTTTATTGGTTTTACAGGGGCATTTGTTGTTAAAAATGCCCCCATCCCTACAAGCTGGGGTTGAACCTAGATTGCGGCAGTCCATGTGGCTATCTCTACCTGCCTGATCAAGCTTGCCCCCATTCGGGGGGGGGAATTGGGTTTGATGCCTAGTTATTCTATAAATCAATCCCTTCTGGGGAGGTAGGAAATGATCGTTGATTGGCCTCTCTTAGGATAGAGGCCTGTTGTATGCTCTTGGAGGCCTGATTCAGGAGTTCATGAATGGCTTGTTCCCATCAGGGCCTAATGCTTCTGGGAATTACTCATGGCCTGACTCTACTGGATGTGTTGCCTTTCCTGAACAGGGGGACCACTTAATTGTCATCTTGATGCGACGACATTGCAAGATGCCATACCGAACGGGTTTTTCTGAGTTGGGAGAGGAGTGAAATGCAGAGCTATGTGTTCCCCCCATCCCATGATATGGACTCCCATTGGAGTGTCACCGATGAGGTGGCAAAGTTGGTTTAGCACATGGAGGTAGGATATCTCCATGTCTCCTTTACTCCTCTTGGGTTGTTGTTTCCATGCTGAAGGAGGAGCCTCCAGGTCGATGTGACGCAAGAGGTCTCATATTATCTGGACGTGGTCTACATACCCGTCGTAGGGTAGGAAGATTGATTTCAGCCAGCGGAGGGTCATCCATATATTATGGTGGATTCCATGCATGCATTCTTCCGACAACTCTCTGGGTATGTCGAACGAAGAGGTGGTTGTAGGGAAAAACATAACTGGTATATCATCCCTGGACAGTCATTTCCTCAGGCGCAACATATCCGCATACTCCTCTGCTAGTGACTCCTCTACCTGGTCAGCCCAACTGAGATGCTCACTACCAATGTGGTCGGAGGCAGTGGGAACGGTAGGTGCTGAGTCATTATGTGGGAGATTTAGAGGTGGTTTAGAGGATGAACATGGCCCTGGACAATCTTTTGATTGTATAAGGATGTCATCGGCGAATAACTGGGAGTCTGACACGATCGATCCCATCCTTCTGAGTGCCTCGACATATGAAGGCCTTTCAGTGCTTGATTTGGCAGGAGGAGGACCTTCCTGTCTATATGAAATTCCATCGCGTGGAGGACCAACAAAATGGCGGCCGTAATGGCGAGTACTACCATTACTGCTTTATGCTTCACCACATAGAGGACATTTGCAGTGCACTCACTTGGGAGGACCTCCAAGTCAGGTCGCAGGAAGGGGAGGACCTTCTGGCTGTGTAGCGTCATTATGGTGAGGACCTTCGCAACAACTGCCATCATGGTGAGGATGACCATCAGGGCTTAACGTTCGATGTGCATCCTGGGGAGGGCCTTCAGGACACACTGCGACAAGGGGAGGACCTTCTTGTTGCATGTGGCCAATGCGGGGAGGACCTTCGTAATGGCGGCTGTGGTGGCGAGGACTACCATCACATCTACGAAAATGGTGATGACTACCATTAATGCTGCCACATGGAGAATATCTATTGGATACATCCTGGGGAGGGCCTCCAGAATGTACCATAGTGAGGGGAGGGCCTTCTCGTTGCTCGATGACTCTACGGGGAGGACCTCCGTTATCAGCGTGGTGAGGACTACCACCGTGATCTAATGCCTGGCTGCATGAAATTCTTTTGCAGCATAACCCCTAGGGAGGACCTTCAGGGGAGGCCACAACCAGGGGAGGGCCTTATTGTCATGATGAGACGTCACTACGGGGAGGGCCTCCATAGTTGCGACTATGATAGCGAGGACAACTATCATAGTATGTGGTCCCACTACATGGAGAGTGATTGAAGTGTATACCCCGGAGAGGACATTAAGGGTGGACCACAGCAAGGGGAGGATCTTCTCGCTGCTCGATCTTCTGGTCACGTGGAGGGTTTCTGTGACTCGCATCAAAAGAGGAGCTCTCATGATCGATCATTATATGCCCGCGGGGGAGGCCCCCACGGGTGATCTGGGGAGGACCTTCAGAGCTCCTGGTAGAGACATTTTGGGGAGGACCTTCGCAACTACTACTGCCACTCCCATAATATGGAAATGGGTGGGCTGGGTTCTAAGCCTTTGATGTATGCTTAGCTGCATTGGGAACCCCAGCTTCCAGTAGAGCAGAGTCATAAACTCCCTATTTATTTTCTGGCTGCCTTCAGTGTGTTCAGAGTGCTCTTTTGCGGGCAGCGTGGTCCGTCTTCTGTTGACAACGACATTCACCTTGGGTCCCTGTCTAATTGGGTCCTGTGGTGTTGCCACGATAGTCCGACGAACATCTTGACTTTTATCAGTGATATATGCCTTCTATGGAGTATCCAACATGATGGACAGGTGTCCCCCATTTGGAACGAGTGAAGCTGCTCGATCCGGTTGCCCTTGCGTAGCTGAATATGGCTGGAGACCCTCCTGGGCTGAAGTAGGGATGCCGATCTGCTATGTGGTGGCTATCTCGTCTCTTAGATGAGTCACCTCAATTGTCCATATGGGCTCATAGGCATGAGTCCTTATTGTTTCCACTGATGAAATTACATTCTGGAAAGTCTGCAAGATATGATCTGGGATCGATACCTGCTCCTCCATCATTTCCAAGATATGTAGAGAGACATCATTGGCTGGAACGGGTATGAAGGTCCATTCTGTTATCGGAGTAGGAATATCCTGCTCCGGTCCTCCGGTGGTCAGTGGGTACTGACAATTCTCCTATGTCGGGGTAGGTGAACGAATCTGCCCCTGTATCGGGATACGTTGGTTTATCTCTCTGTTTGCCGCCACATCGGGGTGGTGGACATTACTTGCGTCGGCAGGGAGCTAGCCCTGCATATATTGGTTTCCCACCGTATCGAGTTGGTGGCCTTTGTTGGCGGGGAGGTGTTCCCTCCTATGATTTTCCGGCACATCTGGGTGGAGAGCTTTTTTGATCGCCACTATATCAGGATTTTGGGCATTAGAAGAATCTGCTAGGAGCTGGTCCTACAGGTGCCAGGTCGCCACCACATCAAGATGGTGGGCTTCACGACCCTGGGCAAGGAGAGGTGCCTGTCCGGTATGTTCCATCCTATGTGAGCGACGAGCTTGATGGAGCTCGGCAGGGATGCACACCAGATCAAATGATGCTGCCATGCTTGGATGGCGGGCTCAGGAGGAGCGAATAGGTGTAGGTGCCTGTTCGCAGTATGTCTCCGTGGCTGGGTAGCCGAGCTCCTCCTCAGGTACCAGGATGATGAGTGGTCCCTGATTTTATGTTTACCACTCTCATCGGGTGGTCCGAGGGGCCGGAGCTCAGGGAATGTGGGCTTGAATCCTCAGGGACACATCCTCCTCTGTGTGAGTATGTTGGGTCATGTCGTGAGCACAATGAAGTCTGCCGGTTGGGGCCTTTGAGCAGAACCCCCGTTCGGTGGGGATGAAGTCCCCAATGTCGACCCCATCTGCCTCCCTAGGATAAAGGAGGTACGCATTGTTTCGTTCCGGGGATAGACTCCCGAAACGGTTATAGGCAGCAATAGGGGCTGTCTGGATCTACATTTTTGGCCGCTGTTGGTCAGGCAACTGACATGTTTTGGTGGATTGGAGAGCATGCATGGCTACCTCCACCGTTGGGAGAGTACCATTCGCGTGGTACTCTCGGATTAGCACGTCCGAGACCCAGCATTGAAGATGCTGGGTGGGTGACGAGGTTCTCCATAGTTGAGGATGTACGGTCATCGCGTAGTTGGAAGTGCACACTTACAAGATCCTACGAGATGCCATTAGATCGAAGGGAGTTCTGTGTAGTACCTTTAAGACATTTTAACAAATACAGACAGCAAACCCGTCAAAGAATTATCTCACGATCCCATGCATATGTAATAACCTTGCTTGGCCCTCCTTGTGAGTAAAAGGGGGAACATGGTGGGATTAAGTCAAATCCGTCATTCTTGGTTAAAGATTCACATCAGGTTATCCATTTTTGTTTAGTTCTGGATTTCGGCCTCGAAACGCCCAATGGCTCCATATCCAATGATCTATGGACCTTCTTTCCAAAGACAGGCGTTCACCAGATGGTCTGACCAACGACTCTTAAGAACTCACATTGGTCGAGAGGATGGGAAGTCGGGATCATCACACCATTTTGGGGGGGGGGGATTATTGCTTGTTCCGGGACTCTCTTATAGATTTAAGACGTATTCATATGTTCGCAAATAGTTGGTTTTTACCCAAACATAGTATCCATGAATTTAACCTTGGTATGCGATGGTCAATTGGACATAGGGGTTCAGAATCACTTATGCCTGATTTTTACCATCCATCGTTGGATTAATGACCCCGTGGAGTTTGGACTCATTGAGAAGATTCTAGGAAAAGCTCGGTGAACCGATGTGTAGACAGTCAGATCGACTGGTTGTTGGGCTTGAACCTCAGGGAGGCTTCCTACATACCCTGACTAGGGGACATGGATCAATTTCCACATAGTTCGAATGGAGAGCATCGGAGAACCGATGTGAAGGTGGACCCGGGGGTCCGTTGGTGGTCGGGCTTGAACCTCTGAGAGGCTTCCTACGTACCCCACCCAGGAGAAAAGGATCAAAGTCCACATAGTTCGGATTGTCCTGGGACTTATCCTCTAAGGCGGCCTGAGATGTTGGATTGGGGCTTACACTCTAAGGAGGTCCTTAAGAGGATGTTATGGTCAATGATTACACTAAGCACACGTGAGTCATGCTTGGTGTGAGAAACAAGAGGAAGTAGGGACTAGAGGATCAGGTTGCGAAAGGTGCGTTCGTGAGAAGTGGAGTGGGGCTTACACTCTGAGGAGGCGCATGGAGATAGATTGGGGCATACACTGTGAGGAGGCCCATAGTGATAAAGGGAAATGGGAGAGGGAAAGGGGGTGATACTATCCCCATATCCTCTCTTTTAGTGTATGAGGTCTTCCTTATGATGGGTATTTTTCCACCCTGAGAATCCCTTGGCAAGTGGAGAGGCAGAAAAGGGATTCCTGAGCTCAGACCCCGCATTACCGTGGGAATGTGAACCCATTAATGGTTTGGGAATCTGCTCAAGGGTTGAGGAAACCCTTTCGCCTCAATTTACCATGGTTATGTGAACTCAAAATGATGCACTGATGCGCCGGAGGGTTACACCACACGGGTCCAGTGGCTCTTGTGGAGGCCTCCACTCAAGGCCTATGAGTAGGCCCGTGAAGGAGTCACAGAGGATTGGGCTAGATTGGAGGAATTCTATCTGGCTCGGAAAATGGGAACTCTGAATGTTTTGGTGCCCTTCACGCCGAGAAGTGCTACGCGGATGGAGGGGCCATCCACGAACCAGGGTGGTCTGCGGACTAAGAGGTCGTCCACGAACCAGGAGTGTCCACAGACTAATTGGCATCCCACGAACCCAGGTGGTTCATGGCTACAGGTTCGATCCGCGAACCAGGGTGGTCCGCAGAGGGTTACACATGATCAGTGGTTGCCAAGGGTGGCACCGATTGGGGGTTCGTCGGTCAAGGCTTCGCCCGCGTAGGAGGGTACTACGCGGTGCGACAGATCGGAAAAGAGGTAAAAACACCCTAGTCCGTGGGGAGTGAATCCGTTGAGGGGATATGGTTCGCAGTATTATCTTTTTATGTTATTTTGAGTTCACAGTTCCCCAAATTCTTATGCATTTTCGGTTCTTTATTAGTTCGTTCCCAGGTTTATTCTTGCTCTGGTTTGCGAACTGGAACTTCACTGTTTACGAAATCCAAAGCCTTCCTTCAAAATCCTTCCACCTGAGTCTGATCGCTCTTCTCTTCCTCCACCTTTAAATCATCCGAATCCGAATCCTCAAATCTCTCAATCCCTGACTTCCCTCTCCTTTCACCCTTGGTCTCCTTTTATAGAATGGGGAAAGGGATGTATCTGCAGTCACACAACACCTTTTGCGGAGGCCCATGACCGAATACCTGGTTTACAACTTACTTGGTCAATCCGCGATTTGTGGTGGGTATTGAACAATTCTCTCCCCCCCCCGCAAACCAAACTCAGGGAGTGATTCAATGCCACGGATGGTCCCACCTCCATTCCGCGAATAACAGTGGATGCAGCTTGAACTGGTCGACGCAGTCTACGGTTGGGGCGGTTCACGACGGTGAACTGGATCGGTTCCCATCCTGCCTCGCGATCGCGGAGGATCTCTGCCTCCATCTCGTGAATGATGATGGTTCATAGAGGGGGGGGGGGGGGGGGGGTGCTTTACGAGGCTTGATCATGTTGCGTTTTCATGGGACCAGTCCGAGGACTAGTCCTTCTTCTTTCCCTTGGATTTTTATTATTTCTTTTCCCCAATTAATTGGGGGATTTGGGTAGAATCACATTTGCGGGATTTTTTCAGGACCCTACAACCATGGATGATATGATCCTTCTAAATATTTTGATCATGCATATTACTGGAATTCTCATTACTTCTACTATGCACCATTTCTAAACAATGGCACACACTAGGTTAGTTTATGAATCATAATGAAAAATTCTAAACTTGTATAGTACCTAACGTAAATTGAAAATATTATGCATATAATCTATAATCATAAAATGTTTTCTTTGAGGAAATATTTACACTTAAATATTTCATTATGGATTGTAATGAAAATGTTAATTATCTAAAGCATATCCCCCGGGAGTTTCATAACCAATGGTGCATCAATGCCCCTTGTCGTGTACCAGGATATCTTGGCTCAAGGACAAAACTCCTTGTCAGAGTTTTCACTCCAAGGTATATCTGTTCCAGAGACACCTCTACCTGCTCATATCCAGACATGAATGTATTGCTTTGAAAATACAAAAAATATCTACATTACCAAAATTGTAGGATGTTCTTCTATAATAATCCTAAAATTATATCTTAGAGTAATGTCATCTCATCAGATTTTATCTAAATCTATTTACAAGGTTGTTTCTAAACATACTCTGATACTAACTCTAATGCCCCACCACCAGTTACCCAGAGTCGGTGCATTATTTTGATACATTGGCATGACTACAAGGAATAAAGTCCCGAAGGACTGATCCATTTAGAATTATTTAAAAATAGATTACATACATGAACATTACATTACATTATAAAATGAAAAAAACAACTACAACATTTTCTCTATTGACCATATTAATATCCCTTAGTCTATTCCAAAAGTTCATTCATAATATACTTCTTCACATCCTGGGAAAAATAAAACATAGAAAGGGGTGAGACAAGATGTTTAGTAAGGATAACAGTATAGAGAAAACATTTATAAATAAGATTAAATATTTAAGGCAATTTATAAAACTAAAACTAAATCCTTTAAAACATAAACATCAGTATAATATGGAAAATATAAATCAAATAATTCCATTTACTTATTCACATAAATATTCTACTAGTTGAATAATTACATGTAATATCAATAGCTAATTTTATAATGATAGAATCCATAATGTTATACTTAATAACCACATAGTCAATGCCTTGTGCCAAGACTACAAACAAAATTATGTCAAGGACTTTTGAAAAGACACTATTTTATCTCATTAGACCTACTGATGCATCGAGGAGCTATAGTGGGCTCGACCCATCACTTATTATGTCCAATGCATTATTCATATGAAATGGTTTAAAGATAACATAAATATTCATATTAAAAACAGCATACGAAATGTCAATAATTTATCCATAGACCATTAATGGTATAAAAATAACACATCCACAATTGAACATATCACAAAACCTTCAATACAATATAGAATATTTGTATCATAATAAATCAACCTCGATCATGAATAATATTCCGTAAAGGATGTCGACAAAGTTGAAAATAATCATTAAAAATATTGGGGAGAAATATCCCATTTTCATGAAATCATTTAAATGTAACATTATTTATAAAGGAAGTCATTTAAAAGATAGTTTGGAGTCAATGTTTCCCATACCATGTTGAATGTATTGAAAGGAATTAACATTTAAAAAAATTCATGTCCACATAAATAAATCCTTAAAACCATTTTGAAAACATGGACATTAATGAGAAAAGTTTAGAAGAATAAATCATTAAAAAAATTAAAATGATGTTTTAGTAAAAAGTACCCTTAAAAATAATCACATTGAAAACTATTTTATGAAACATGGACATGTATAATAAATATTTCCCAGTAGATACTTACGTAAAAACAACCTCGAATAATAAAGAGATTTGGAATTAACCCTTACCTTGAAATGTCATTTGGTCGAGGGTACATTTAACCTCTTGTATAATGACCATAGTATGTTATTAAATTATCACAGAACCATATTCATATTTATTATATCATACATGATTCATATATTACATTATACTACCCATTTAATAATGATTTACATGTTAAATTAACAGTTTGGGTAATAATTGCTTTCTTTATCGTACATGTTTTAACTTTTTATTCTTGGTCGTATCATTTAGATCATGATTTAAATAATTACAGAATATAAAACTTTATTTATATATCACATATATTTAGGATATAAATACTTATAATAGATTGATATATGAAATGGAAGGCATCGTTTACAGAGACGGTAGGTCTTATGTACGCAAAAATGCTGTTTCTGTTTTCATATCGTATTGAACGGAAGTAAGTGAGTAATATATATGTATGTAAATATATATAGTAGCATTATTAAGTAATATATTACATAATTATTAAAAATATATATTTTTATAATCATCTTTGAATGGTGAACGTGGGAAGAAATCTAATCGCGTCATGGAGACGGTAATCCGTATGTATGGAAGAGTGACAAAATCATTATATTGATTATGAAATTTGTTGGAATTGGATGGTATATCATATAAAAAAAATAAATGACATGTTATATTTATTATTTACATCATTTATACTCATTATTATACCCATACAAATAATGAAGTGTTAAATAACAAATGACACCACGACGTGGAGACGGTATGCCGTACGCACACATGTATGGTGACTTTTTCATTTAGAGGAAGGATAAAATAACTAATACGGTTGTACCACATTTATAATAACATAAAATTATATTTAATATTATGGATTTATTATTTTATAATTTAAACAACAAAGATAGAGGAAGTATAAGAAGAAAAGGACTTGAAAGAGATGATTAAATATTTGTCTGTTCTTTGGGTTCTTCATTTTGATTTGATCAAAAGGGCTCCTTAGTCCGGATTTATGACCAATGTAATGCCTCTAGTATGAAGGGAGTAAAGTTGGGAGTATATTTGTGAAGGGGTTGGCCGAACCAAATGGCTTTGGAGGTTTGAAATTAATAGAAGGGAAAGTACTCTTTTATAAGAGATGTGAGGGTCACTTTAGGAAAAGATTGAAATACTATTTTATAATAAAATTATTTTCTTTTTCTAATGGCTCCAAAATGAATTATTTTGAGTATATGGTATGGATGGGTCGAAAATATCTCAAAAAATAGGTTTTATAACGTTTTAGGTTACCATATTAAACTTATCTCTTAGATTTAACTCTTAGTTAAATATTTTGACATTTACCATGTCTATTTGTATTTTTATATTATATGGTTAATAAACAAACTATAAACTTCCAAGAAAACCCCATGTGGTTTATTATTAATATATATACCATTATCTAAGTCCTTTTTCCAAAACATATATTTTTAATAATATTATATCAATTAATAATACAGTATTAGTTTAAAAATCTCAATTATGTCATTTTTGACACTATTTAGTATTTTGTTTATGAGAAAATCATAAAAAATGATTACTTTGAATAAAATATTTAATCAACCCTAACATGTAAATTTATCCTCTAAAATTAGTTTAATTCATCAAAATTCTCAAATTACAATTATTTGGAAATTTATAACATCAATTATTTAAATCTTTCATTAATAATGTAATTATTTTATCATCATTGTGTCATTAATAAATTAAATTATTTAATGTATAAAAATTATAACTCAAATAAAATTATTTATAAAACTTTTTTATATTTCTAATGAATCTTTATAGTTGAATTTATATTCTGTGTATCCCTATATTAAAAATGGATTAGTTATTAAACTTTGAATATAACTCTTTGAACTCTTCTTTAAATAAATTAATAATAAATGTCTTAATATAATATAAGTGGATCAAATGGGATAATATATTATTCATAAGGTTGTTTTTGGTCTAATTACACATATTCAATAGAATTAGGACATGTTTTAGGTTAATAATGATATCATTTTTACCTTTAATTACCATATTTATTTTTAACCCGGTTAAATAAAAGTCAAAATTTACTATTCACCAAAAATTATCTTAATCACATTTAACCACATTTTATATACTGATATAAACCGTGTTTCTCAAATTTTTGAAATTCATCTCCTAGAAGTCGTAAAATTATGTTTTATGAGAATTTGCAAATATTCCTAGAAGTTGGATAAAAGAGGTTAAAAAGATCAATAATATTTTATATATATAATTTTATTGTAAAATGATTTAAATGAATTAAATTGAACTTATATGGATATTATACATATATATTTTGACATAAAATAAAATTTATATAAAATAAATAATTTTTTAAATAAATAGTAGGTTTTAAATAATAACATAGTTGTTTTCACTATTCATAAAAAATTGAATGTTTTCAGAAAAATACAAAAATTCACCAAAAGCTAATTTAGATATTCCAAATTCATAAATAAATTATATTTATGTAAATTCAAAACATTAAAGTTTCATTTATCAATTTAAAATTAATTACCATTGTCAAAACCAAAAAATGCAGTTTTAAAAAGTAAAAACTATCAAAGGATTGACTTGGGTTTATGTCAATTGTAAATGTGAAATTACATATAATGACCAAAATTGTATTGAATGATAAAAATATAATCTAATTATTCTTCAAAACCTTTTAAATCCATAATTTAACACTATAAATTATTTCGATAAAAATGTTGTTTTCATTAAAAACATAGTATTTTTTACAATTCGTCAAAATATTAAAGCTATTAGAAAAGTACCAAAAATTTATCCAAAATAAATTTTTATGTCTCTAATTAATAGAAGAATTTAATTTAATTATATTAAATATATAAGTGTCAAATATTGTTTTTAAAAAGGGTTCTTCATTAAAAGGTTGCAAAATTGCATTTTTAAAAAAATACTTATTTTGTCTGAAAAAATGAATATGTTCTTATATTATTTATAAGAAACACAAAATATAGATTTTAAAATTATATAGAGTATATAAGATTAAAAATTCAGTTAATACTATTCATAACTGATTTTCGAATGGGTCGTTTGGTAAGTTGGGGTGCGCTCTAACTCAGTGTTGTTCGTAGCACAAGCTATTGAATTACTTTAACAAGATAATGTACTATGAAATCTAGGGGTGTTACATTCTCCCCTACTTCAATAAGTTATTTGCACGCAATTTGAAATTTTTCATTGAAAATAAAATTTTAAAAATAAAAAATACCTTTTTGGAAAACCCACATCGGAAATTCCGCAAATTAAATTAAGATTAAATAGGATGGAAAGGGAATGAAAAAGTTACCACAAAATTAAAATATCGATTAAGAGAACATTTTTGGAAATTAGAAACACATAATTGGAGGAAAATATAAATTTTTATAGGGAGTGATTGAGGTCATCAATCATAAATAAGTGTGAAATTGAGGGCCTTCATGAAATAAATCTATGTTGATTTAAAATATCTTTATTTCAATAAAAGATAAGTTATTAGGATAAATTTTTTTTGGTTTTAAGATCCCTTCCCTAAAGTTTAAGAATTAATTTATTCATAGAAAAAGGGGAAAAAATATACTTGACAAGTAGAGTTTCATCCTTCAACAAATTCCTACCACATACTCATCCTTCACTCCAAACGATAATAGAATTAAAAAACATACTATTTATCCTAATCATATAGGGTTTGAAAAAATTATAATTTTATTATTCATTTTTTAGAAAATTTAAAAAAACAACATTATAAAAACCAAGACATCACATATTCCAGTGTTAGGTGATCCACCCTTGTCGCCCTTCAGCTGCGGGTTCAAGTCTCGCAGCCTTGTCGGATGAAATGGGTTGTCACCCGACCTCTGGGTTGTCCTTTTTATGAAAACCCAAAAATAATATCAAGAAATCATATAAAATTAAAAATAGTATGCAATGTCAAAATTAATCAATACCAACCTTTAGAATTATCCAAATTACTTCTGTCCAAACTCATATTAAAAAATTTATAAGGAAGATAAACACAATGAAGATCCCTTTTTCCAGGTAATAACATGTGAATACCAACATCGTGTAATAATTTAGAACACTATAACACCATGAATTAACATAAAAAATTATTGATTATATTCATACCCACTTATTAATTTTAGAATATAGAATATAATCCTTCTATCCAACAATGTTTTAAACTCCAACAATGATGGAATATACAAATTATTAATAAGTTTCTAGTAGTCAAGAATATCGAATATAATTTATCCAAATCAATCATATATTATTCCAAAATATCTACCTCAGTATTAGAACCATATTATGGTTTATCTTTCTCTCAACCATACATTTTCCAAAAACAATTATCCTTCTATTGAGTCACTTTTATTAGTTCCACACAATCTCAAGTACTTAATGAAATAGTACTGTAGTACATTCCTTTTATACACTATAATTATTATAACATGTGCATCATTAATAAAATACTCAAATGAAACATTACATTAATAACAACATAAGAAATCAAATCATTCACCTTCTTCTTTGGTAGTATCATAACATGATTATTATACAATAACAACATTATGGGTATACTCAGATGATTTGGACATTGTTTCGTGTAGTGTCCCAACTACTTGCAGATGAATCATTATACATTCAAAACCTTTTTCTTAACCTTGAAATCACGTACTTGGTGTCCTATTTCACCACACATATAACAAACTCCCATTACCTTCAATCATTTACCAAGGTTATTTTTTACACATATATCACATATGAGAAAATCCTTCTTTCCCATCTTCGCTTTATCCATATTTCTCTCTTCCATCCTTTTCTTCTCTTGATTCAATTCAAATCCATAGGACTCTGAGAATTCATTACTTATCCTGTTAACACATGATACTATTTAATTATATGATGATATTACCTGGGGGAATATTTCCCTTTTAAATGTTGGATTAATTCAATAAATGATATGATCCTTCTTAACCTTTCGATCATGAAAATTGCTGGAATTCTCATTCCTTCTACTAGGAACAATTTCTAAACAATGGAGTAAACTTTATGAATCACAATTCATAATTAAAATTATTTGAAATACCTAAAGTAAATTGAATAGATTATGCATATAATCTATAATCATAAAATGTTTTCTTTTAGGAAGTATTTACTTTTAAATCCTTCAAAATGAATTGTAATGAAAATGTGAATTATCCTAAGCATATCCCCTGAAATTGTCATTACCAAGAGTGCAGTAAGGCCCGTTGTCATGTACTAGGATACCTCAGGTCAAGCCCGAAACTCCTTGTTGATGTTTTCCCTCTTGAGTACATCTATGCCAGAGCCGCCTCTTCCTACTCATATCCAGACAAGGATGTATTTCTTAGAAAATACCCAAAATCTCTTCATTACCAATATACTATAAAGTTATTATATACTAATATTCAATGTCCTTTTAGGGTAATGTTCTCGAATCAGATTTTTTCTAAATATATTTCCAAAGTTATTGCAAAACTTCCTCTGATACCAACTATAATGCCTTGCCCCCAGTTATCCAGAGACTGTGCATTATTTTAATACATTTGCATGATTACAAGGAATTATGTCCCGAATGACCGATCAGTTTAGCGGTCTTGGAATATAGGTTACATACATGGACGTTACATTACATTATAAAATTTAAAAACAATAACAACATTGTCTCCATTGACCACATTCATATCGCTTATAATATCCCTCCATTTTAGTCATATTATACTTCTTTGCATCTTGGAAAAAATAAAACATTGAAATGGGTGACCTCATATGCTCAGTAAGGATAACAATATAAAGAAAACATTCATAAATAAGCATAAATATTAAAGGCAGAGTATAAAACTATAAAAAACCCTTTTAAACATAAAATTCAACATAATATGGAAAATATAAATAAAAAAATTCCATTTACTTATTGACATAGATATTCTACTTGTCGAATAGTCACATGTAATATGAATAGCTAATTTCATAATGATGGAATGCATAATGCTAGACTTAATAACCATATAGTCAAGGCCTTGTTCCAAGACTAAAAGTAATATTTTGTCAAGGCCTTGTTCCAAGACACTAGTTTGTCTAAAGAGACCATCCAATTCATCGAGGAGCTATAGTAGGCTCCACCCATCACTTACTAAGTCTAATGCATTCCTCATATGAAAAGGTCTGAACATAACATAAACATTCATATTAAAAATAGAATATTAAATGTCAATAATTTATTAATAAACAACAAATTGTATAAAAATAACACATCCACATTCAAACATATCATAAAATTTTCAATACAATACAGAAGATTTGTATCATAATAAATCATCCTCGATCAAGAATAATATCACGTAAATGATGTTGACATATTTGAAAATGATCAGAAAAAATCTTTGAGAGAAATATCCATTTTTTCATGAAATAATTTAAAAGTAAAATAATTTATAAATTATGTCATTTAAACTATATTTTTGAGTCAATGTGTCTCATAATACATCGAATCTTTTGAAAGGAATTATCATTTCAAATCATTCATGTCCATATAAATTTATCCTTAAAACCATTTTGAAAACATGGACATTAATGGGAAAGGTTTAGAAGAATATATATTTAAAACATTTAAATTTTTGTTTTAGTAAAAAAGTCCCTAAAAAATAATCCCTTTTAAAAATATTATATGAAACATGGAAATGGATTATAAATATGGCCTAGTAGAAACTTATGTAAAAACAACCTCGGATAATAAAGAGATTGTGGAATTAACCCTTACCTTGCATTTTCCATTGGTCAAGGGTACGTTTAACATTCTGTATAATGAAAATAGTATGTTATTAAAATATACTAGAATCATATTCATATTTAGTATATCATAAATTATTCATTTATGAAATTATACTACCCATTTAATAATGATTTACATGTTAATTTTACATTTTGGGTAACAATCTTTTTCTTTATCGTTCATGTTTTAACTTTTTATTTTTGATAATATCATTTAGATCATGATTCAAATACTTCCAAAATATAAACCTTGATTTATATATCATATATTTTATGAATATAAATATTTATAAATGATAGATATAGGAAATGGAATCCACTGTTTATGGAGATGCTATGTCGTACGTACACATAAAAGAAATTTCAGATTTCATATCGTATTGAATAGAAGTAAGTGAATAAGATATATTTAAGTACATAAATACATATATATATATCTCTAGTAGCATTATTATTTCATGTATTACATAAATGTTAATTATATACATTTTTTAATCATCTTTGAATGGTCAACGTGGGAATAAATCTCATCATGTCGTGGAGACGTTAATCCGTACGTATGCATGAGCGACAATATCATTATATTGATAGTAGAATCATATGTAATTGGATAGTATATCATATATAAAAAATCTTGAACATGTTATATTTGTTATTTTAACCAGTTAAAATCATTATTATACCCATCCAAATAATTAAGTGTTTTAATAACAAACTACACCACGACATGGAGCCGGTAACCCATACGTATGCACGTATGGTGTCTTTTTCATTTATAAGATGGATAGAATAACGTATATGGTTGTACCATATTTATAATAAAATCACACTATATATAATATACCAGAGTTATTATTTTTTTATGGAAAAAACAAAGAAAGAGGAAGTGGAAGAAGAAACAAACATGATTGGGTGATGAAATATTTATCTCTTCTTCGGGTTCTTCCTTTTGATTGGATCAAAAGGGCTCCCTAGGATGGATTTCTGACCAAAATATGGCCTCTAGGATGAATGGAGGAATTAAGAGAGGATATTTGGGTAAGGGTTGGTGGAGCCAAATGGATTTGGAGGTGTGAAATAAACAAAATGGGAAGTACAATTTTTATAAGAGAGGTGAGAGTCACTTTAGGAAAAGATTGAAATATTATTTTATAATAAAATCAATTTAGGTTTCTAATGGATAAAAAATGAATTATTTCAAGGATATGGTGTGTAAGTGTTGAAAACCTGTCATCCAATATGTTTTAGACAGGTTTAAGTAACTATTTTAACCTTATCATTTAGATTTAACTCTTAGTTAAATATTTTGTCATTTTCCATGTCTCATTGTATTTTTATATTATATGGTTAATAAAAATACTATTAACTTCCAAGAAAACCACAAGTTGTTCAATATTAATAAATATATCCTTATCAAAGTCTTTTGGATGATCAATATATTTTTAGTAAGATTATATCAATTAATAATAGAGAATTTGTTTTAAAACTCAATTATGTCAATTTTGACACTATTTAGTATTTGGTTTTTTTAAAAATAATAACATCTTGATGATGTCACAAAAAAATTATTTAATAAACCTTGACATGTGATATTAACCTATAAAATTAGTGGAATTACTCAAAAGTATCAAATTACATTTATTTTAATTCTTATAATATCAATTATTTTAATCTTTCAGTTATAAGGTAATTACTGCATCACCATTGTGTCATAAATAAATTATGTTATTTAATGTCTAAAAATTATAAATAAAATTCTATTATTTAAGAAATATTTTTATATTTCTAATAAATATTTATTGTCAAATTTATATTGTGTGTAAACCTATATTAAAATGGTTTAGTTATTAAACTTTGAATTTAACTCTTTTAACTCTTCTTTAAATTAAATAATAGTAAATGTCCTAATCTAATCCAAGTGGACCAAAGGGTGTCATATTTTAATCATAAGTTTTTTATTGTTTGAATTACAGTTATACAATATAATTAGGACATGTTTTAGTGTAATTATGACATCATTTTTAATTTTAATTACCCAATTTACTTTTAACCGTGGTAAATAAAAGTCAAAAGTTACTAATAAAAAAAAATTAATCTTATTGAACAAAATTTTACTTACTAATATCAACTATGTCTCCCAAAATTTGGAAAATCAACTCACATAAGTCGTAAAATTAAGTTTTAGGAAAATTTGAAAATGCTCTTAGAAGGCGGGTAAAAGAGGTTAAAATGATCAATGAAATTTTATACATCGAATTTTATTATAAAATTTTTCAATTATTTAAATTGAAATTATATAGGTATTATATATCTATTTTGATTTAAAATAAATTTAAATAAAATAAATAATTATTTAAATAAAAATCCGGTTTTAAACAATAACACAATGTTTTTCACAATTCATCAAAAATTTAATGTTTTCAGAAAAATACCAAAAATATACCCAAAGATAATTTTGATATTATAAATTCCAAAATTAAGTCTATTTTACCATATTCGAAACATAGAAGTTGCATTTATTAATTTAAAATTAATTCCTGTTGTCAAAACTGAAAAATGCATCTTTAAAAAGTAAAAACTATTAAAAGATTGACATGTGTTTATGTCAAATTTAAATGTGAAATTACTTATAATGACCTACATAGTATTAAGTGTAAAAAATATAATCTAATTATACTTTAAAACCTTTCAAATGAATAATTTTAAAGTATAAATTATTTTGATTAAAAAAGTTGTTTTTAATTAAAACAAAGTATTTTTCACACTTCGTCAAAATATTAAAGTTATCAGAAAAGTACGACAAATTTATCAAAAATAAATTTTTATGTCCCACTTCTTAAGAAGAATTTAATTTCATTAAATTGAATTTATAAATGTGTGAAATATTAATTATAAAAGGGTTTTCCATTAAAAGGCTGTAAAACTGTATTTTTTGAAAAATAATTATTTTATCTAAAAAATGAATTTGTTCTTATATTATGTATAAGAAACAGATAATATGGATGTTAAAATTACATAGAGTAATAAGATTAAAAGTGCAGTTAAAACTATTCATAACTGCTTTTTGAACAGCAAGTTTGGTAGGTCATGGGGTGTTCGAACTTGGTGTTGCGTGTAGCAATAACTATTGAATTACTTTAATAAGATAACGTACTATAAAATCTGGGGGTGTTATAGTACATACATTTAGATTTAGAATACCACAAAAAATTATATGTTTTATGTATTGTTACATTATCCATCATCTTTCTTTGGGTGAGTTATGTTCATGTTATCCCTTTTATTATCATGGGGAATAATATTTTCATTCCATATGATCTTATTATAATAATTTTTATTATTGGAAATTTTAATATGTCTTCAAAAAATTTTGGGCCCCCAGTATCAATCAATTAACCCTTTTTTATTTATTTTAAATATATATAATGGCTTGGTTGCGTTTGGGTGGAGGAATTCAGAGGAGATTTTGCATGCTTTGGAGGCTTTTTTGGAAGAGAAAGCATTGAGAACGGTCTGTAAAATCTCTGAAAACCATCCAATAATAGTGCATACAGTGTTTCAATGGGATATAGTAGCTTTTCTAGGTTGGGCCACCGTTTTTACAAACCATACAGTTGTCTAGTGGAAATAGTATAGTATATAGTTATCCGAAAAATCAGAGATGGTGCATAGTTTATCTAATCATGTGAGCTAACAATGTGTGTGTTTCGGTGGGGGGGGGGGGGTGGATTAATGAAGTAGTATAGACTATTTGGAATATAGTTTATGAAACCATGCATCCTAACCATATGTCAGACCATTTTTTCAATCAAATTAGTTGATCTAATTCAGTTTAATTATTAATTATTTAGTTTTCCCATAATAAACCCATTTCATGAAACCCTTTACTACAATGGTTTGAGATATGTTTCCCATCAACCTAAGAGAGATATTTAGGCAAATTTAAGTGTTTTGAGGCTCTAATTCTTTGGTAACTGCCCATTATTCCTCATTTTTCTTAGATCTAAGGTTTTTATATCTCTCGAAAACATAGATCAAATCTTGTAGTTATATATCTATGTGTTATGTATGATATTTTATGGATCCTTGTTGGATATAAGGAAGTAAATATTATTCCCATCCAAATATATAGAATCGTTATGCCATTCAATTTTTCTCCATAATTTTGGGAGGTGGGGGGATTATCCCTCAGTTATACATGATTAGAACATAAATGATTTGTTGTGAATAAATGTTTTCTTGAATTTATGGTGGAATACATGTGTGATTCTTTTTACAGTCCTTTTTATTGACGGTTTTGATAAATATTGAAAATTGAAGGGTTTTTTTGAAAATAAACCTTGAGGAAAATATTTAAATGATAATTTAAAATTATGATTTTTATTTTTTAGGTGTAAAATGGTTTTTGAAATGTTTTAATAGAACAAATATTTTGTCTGAAATGGAGTGGAATGGATTTTTGGAATAAATGGTTTGGGTGGGTTCAATTTATATTTGACGTGACATTGTGTATAGGGCATGTGCCTTTGGGAAATGTGGTACTAGTTACCTTGTGATGCATAGGTAGATCATTGAGAGACATCTCCTAAGTATGGAACTTTCACCTAGGCATTCATGGGTGGATGACTGAAATCATGGAATGTGTATCCCAAATGTAATTAAGAAAGGCATTAAGGGGTTTTTTATTGACTTACATGGTAAAACTATTTTTTTCTTTGATATTATTTTTTAACTCTTTTAAACTATTTGATATAAATGTGATTAATTTTTTGGTCCTAGTGGCATTAGTTTGGAAGAAATTTGGGATATCCTACTATGTTTTGACTCACCCACTTCTTAGGATCCATTATGATTTTGAAGATGTCATTGATCAAAAAACTGGTATTTGAACACCCCTTGTTTTAAAAAATTATCACATTTATATATATATTAAGTATATAAATTATTTTTCTTATATTTGGGAAGGATTTTAGGGGTTTTGGAATGTTTGTGGGTATTTTTGGTAAGGGTACAGTTTGAGCATTGTTAGTAGAAATTGTGAAGCACCTCTTAGGAAACATTAAAAATGAAATAGTGGGAATTGGGTAAGTTCATGGTTAGGTGAACATGTGATTTTTTTTCCAAAACATGCATAACCCTGGAGAAACCATTTGATGTGGGATAGAGGGTTCTAAAAATATTGGTTCATAGTTTGTCTAACTGTGCACCGTAACCCTGAAATGTAAATATTTAGATCCAGATTTTGTGTGTCTTAGTTTTTTTAAATACATAATGACTATTTACCCTCTTAATCAGACCCTAACTCTAATTATAATACACTTAAAGGATGGAGATAAAATTCTCCTTTTTACAAGAGTGACCCGATGTAGAATCTTGCTGTGTTGGAGGATCAGATTCCTTGATACATGATCATTCTGGTTGGGTTACCTTTATTTTAAAAATCTTCCCAATATTGGATGCATGTATATAATGTATTGGGGATATATTAATGATGTGTTATTAAAATGATGATGATATATGGTTGGTGGGATGAGAGGGAACATTTTCAAAGGGTGGATTGAAATAATCAAATCAAACATCCATGAGTTTTGTGTATTTATTCATTTTTGCCTATGTTTGTGATGTGGGTGGATTCACTCTCAAATCCTCTTATTAGAAACTTTAATATTTATTTAAATGTTAATTATTTTATTATATTGAATTATGATATTATTGTGAAATCAATTTTTTAATTATTATTCAGTGAAGGTTTTTGGAATTGTAAAAATTTGTTGTTTTGTGGAAAGATAAAATTTTAAATGATTTTACAATGATGATTTTAAAATGGTTAATTAGTTTCTATTCATGGAATTTTCTGTAGAAAGTGTTTTTAATAAATGTATTATTTAATTGAAATGGTTTTGACCAATTAGTTGTTGTAGCCTTTTTAAATAAAGGATGGTGTTTGTCTATGTGAATTTGGGATAGATATGGGTATGAATTTTCCCCTTGATATGTGATAAAAATAATAGTTTTAATTTCAAATCATCAAAATGGTTCACCATGTGATTAATTGGGGAATAGATGTATTACTACCCATGAGTATATGGAGTTAAATAGTTATATGCATTTGTGAATATGTGGAATGGAATATGATATACCAAAATGGGATTTTAGAAATGGTTTTAAATATATTTTTTGGTTTCCTTCATTGGAACTTATTTTTTTTATTGAAAATATTGAAATGATTTAAAATTGTTTTATATAAGATTTTCTATATAAAAGTTATAACATTTTATATCATAGTGGTGTGAGTAGGTATGTTATTAGGGAAATGTTACTATGTTTTATACTCAAACCCTTGTTGGGAAATTTTTTTATAGATATTTTATATCAAGTCATTTGTCATGGAATGATGTCTCAATTATTTAGTGATATATCATGATACCTTGTGAATGTAATGTGGGTTTGGATTTTGGATGTTTTTGGGATTTGGTAAATTTTTTGGTTTTCTTTAGTTTTTTGGTTTTATTTTCCACTTTTAATGTGATATAGTTCGTGGTTATAGGTTGGTATAATATTTATATGGTATTATATTGAGTTGTATTACATAGTTATATAGCATCATGTAATGGTTTTTTTTGTTCTGGAATCCTTGGTTAGGTTTTTTTGTATTAAAATATAAAATCATAATCAAAATTATCTATGAACCCCATGAAATTTATTTATAGCCTTCGGTGTCTTCAGCATGTTACCTAAGGGCCTGTAATTTCACACCACATTCTCAAGTCAAAGGGTTAGGGGTATTGTGGGGAAACAATCCCTCAAGGTGTCCCCTAGGTATGTTTTGGGTGTGTTTGTGGAAAAAATTAGATGACCCAAATGAGTATGGTTGGTGTTTGTTGAAGACAAGTTTTTAGTGTTGCACAGTTTCCTAGGGGTTTCCAAAAATTTGGGCCTAAAAAGTAGGAATTTGTGTGATGAATGGAGAATGAATTTGAAAAAGGAAGAGAAATGAGGAGCCTGGGACATGGATCACGTACCTTGTTCTGGATGAGTATGCGGCTTCTTACCAGGTAGCAGGAATGATATATGGGTGTAGATTGTGAATCTGAAAATGGTTTGTGGTAAAAGGTGGTGAGATACATAGATGTCTTGACGACGATATATGAGATCGACCAGGTAGGATCAAAGGCAGCATGCAGACAGCATGAAAAAATGGTCCGCGGGTGGCTTGTGGATCACAATGGTAGAAGGATCGGTAAGTGGTGAAGGCTGTATTTAATATTAGGTAAATCATAGATTAGCTGATTTTGAAGGTATCATTGGCTATATAATAATCAAAAATCTCAGTGATTACTATGGATATCAAATATCATTAGAGAATGTTTTAATTTTTCATACCTGGATTCAGCCTCCTCCTCAGGGCATTCGACCCAGTGGACCTAATAGGAAAGATGTTATAAATTTTTTTAGATTGTTCAGACCTATAATTGACAAACACTATGCATTTTTTCATAGGATTGGATGGAATCATATAGTAAGAATGTATAAAATTTAAATATAATTCATAAATAGGCATATATGACCTATTTTTTGGAGATTCATTTTTCCATGGAGTTTAGGGACACGTGTTTCAAGAAACTTATATGGCTTGTAACCTCATCTTTATGGGTTTATCTGATGAGAAGGGGATGACATGTATGGATAGAAATAACGTCCCTATAAGAGTGCATAATTCATTTTTAATCTTGATTTATGATTTGATGAAATGTTTTGATTTTTTAAAATAGTTTTTCACAATCCAAGTTGGAGTACCATCCGACCCGACTCCCAACCCAGACCGTTCCATAAAAAGATAGGAATTCTTGAACCCCAAGAGCTGGAAACTATTTCCTGGGTGTCAAAAATATAATTTGGAAATTATTTCAACTATGAGTATACCCACAACCAAACAGAAAAAATAAATGAAACATAATTGTATAATCCTATCCAAATGAGATACAATACCTTTCAGATTCATTATTTACAACTTTAAACAAAAAATAAAATGTAGTATAATGAATTAGGAAAAATCCAAAACCTTCTTTGCACCATGATGGAAATCCCACAGAATCTAGTAACACAAACAACTACAACAAGTGGATGACTAGTAGCCAGATCCAACATTACAAGAATCATTTTTCCTTTAACTAGGTCAAACATAACAATGTCTACACACACCTAATTTTGTATGTAGGGTGTGATCCAAATCCTAGTAAAATGCCACCAAAATAAAATAATTCATGCTATAACATTACAATGATGATTAACATCAACATTTTTTAAAGGACCGAAATCATTTTTATAGAAATCATTTTGAAGGAAAAAATTTCAATTGAAAAGCCTTTTTAAAGGAAGAATAAGATTTGACAAAAAAATAGAATACCTTGTGCACCGTATAATAATAGTAAGTATAATTTCATAAGAGAGAACTATGTAACATGATTTCCCTATAGGACCAAGATATAGTGCAGCACACGTACTTCATATCATGGTGAATTGTTGTATATAAACCGCACAGATCATCGTCCTTGTGCACAGGCCACCAGAGAGTAATCTACAAAAATTTTATAGTGGTCTCCAACCATCATTATTTAGTTAGTGTTGTATCATCAATCACACTATAAAGGACCGCGCCTCGAACTCACCAATCCATCTGTCATGACAGTCCTAGTCCTCTTGAGTAGTCATGTAAGGTTCCATTTGTGCTCTATTTACATTCATCATATCATATAGAACATCAATTTCACATATGCATAATCCAATCAATATAAAACACATGATAAACCACTATTTACATAACCCAAAACATATTTTGGATCCAAATATAATACAAATAAATTTTAAAAAGTTTTCATTCCATTTGGAAAGTTTATGAAACTCATTTGAAAACATGAAAAGAAGAGAACATATTAACAAAACAATTTTCCTGGTAAAAGACACCTTCAATCCATAAACAAACCTGAATAATTTTTAAAAATATTCCACATAATTTATAAAATTCACAACATGTATTAGAGGTTCAAGAAATGGAAACCAACACCCCAAAAATAATATTTCTGTTAGAAACTCACCTTTAACACATTTTTAAATCTAAATACCTTTAAAAACCATTTCACACCTTCACCAAAAGGATTAGAATACTTTCAGGAATCCCTATAATAATGAATACACACAATATAACCACATTACATTAGAAAATCCACTTTCATCATATATGCATGACAGAACACTTCCAAAATATTTTTTTTCTCCAAACAATTATACCATAAGAAACATTCATGATAGAAATCAAGAATGTCAAAATTATATAACAATGTAAAATCCTAGAACCACCTACCTCACATCTAGAAACATATAGAAATTGGTTTGAAACCACAACCACACCCCCAGAACTCTATAATAAGGAAATATTGACCAAAATACGTCAATATTAAATCCTAAAAATCAATATTCATTTATAAATAGGTCACCCAAACCACTATAAATAAGAATCCTTAATAAACAATAAGAGAAACCCTAGAAAAGATGTGAAACATAAATAAATGAAGCATTCATAAAGAATCCTAGAGAAATCACACCAAATCAACCAAGGAAATAGAGATCTAAGGGATCTAAGGGACGGTGAGGGGGATCCTAGTTTTCAAAATCTTGAGTGGGGGAATAAAGGGGTTGAAATTGGGTTAAATTTGAATACAAAAAATGGAAAATATCCAAATTTTAATTACCATGACACTGTGCACATTTTACCCACATAGTTTTTCAAATAGTTTGGAAATCATTCTCCCCCATCTACCCATTAAGAGTACGGTGAAAAATTACCAGTATGGTTTGAAAGACTTTTTGACAACCATGTGGGTTTCCATTATCCAAAAATGGCACTTGACCAGATAGTTTCTTGGGCTATGAACATGGTTTCCCCTAACCATGGGAAAACCATGTGCCACATATTTCCAAGTCACAATTTTTTATTTTTTATCTGAAAAACACTGGGAAACTGAAAAATAACCATTTTAAAAAAATTTACATAAAATAATACTTCAATACAAAAGTCACAGATGTGACAAGTATCCCCACCCTAAAAACCCGCCTCCGCTAGAAAGTAAATCCATGGTTTGATTCAAAAAAAATTTATACTCCTACGAAACTCATGGAAATTCATTAGAAACATCAATATAAGGGGAAAGAAAGGAAATACCTCTTGTAAATAGATATTCACATGATTTAACTCTAGAGGCCACAATGGACTTTCCACCATATGCCTTCCACCCCATGAAACCGAAAACACCTCTAGTTGATATATCGAAAGTAACTAAATTCTAAAAACCACATAATCCAACCAATCAAGATAAGAAAATATGAGACATTACAAAATAAGAATCATTCAACCTACCTTAAATGAGAAAATGAAATCAAACCACTTCTTGAAGAGAGTAATAAAATATAAACCATAGCTTGTTCTATTATTAATTCAAATAACATTGTTGGGAGGACTCCAATAGACCCATGTTTTATTAGAAGGTAAAATCAAAGCCAAAAAGTTCAATTAAAACATTTCAATATCACAATACACTAGATAATGAATCATATTATGAAAATGAGTGTCCTAAATAGACTCCCCAACATTATAAAATAACTTGCACAAATTTACCCCCAAATAAATTTTAGCGAGACTCGCAGTGGGTCTCCCCACCCTAAGATCCAAACAACATAACTGACCAATGAAGAATGTTATGAGAATCCCAACGTGGGATATCTTAGGAGCATCCTATACATACTAACATAAAAAAACCAACAAACCCATCCACATGGGGAAGAAAACTGGACATGGGAAACACCCACCCAAAAATATCATAATGAATAATAGGGCCTTAATTCAATTTCACAAAAAATGATACCATTTTAATAAAAGGGAGTCACAAAATAGAAGCTCAAAATATTACTATCCAACACTACTGAACAATATAGACAATGGTCTCTCAGACCCCCCCCAAAAAAACAATTCTGAGTACACGCCAAATTCACTTAGAGGACTATGGATATAGACATGATGTTTGAAGCTTATTCTACCGCAAAGTCAGGAATTGAAGAACCTAGGTTAGAACTCCTTATTTTGAATCCATATAAAGCCACATCACAATAGATAAAGAACCAATAGAACACAACACACTATGAAACTCTATTAACCCTAATAATGGACAAAGATGTAGATTCTAGGACACATAGTCATCCTCCTATTTCAACCTAACAAGAAACATATTGATAATGGAACACATGGATGAAACCATAATTTAGAACATAGGAATTTAGTTTTTCAGAAAGAAGAAAATTCTTCCCATAAAAAATTATTTTTCAAATTATTCCACAACATCCACATTTTCATGCATAAGAAAATATGAAACCATAATGAGTCGCAGGACACAACCATTATAGAAAAAAAGATTTATAAAGAGAGGGTCATTAAATAGAGAACCAAAACACACAATACACCTGCAAATAGATAGGGTGATTTTTCAAAGAGGAGGACCTAGTTCCACTAAGCTTCCATGAAACACTCTGATAGAACCATTACAAGTGGTTAATGAATTGTTAGGCATGACTTACCTTGGAATAATTCAGACTCTCCAACTTTTTGTGACCAGACATGTCACACTAATAGAACAACATTATCCTATTCCCGAATGAAGATAATGAAAGTTCCAAATTCCTTTTAATACTATAATTAGCACTAAAAAATTCAGGATTCATAATTACCTTCACAACATCTAGACTGAACCTTCTAGCATAAATTTGGGAAACATCATATTTAAGTATTCAAGAATATCAAAGAAACTAAATATTCCTTCAAATATATACATCCACTTTAACACTTCAAAAGTATAAACATAACTATACAATAGTGGGGGAAGCACCTTCTGAGACTCAAGAAGAAGGTTTGTGGGCTAATCAACTAGAGGGTCTTCCATAGGCGAACCTATCATGGAATCACTTTGAATATCTTTCAAATCATGAGGGGGGGTGTACATTGGCCAACATGGAAATAAATAACCCCAATCAAATGGATCAATAATCCAAAAATCACCACAAAAATACATTGAACTCACATGGACCAACTCGAAATCTTCCAAAAATAATTCTCCAAAGAATCCACTAACCATTATCACAAAACCAATTCATCAATTAGAACTCAATCATGAAACACCAACAACAAAAAGAGTTATCCAACTCAAAACACCACACAAGAGGCATTCAATAATCATAAGGAGATCCACCACACAGCTATTGGTTATCTAAACATCATATATTCTCATAGAAGGAATTTTTAAAATATAACAAGATTGGTTGTTTGTACACTCACCAATGTTATTCCATTGAGCCTTAGACATGATTATTCTCATGTCACACTAGGAAATCATCCACTCATGTCATTGAACATCCACATTTCCATGCATATCTATTCATGTGCCCACCCAATGATATACCAAAAGGTGAAAACAACTTCCAAGATAAAAATTCAACCCACACATCCAACATCTCAATTTATCTTCTTTTTCAAAATTCATAAAACATTTAAATATATCACTATCCACCTGGTCAAAAACTATTTCCAAAATCCACCCATCAATCTAATAAATTTCATCCCATTCAAAATGATTTACTACATCTCGATAGATTTCATATAGAATATATACACAAAACATTCTTTAAAATATTACATGTTTTTTCAGACATCCAATTTCATTAAACCATAAGTTTTGATTATGAAAAACCAATATGTATAATTTATTCCCAATTTACCAAATTTTTTTATAAAAATCACAATTTCGAATGCTTCCTAAATTTTTTTTATGAAAACACATTTACCATCTTTCCAAAACAAAACCATTTCCACTTTAAAATACATTTTTCACAATTTCCAAAACAGGGGATTTTGAAATAGTGTTTCAGAATCAAAGAAGAGAAAAAAATATCCACAATGGGAAACTAGTGTCAATGAGATACTAGACCATATGGTTGAAAGACATATTCCAATTTCAACACCATCACAAAGAGTATTATAGGACCATGTCCCCAACTCCACATGGCTTCCAAAACCTTGTAAGCTCACTCAAAAAAATGATCCAACTCTCTTTTCATTTACCAAACACAAAAAAATCACAAAAACCAAGTAAACCAAAATAATCGACTTCTTATGGTGACCTGAGTCTAATCACGAGCTGTGATGGCCAAGTACCCTACTCTCAACTTGGACCTCATGCTCTAATAGTAGAAGCGCCAAAATACCAAAACTCTTCTGCATATAGTGTTATCCAAAAAGAGTGTGACCTCATATAATAGAGTTTTTCATGAACTAAGAAGAAGTTTCATGTGGACCAATACCTGACCCAGTATTTGTTATGGCATAAAGGGAATCCTAGTCCACACATGCAAGAAACTTATTCCTGGGAATTAATAATATACTTTGGAAAAAATTTCATCAATGAGTAAAAAAACCAACAATAATAACAAAAAAAACTAAATAATCATTACCAATTGGGAGACAAAAAATCATAGATTCAATATTTACAACATCAAAAAAATGAAAAAGTACTACAGTGAAATTAAAACAAGAAAACATCCCAAAAACCTTAGTGTAACATGAGGGACAACCCCTTCAATCCATCACCACCAACACTAACTAAAAGTGGAAGACTAGAAAAAAAATCCCCCACACCAAAACTGATATTTCTTTTCTTAGGGTCATATATAACGAAGTATACATACATCCAAAATGTTTATATATGGTGTGAGACAAATACCAATATTATGACACCCAAAAAAATATTCCATGATACAACATTAGAAGAAATATTAACTTGATGTTTTATAAAGTTCTAGAAACATTTTTATGGTAATAATTTCAAAGGAATTTATTTCAAAGGAAGACCCTTTTTAAAGGGAAACATTATTTTCTTATAAAATTATGCACCAATTTCCCTTTATGCCAATGGTATGTACAATATCATAATAGAGAACTATTTCAATGGAAGTAACAATATGAACAATATATAAAAGAACACTAGGTACCTTGTATCTTGTTGAAATAAGGTATAGAGACCACCTTAATCATCTTCCTCATCCACAAGATATGAATCTATCCAAAATTATATCAATATTTTAACATCATAGTTTAGTTAGTGAAAAATTTCAATCATTCATGAATGTACTGGGACTTAGCCCTACCGATCCATCAAATATATTAATATGATTCCACCTTCTTAGTCCCCTAGGATTCCCTTTATGCTCAATTTCCATTTCATATATCACATGAAACACAATTTTCAAACATGTATAATACAATAAATAGAACATGCATGATAAATGTCCATTTTCATAACCCAAAATATATTTTGAATCCAAACATTCAACAAATCCATTTAAAAAATATTTTTGAAAAATTATCACAATTTATAATTTTTTTTGAAAACTTGACAAAAAGATCACATTTGGAAGAAACCATTTCCATGAGAATATCCCCCCTTCAATCCACAAAAGAACTGAACATATTTTAAAACATGTTTACCATAATTTAAAAAATTCAGAAATCATTTTAAAGGTGCACGACAAGGAATGCAACATAAAACAATTCCTATTTCTAATATAAACTCACCATCTACACAATTTCATATAAAAATCATTTTTAAAACAAAATTTTCACCATTAACATTAGGCATAAAACAGTTTCATGAAACACCGTAGAAAATAATACAAAAAACAAAACCATTTTTCTTTAAAAAATAAACTTTTATCATATATACATGCCAACACACTTAAAAAATATGTTTCACACCACAAAATTATACAATAGGACATGTTCTTGAAAGAAAAAAAGCAAGTAAAAAAATATAATAATGTAAAATAATGGAAAACGTACCGTACACTTAGAGACATCTGTAAATTGGTGTGAACCCATAACTACACCACCATAAGACCCTAATAGAGAGACAATGAACACAAAACATCAATATGTTACCCTAAAAATTAGGATTCAATCATAAATTGATCACCTAACCCGATAGAAATAAAAACTTCCAAAAAAAGATGGGAAACACTAATTGAGGTAAAGACAAGAAGAAATTAAAATTACTTGAAGAATCTTGGAGAAACCACAACAAATCCACCATGAAAATGGATATACAAGAGAGCTAAGGGTAGGGGTGGAGGTTTGTAGATATGGAAATACATTATGGGGGATGAATGGGTTGAAAAGTGGTTAAATACTAAAAGTAAAAATGGTAAATTAAAAAATCATAATGAACTAGAAACATCATATAGTTTTCCCGCATGTTTTTCGAAATTGTGCATAAACTATATACCCCTCTCAGCCCACGAGAAGAAAGCCACATGATTACCCTCACAGTTTGAAAAAGTGTGTGACAGATGCGTGGTTTCTCACTTTCGAAAAATGGATTACGACCACATAGTTTCTAGGGTTAGCTGCATGGTTTCCCCTAACAGTATGAAAACTATGTTCCACCCACATCTGTGTTTAAATATCCCATTTTTAATAAAAAAATAACAAAATAGAAAAATTACTAAGGGAAGAAGTTTAAAAAAAGGAAAAATTTAAAACATATTCATGTATGTGATATAGTTAAAAATGGTTTGATTTTCAATGAGTATGGTGGAATTTTCAAAATTGTTTTGAATGTAGAAAAATGTGGAATTTTGGGAAGAACATTAATTATATGTGTGATGTTGTCGAATTTGAAATTATTAGGCCTTTTGTTTCTTAAGAGTCAAATTAGATGATGTTTGTTTTCATTATATATAATAGGACTCAAAAGGCATTGAAAAAACCAACAAGAAGAAGATGTTAAGAATGAGGTTGAACCTAAGCAAAAGGAGATCCAATATCTATTTTAGAGTATTTTCTATGATTTTTATGATGTAGATATAAGGAACAAGATGAAAGATCCAATGAAAGTGGATCGTTCCATTTAGTTCAAAAATAATAATATACCTATCAATCAGGGTGATTTAGAATAAGAAAATGGATAGGTATGGATAAATACATTGAAGAAAATATTTTTTTCCTAGGCACTCCAACTGAGTAGAATATCATGTTTTCCACTTTCATTCTTGAAAATATTTCATTATAATTAAGGAATATAGTAGTTCAATCTAAATTGGACTAAGTTATTTCATGGATATATTTTGATTTATTTTACAGCAAACAGTTCTATCCTTACATTTTTATAATTATTAGAACAACAAAATTTTTCATCTTAAATTAAGAGAAGTCGAAAATGACAAATTATATCATTAAATTCATGAGTTTTATCATATTTTCAACAAAATATATTAGATGTTAATACTGTAAATTATTTTCTTTAAATCAAGGATAAGGCCATATATTCGCTCTATCATTATCATGCTTCAAATAATAGATTATAAAGAGATGGAAAATTTAGAAATTTTGGATAAAAGATACATCTCCGGAACTATGTGTGTGAGAAGCATATTGATAACTATTGGAAATGGTGGTCAATCTAATACTGAGAATAAGTGTAAGAGGGACACCAATTTCCAATGTAATGGTATTACTCAGAGTCATATGGATGGATATATGAATCATTATCATACACTAAATATATATTTGAGATCATTTCAATGTGGTTCTTTCAGTCAAATGAAGTGATTTTGTTCGTCACCACCTAGGGCATGCCACAATTACAACCATATCAGAAATCTATATATCTATTATCAATGTGCTCCCAATTTGGGTGCTAGGTACACATCTCATGTTTTAAAGATGTTGTATGCTTCAAGGAAATGAGTTAATTAGAACAATTCTATTCAGTGGAATTGATATTTCCATAGTGATTTATGGAATTCCATGAATCCTCAATAAGGGTAATCTCAAAAAGGTAATAAATAACAAAGTTCATTGAGTAATCTATTTTATGGAGTAATTCATGTGATTGTGGATGATCAATATTGACCATTGACAATGAGAGGTATGATTCTTTTTAATTCTAAGCTTATGTAATCATTGTTTAATGCATGCGTATCCCATTAATTTATTTCATCTTGTGTTGTTGATCTTATGGGTTTTCATGTTTAGTTTATTCCTACTTTATGAAACATAAAACTCATTTTGGAAAAAGATAATATTGAGCCTTTATGTTAAATGTGTGTTCTATTAATATTTATGGAGATGAGTTGATATGTGATTTATCTCTAATTAATAATGATTTTTATGACATAATACTGGGTATAGATTTCCTTACAATGTTCGATGCTTACATCATCTGTTAATCTGGATGTGATAGTTTTACAATTGATGGTGGCATCGAGAATCTCTTTAGAGGGGGCCTTAATTCAAAGGAAGGTTCTATTGGATTTATTTATGAAGAAGTTATAATGATATCTATCCAGTTGGTGTCTTTGACCATGGAATCAGTGGATGTGATTGGGGATAGTAGTTTTGTTTAATTTTTTGTTATTTTTATGATGTTTTTTGGATTATTTTATAGGGTTTCCACTAATAAGAGAAGTGGTGTTGATGATTGATATCTTATAAAGGATCAGTGTTATATCACTTATGTTTTATAGGATTTATCTAAAAGAATTAATGGAATTGAATTTCCATTTGAAAGATACGTAATGTAAAGGATTTATTTATCATCAAATGTCACCAAGGGGAGTACTAATTTTGCTTGTGAAAAAGGAGTATTATATCAAAGGATTTCTGTAGATTATTGAAAGATTAACAATGTTACACTAATGAATCAGTTTCCACTTCGATGAATTGATAACATGTTTGGTCAACGGATGGGATCCCAATGTTTCTCTGAAACTGAATTGTGTTCATGATATCACCAATTAAGGGTTCAAATGGTGGATATTTCAAATAAATATTTCATAATTAGATAGGGAAATTAATATTATTTAATCATTACTTTCGGTCTTACAAATTCAAAATCCATCTTTATATAATTGATGAATCATATATTTCAATGATATTTGAATTATTTTGTGGTAGTTTTCATTGATGATATATTGGGGTTTTCAAGAAAATGGGATGATCTTGGGGAATACTGATAGAAATTATGAGGAATCTTATGGAACTACTGTTTTTATTCAAAAATTTAAAATTGTGATATTTGGGTATAATGGGTATGTTTCCAAGGCTATGTAATATCTGAAAATGGTGTTTTTTTGTATCTAAAAAAAATATAGGTTGTCATTTCTTGGAATCCTCTAGATAATGTCATCAAGATACACATTTTTTTTATCCTAGATAGTTATTACCGACATTTTGTTTTCATGAATTTTCACAACTAGCATCACTTACGATAGATTTGACAGGGAAAGGTGTTCCATTACAATGGAGTTTTGAATATTAGAAGTCTTATAAAGAGATTAATGTTGGTATAACAATATAATCAATCTTGATATTATTAGAATCCGTACAAGGCTATGTTGTGTATTATAATGCTTCAAGATATAGGTTGGGATGTTTTTTTATTTAAGGGGATTATATTATTTTATATGGATCATGGTAGTAATAGATTATGGATAAGAACTACCTAACACATGATTTGAAATTAGCTAGTGTAGTCTATGATTTAAAGTCACGGTGTCATTAAATATTTGGTGACAAATTTGTGGTTTCAATGTACTATTGTATCGAGAAACACATATTCTCACAAAGGTATTTAAATATGAAAAAAAATGAATAGTGTATCACCAAATGTTTTAACTAGAATTGATTTATACACATGGTAAGGGAAATTAGGTGGTGGTTACATTGTGAGGAAAATCATATAGTCAGTTGGTGAAATAGGTTTTATATCAGTTGTATCTAATATTGATGATAGTTGACAGGTAATTAGATTATGAAGATGGAGGTAGTGTTATGGTTTTAATTATTGAAACATCTATTTATTATATGGTTGAGATGGTAATAAAGGCACAACAACCTAATTTAGAATGTGTTTCTATGATGTTGAAACTCAATGGTGGGAGACCATTGGATGGTGGAAGCTATATGAGAGTTCAAGTTTTTCTCTTCGGTGTCAGATGGTCATAACATTGGTTTTTTAGAAACAACTTACTCATGATTACAATCATTAGAAATGGTATTCTGATCATAGAATGAAAAATAAATATAAGCCACTGATAGCACAATTTTGGTGCATCATCATGATAATAAAAGTGGGCATGTTTTTGTTGAAACGGTACACCTTTTAGTAGATTAAGTGAGATCACTAGTGACCAGTATGTATAATGTATCCTATCGCTTTTCCTATTTTGTAAATATGAGAAGATATCCATGAATTGTTTTACAATTCTCCCAATGATTGTTTGGAAACACAGTTTTGTATGGGTGATAGAGGATTGACTCACAATTCCATCCCATTTTGTAACTATTTTTGAATATCATATAGTTGAAAAGTTATCAAATGTATATATATGAGATGTAGAAAAGAGGGATGAAATACCTGTTTCAATAATTCCAAACCCAGATTTGAGGTTTATGTATTGTTTTTGGAAGTCCTTATAAAACCTCTTGGGACTCAGTTGACTATGAGTATGAGGTATCATCATAAAATTAATGGAAAACCTGAATGGATGATAAAATTATTCGAAGATATGCTTAGGTCTTCTGTAATATATTTTGGTGGAACATGGTTGGAGAACATATTATTAGTGGTGTTCTTGTATAACAACAGTTGTCAGAACTCAATAAAAATAGAACATTTTAATGGTTTATATCATTGTACTTATTATTCACTACTTTGTTGGTTGGAAACATTAGAGACCTTCTGGTTTCACCAAGAATTGTAAAAGATACAAAATATAATGTAACAACTTGAAATTTTGTTAAATATTTTTTCCACATTAATTTAATCTTTTTTATATTTAATATTTCAAGAAATACTAAAAATAGATTTCTTATAGTAATGAATTATGGTTTGATTTAATCATACAAAAAACTGAGTTAATCAAGCACTACATGCAACATAGGATTTATCTTTCTCAACACAAAACACGAAGGTTAGCTTATGTACAAATAATACTGACATTCCTATTTGGCATGCGTAACACGCAAGACTGAGTTTTACCGAAAAATAATATATTAATAATAATAACAATATTTTATATGATAAGATATAACATAGAAATTATTTTTGAATTAATGAATATCATTATCTATCTTGTGATAATACATGGTTGAATTAATTTGCTAAAAATTAATTAGAAATTAATATATAAACCAATTGAATGTAAATGGAATGATTTCATGAAAAATGTTTATACTAACATCATAATTTTACAATTATAATTTATATTAACTAATATTGGAAAATGATATTAATGAAATCTAATACTTATATATTCAATGAAATATTTTAGCAATCATATAATATTTAATTCCCCAACACTAGATATCCATAGTCGATGGATTATTACATAACATTGGAATGATCACAAGAGATCATGTCTCGAAAGACCGATCAGTTTAGTAGCCTTGGAATTACAAGATACAAACATAAGTTAAACATTACATTATGAAATGAAAAAGAAATTATGTCTCTTTAGAACAAAAACATATCCCTTATCCTATCCCTATAGGTCATTCATAATATACTTCTTCAAATCCTAGTAAAAATAAAACATAAGAAATGGGTGAGCTCATATGCTCAGTAAGGATAATAGTATAGCGGAAAATTTCATAAATAAGCATAAACATTTAAGTAAATGTATAAGACTAAACAAAAGTCTTTTAACCATAAATTTCAGAATAATATGGAAAAGACAAATAAAATAATTCTATTTACTTATTCACATGGATATTCTACTAGTCAAATAATCACATGTAATATCGAATTCTAATTTCATAATAATAGAATTCATAATCCTAGACATCATAACCACATAGTCAAGCCTTGTTCCAAGAATTAAAATAATTTTTTTTCAAGGACATGTACCAATACACTAATTTGTCTCATTAGACCTACCTATGCATCGAGGGTCTATTACGGGACCCACTCATCATTATGTTCAATTCATTCCTCATATGAAACGGTTGAAACATAACGTAAACATTTATATTAAAACTATTATGTGAAATGTCAATACATTAACCATAAACCATGAATGGTATAAAAATATCACATCCATAGTCAAACATATCAAAAATCCTTCAATAAAATATGGATGATTGTATCATAATAAGTCAACATCAAACAGGCATAAAATTCATCAAAGTATGTTGACAAAGATTAATTCCTAACTATTTGAGAAAAATATCGTTTTCTATTTTGAAATAATTCAATTGTCATGTAATTAAAAATGAAAACAATTTATTTTAAAAATATTCTTATAATCTTGTAAAGGTATCTTCGAAGGTTTTATAATATAAAAAAATATCTGCACACACCATATAATGTTAAAAAACATTCTTTCCTTAATAGGTTGAAAAATTCATAGTGTACCTTGATTGGAAAACAACAAAAAGATTTATTTTAAATTATTTTATAAAAATTCAAAGAAGGTTATAAATGAAATTAACCCATATTCTATGAAATATTAAAAATGTTTTCAAATACATTTTTTAGAAACATGGATTTGGATGATAAATAAGTCCCAATAGATAATTATGTATAAACAACCTCGAAAAATAAATAGATTTTAAAGTTAACCCTTACATTATACTTTTCCTTAGTCTAGGGTATCTTAACCTCATGTATAATGGTTAAATAATAGTTCTTAAATTATAAAATAACCACATACATAAATATGTTATCATATATTATCTTCTAATATTGATTTAATAATAATATTTATGTACTATCATTGTTTTAGGAGTTAACTGATTCGTTTTACTTTATTTGTTTTGTTACATAAGTCATGCTTGTTATGGATATGATTTATTTTATTCATATAGATAATTATATAATGTTATTACACATTTTTTTAATCAACAAATGAAAATTATTCATGAATGGTTATGATGGGGAATGAAATCTCATCGTGATGTAGAGACAGTAAGCTATACGTACACATGAGCGACAATATCATTCCATTGATAGAAAAATAATATCTAGTTGAAAGGTATGTTATATATATATAATAATTAACATGTTATATTTATTAATTAAATAAATTATACTCATTATTATACCCATCCAAAAAATGAAGTGGTGAAAAACAGACTACAGCATGACGTGGAGACGGTAAGCCGTACATACGCACGTATGGTGACTTTGTCATTCATAGGATAGATAATATAAGGAATATGGTTGTACCATATTTATAATAAAATTTTTGTATATAGAATTTACTAGATTTATTATTTTATTTTAGAAACAGAAATGATAGAGGAAGTGGAAGTAGAAAAGAACTTTGAAAGAGGTGATGAAATAATTACTTCTTCTTCAGGTGCTTCCTTTTGATTTAAAAAAATGGCTCCTTAGGATGGATTCCTGATAAATGTAATGCCTATAGGATAAATTGAGGTTAGTTAATAGGATATTTTTTCAATTTTCGGTTGATCCAAATGGATTTGGAGGTGTGAATTTAAGAGAAAGAGAAGTACCCTTTTATAAGAGAGGTGAGGGGCATTTTTAGAAAATCTTGAAATATTATTTTTTTATAAAATCATGTTTGGTTTATATTAAGTCCAAATTGATTTATTTCTAGGATATGGTAAGGATTTTCATAAATCCCCACAAAAAATTGGTTTTAGAAAAATTTATTTCACCACCTTATCCTTATCTAATAGATTTGTCTCTTTGTTAAATATTTTAACATTTACCATGACTTATTGTGCATTTATATTATATTGTTAATAAACAAACTACAAAATGACAATAGTACCTCAAGTGGTTCATTAATGACTTATATAACCTTATCTATGTCTTTTGGAGCAATATTATATTTTTAGATATATTATATCATTTAATAAAATAGTATTTATTTTAAAAACTCATTTATGTTAATTTTGACAATATTTAGTATTTGGTTTTTGTGAAAGTAACCACAAATTTGTTACTTAAATAACATTTAATAAACTATAAAATGTTATAGTCTACTAGAAAATAATTTTATATCATCCAAACTTTAAAATTATATTTATTTTAATATTTATAATACCATTTATTTGATTATTTCCTTAATAAGGAAAATAAAACATCATTATTGTGTCATAAATAATTATATTTATATTATGTATAAAAATAATAAGTAAAATATCATGAATTAGGAAATATATTAATGTTTATAATGAATATTTATAGTAGAAGAGATCAATTATATAACATCATATAAAAATTGTTTTAGTGAAAGATAAATGTTTATGTTATATTTATCTAAAATTTAAATTAATTCTTATAAAACATCATTTTCACATCCATGTAGCTCCATGGGGTCCCAAAATAGACTTATGGATTCCCATGGTTCTGAAACGTTTCCCCCTATAGGGCTATGACATGTGTTAGGGTAATTTTATATTATTAATTCTTATTTTTTACCATTATTTACCGAATTTACCCTTTAACCATGGTGAATAAAATATTTACTGATGTTACGATTCATAATGTCTAAAATAGAAGTTACCTATTTACAAAATTTGTAACTTCTTATTCCAAATATGGAATAATATGTTCCGAATTCAGTACACATATGTTACATTAATTAATTCAAAATTAATTCTTGTTGTCAAAACTAAGAAGTGGTGTTTTAAGAAATAAAAACTATCAAATTTTTTTCATGTCATTATGTACAATTTTAATGTAAAATTACATCCCATAAACTTAATTATACTTCGTTTTAAAAATATAATCTAGTGATACCTTAAAACCACTAAAATGTATAATTTGATATTATAAATAATTTCTACAAAAAAGTTTTTTCTAAATTGATATTTATTATTTTCCCTATTAATCAAAATATAACAGTTATTATAAAAGTACCAAAAATTCACCGTAAGCTAATTTTGATATTTTGAATCTAGAAATGAAGTCCATTATTGAAAATAAATTTTATAAAATTTCAAAAAGTGGGTATTACTATTCATAACTACTCTTTAAACTACTAGTTTGATTGGTAATGGTATGCCAGAACTCGATGTTGCATACAATGAAATCTATTGTATTATTAAAAGAGAATCATACTATGGAGTCATGGGTTTTAACATAATATATTTTATAGACATATGATTGGAACAAACCCAATATTACACATAAGAAACCATCATTTTAATAAAACTATTTCTAGCACCTTTTAATGATGAAATTATTTTATATCTAATTTTTTGAAATGATATAAATTTATAGAGGAAAATAAACATAATTTTTTATTTTCAATCATAAAAATTAGTCTAGGTTAAATATTTTGTTATTTCCTATGATTTTTTATTTAGTAATGAATAATGAAAAATAATAAATTTTACTTTGGAACTACTTTTCAATTAATTTATTTACATAGTTAAATTATATTTCAATTCTGGATTAATTTTTAATTATGTTAGTTGTATATTAATTAATCCATGTTATGTAATTGGAACCAATTTCAAATTGAAAAAGTTTATCCACACATTCCAAACATTTAAACTTTTTTTTATAAAAAATTCTTTGTTGCGACACGCCAACAAGATTAATTTTAAATTACTTTATGCCACATATGTGTTTATAATTTCATGAAATTGATTAAATATTTGGAATAAAAATACTTTTTATGGTCTATTAAGTTCAAATTACATTTTTACAAAAAACAATTATTGAACGTGATACAAAATAAATACAAAGATTAACAGAAAAATTATCTTAATAAAGGATTAAATAAAAATATTATAGACCAAAATAACATTGAATCTTGTCAAAATATATTTTATGTTAATATATTTATCTTGTTCCCCATGGATCATATTGGAAAAATAATTGGGGAAATATTTCATTATAAAAACGCTAGTGGAATTCCATTTTAAGAAATTTACAAGAATAAAAATCGACCTCCACTATAATAAGAAACTCACCCGTACCCCTTATTCACAACTTTAATGAAACAATTATTACAAAAAATCTTCTCTAATAATCTCCCAAAATACCTCAAATTATCCAAAATTTCTTTCTTTTAGAGGAAAGACTTATAAGGAGTCCGTTTGGTGCAAGCTAAGAGAAGTTACCAAAAACTTTTGTAACATCCTTCCTTAAGATAGGTTATTTTATTTTAATAATACACCACCTAAAATATTAAGATTATATTATAATATAATAAAATTAGTTTAAAAAATATAGTAATTGATTTTAGTCTAACATTTATACCTACACATACTCACAGTTATATATGATGGGTAATGAACTTATTGTTCTTCTGTACGTCAAACCACCACCTCACCGAACGATGTTTTTTGTTTTTTCTTTACAACCTCTCATGTTTGGGAATTATGATGGAAAATATATTTTTACTTTGTTTCACATTTCGGTCAGAAATCTATGTTCTTTCAAAACTATGCTTTCCAAAAAAAACAATTGTTAAACAATGATTTCATATTATTCAATTATTTTTAAATTAAATTTTTATCCACATTTTACTTTTTTACAGAATGTTTATAAAAACCAATATTACATTATTTTTATGCTCATGGAAGGTTTATAGACATTTAATGTGAAAACGGAATTTTCGGCATGTATAGACATACCCATCATCAAGGCCTTAATTTAAATGAAGCTTCCATAACAAATTTACAATTTTATTTTTAAATAATATTTTTTCTTATTATTCTAGATATTTTCTCAATATCAAGTTGACTTCAAAGAATTTTTTTAAAAAAATGTTTTTGGATTAAAATTATTTTAAATAATTTTCAATTCTTATTTTATATGTTTTCAAAATGATATATTAAAAGGAAATTATTTAAATGATTTAAATATTTATTTATAATTTTTAAAATAATTTCCAAATAAAAATGTTTTTAAAATGTTTTCAAGATCATTATATATTTTTCAGGGAAATACATTTTCCATATTATTTCAATCTTATTTATAGGTTTTCAATGTTTTTTTCAAGAAAATGATTTGAAAACATTCCATGGTCTCAATGGGACAAAATATTTTTTTTCTCAAGTAATGTTTTAAATGAAAATTTAAAATTTATTTATATGAAATGGAATTTGAAATTTTTTTCATAAAAAATATTTTCATAGAAATTCAATTTTCCACATGAAATGTTTTATATGATATTTTAAAATCCTTCTCCATATAATAGGATATTATTTGATACTTTTTATGAATTAATGAGGTTATTATCCAAATAAACCATTCATATTCTTGATTTAATGGTTTATGATTTGATGGATTCGTATTTTTTACACATGATTCTCTTCCACAGGTTATATACTTAAGAAACAAGATTATTCTCACAGGTTATGATTTTATGGAATGAATATGAGATATATATCATTTAAATAGGCAACGATATGATGAAATTATTATGATACCCATTTAATTTAGTGTTCTATTTTTTGATTTTTAAGAAAATCATCCTTTATTTATGTTATGATATGATGCATGTTTAATTATCATGTGTCACATGTATGCATGATTTTATTATGGGATGAGTTGGAAATATATCTCCATAATATTTATTGTGTAATAATAAATTGAATATTATCTCAAATTTTACATGGGTTATAGCCCAATCATGAAGACAAAAATTTACATAGGTTTTATCCCAAACACAAAAACAATAATGTAGACGAGTTTTAGACCAGACATGAAAATAATAGTTTCAATGTTTGTTGACCAAAATTAAATGAATGAGTGTATGTGTATTGCATCCAAATACTAAAAATAATAGGGTGCACTACTTGTTATCCCATTATTTATCTAGGTTCATAGGTGATTATCCCAAGCATAAGATGTCATGCTGGTTTTGGTCGATAGCATTGACATATGATTTTGTATGTTTATGTTTTTTCACAAATTATATGTCTTATGAATATAATATGAACACATGGTTTAGGTTATTTAATATATTATGATTCATGTCTTATAATATATTGATATTTATTCTCTTTCTAATGTTTTTAATTATTGTTATGCATGGTCTGATCTTCAAATGTATTGATCAGGTTCTTGTACCCTTATGTTCATGTTATGCTTATGTAATTCCATTATTTACCCTTACTCAGAATTCAAGCTCAACCATTTCTTATGATTACCTTCCCTTAGTTATGAATAATTTTTATATGTAGGGTTAATAAATAGAAATATATTAACGGTATTTGTTGATGAACATTCACTAAACTAGAAGAATGTGTTCAATGATTAAAAATGCCCTAAACTATTATGGTCTCTAGGCATGTACTTTTGTAATTAGATGAATATTCATTTAAAATGATGTAATATCCCTTTATGTTAAGCATGGAATAATATAGTTGGTATTAAATTATTATTTTAGTCATCTTATAGAAACTAAGATGAGAAAACCATAGTTAGATTTTAAGGGATATTTCAAAGGACTTGTCTTCTGATCTCTCGAAAGATAAGTCTAAGAATGAGTTAAATTATTCGAAAATGAATTGGGATTTTAATAAAGGATAAAAAATGTGGTTTACAAAAAATAAATCCATGTCTGCATACTACTTGTTGACATTTTTCTAGAATATATGATTCGTGGATTAAAAACTCTTGCAAGGTGTGTCAGACCTGACTCGAGCATAACCTGGTACAAGCCAATTTGTCTTTCTAAGCACTAGGTTTGACACTCCTTGGGGATATGGAATTGGAATTAAAGAACTCTTTATGAGCCATCATAATGAATTTAGATAAAAGATTAATATTAATAAAAAGGTTTAAACATAATGTGTCATATAGTGAAGAATTTGGTGTCATGATTTAGACATCCAAAAATCAATTTTCCATGATTATATAGTTTTCTATTGTGATAATTTTTTCTCAAAATATGATTTCTAGTATTATTCAATAGTGTGAACTAGAATGAACTAGATTTACATTGAATATTTGATATTTGAAAGTATGGTCATTATATAAATTGTTTCCTAAGTGGAGATCCCATGATGTGAATCAAAAAAGTGGTATGAGTATTAGGTATAATTTTGAAGATAAATAAATCTCAAATGACATTTGAAAGGCATTGTATGTTCGAATCAAAAAAATTTCATTAAACATAGTATTCAAGATTAAATTGATATTTTGGAACATTAATACATGATTCATATTTTATATTCAAGGAATGAGGTATTAAGGAATAAGTTGGTAAAGACTAAGTAATGGTTTAATAAAAATTATGTATGACTAAAGAATATATTTTATTGAATTCAAAGATTAGGTCATATAAATCATGAAGTATAAAATTTTTTTTGGAAGTTTTTCATTATGTATTTTCAAGAAAGGGTTAAATTATAATGATGACATGGAAATTTTATTTAGAGGAAAGTTACATTTAGGGAATGTAAACATTAATATGTTCCTAAGGATGAGAAAATAATATTTTATATGGATAAAGAGAAGATGATGTGGATAATGAAAATTGGATGAATGATTTTATGACATTAGATCTGATGAATGATTTTAAAAAAAAATGTCTTATGTTATTACAGATGTTGTTTATAACTTCTTGGATTTATATAATATATCTAGTAATCATTGAATGTAGGAAGCATGTATTTTTTCAAAAAGGATATAGAGTAATACATCATATAACCATGTTTCAAGAGAGTATATGAATTGGGTTTTCACATATTTGGAATGTGACAACCAATACATAAATTATGATATATGGGGGATCAATTTTAATCTGATTAGTGACCTTCTTTCTAATGTATTGGATTTTCATCTATTAAATAGTTTACAAAGTTAACAATGTTGGGAATATTTTAAGTAAAATTAAGATGATGTTTGTGATAATAATATATTATCTCACAGTATGATGATTTATTCATATTTAATAACATTGGATAAACTTTTTTTTGTGATGTATGTAATTATATATCATTTTATTTTTGGATCTCTTAATCTAGTAATGTTTTGAGAATGAAAAAATCCTCTTTATTTCATAAATTAAGAGATGAAGTGGAAATTTATCATGGATCAAAAATGTGTGATATTTTCCAGATATCAAGAAAGTATATATTTTAATGAAAATACATCAACATTTGGGAAAATATCTATAAATAAAATGTAATCTTAATACCTTAATTTTTGTTTAAAAAATGTCCTATTAAATCATCTCAGATCTATGAAATGGATACCCTGAAATTTATATCAATCATTATCTTTTCTGTGAATGATGACCTCAATCTATCCATATAACTATCATTTATTTTTCATAGAGTCTATATTTTTAGTTGCAACAAATTTCCTCATTTGTAGAAATATAGTTATTTGTTACTCTAGGTAGTAGTCAGGTTTCCAAATTTTTAATTTAAGATGATGTTTTAGTATTTATTCTTACGATCCGTGTTTCTATGAACACAACATTAAATTGTTAATCCTTTAATAACCTAGATGAATTCTGATGGAGAAATTAATTTTAATGGTTGTATAAAGTAACACAATGTGAATTTGTGGAATATTTTTTTTCTAATTTATTTATTCATTTTGATATTTTTTATTTCACACAACATTGAAAATTGTATTTTATGTTATTTTGTATTTCATGCAAAACTGAAAATAGTTTTTTATTTTAAATAACTAATATTATATTGAGTTATATGAAAAAAATGTAAATAATTAACTATACACAAAATAAAGATAATATTTCTCTATAAATAACACTGAGGTTATCTAACATTACATGCATGACTGCCATTCCTCAACGGCTTGTGTAACAAACAAGACTTGGTTTTACCGAACAATAATTTAATATTAAAAATATTATAATTTTATATAATAATATATAACATATCCATTAAGTGTGTTTTTTATGATTACGGTTTAATAATTTATGAAAATATATGTTTTAATCCGTTGGATATAAATTAATTAAAATGAGAATAAAAAATAATTTAATATAAAGGGAATGGGTTTATAAAAACTACTGTTAGGATCAGAAATTAATTTTTTCCCAATAAATTAAATTAAATAATATATTTGGGGTATATTAAGGAAAAATATATTTTATATATTCAATAAAATATTTTTATATTCATCGAATATATTTTATTGGCATACGATATGAACAAACTCAATATTACATATAAAAAACCTAGATATTTATAAAATCAATTTTCTCACCTTTTAATGGTAAACTTATTTGAAATATAAATATTTGATATTTTATAAATTTTATATTCCAAAATATATTTTTTGGAAATTATTTTATAAAATACTGGTTTTGTGGATTTTTTTGTTTTTTGAAGATGTTTCTTTTTTTTTGATGAATAATGAAAAATATGGAATTTTAATTCAAAAATTAATTTACATATAATTTATTTATATAGTTATATTATATTATTATTTGGTTTTAAATTACAATGAGAGTAATTATACATCAATTAATCCATAATATGTTATTGTAACTTTTTTATATTGAAATTGGATATCAAATAATTCAAAATTGATAACCTTTTTTTCTAAAAATCACTGATGCCACGACATGTTTTCCGAATTAATTTTTAATTAATTTATACCACTTAATTAATTTTAATTTTCCTGAATTTAATCCATATTTTGAAAAATAATAATTTTTAATTTCAAATTAGGGAAAAATAATTTTTTATGTACAATATTATTGAATGTGATTAAAATTAATTATAGTGATTAAGAGAAGAATTAGTTGAACAAAGGACTAAAGCGTTAACATAAGGCCAACAACGACCTAAAAACTTTTCCAATATACAATTCATGTTCATATTTGAATTTTATAATAACTTTAATAATATTTATATCATTAATGGACCTACATTGAATGGGAAAAATGTTGGTGGAATTCCCCTTCCAAAAATTTACAAGAATAACACTCCTCCTCCACTTTAAAAAGGAACTCAACCATCCCCCTAATTCACACATATCAAAAAAATTGGATCACCCATAATATCATAAAGAAAATATCCCATAATACCTAAACCCATCCTTTAATCCTTAATTTGGGATTAAAATTCATCTCAGGTATCCCTTTGGTACAAACCACGAGGAGTAACACAAAGAAGAGGTAACAACCTTCCTCAAGATCATTTGTATTATTTTCATTAACAACCAACCCAAATATTATTATTATATTATTATATAAGAAACCCAATATCCTAACTATAGTTTAATATTATTATTTTAAGTGATACACCTACACTTATATACACTTCCATCTACGAGGAATCAAACTTACCGTTCTTGTGTACCATGAAACATCAGCACACAAAACGATGTCATTCATTTATCCATTTAAAACTATCATGTTTGGATGTTATTATTTATGATATATATGTACATGAAATATATGATTTTTATGATTTTTTTATTATTCGATAATTATTATATAAAACATATCTTCATGCTTTATATTTTGTGTAAGTACAATAACATTGTTTGTGGAAGTGTGGACTACCGCCTCCACAATGCAATGTTATACGTTCCCACTTTATGTGTAATATAATAAATATGCGGTTAGTAAAAGTATATGATATATATGAAAAAATAATTATCCTATAATGTTATTATATATATATATACATGTAATTTACTTACTTTCATTTAATACAACAATAAAACAGAAGTAGCATTCATGAATATGAACGAACTACCATCTCCATGAATGATGTATTTTGTTTAATAATTATATATTATATGGATTAATATAAATAGTTTAATAAATAATATATCTGATATATACACCATTAAATAAATTATTTAAATAATTAAATCATGATCTAAGTTTGATGATCAAGAATAACAAGTCAAAACAGGTCTGATAGAAAAAGAAGTTATTACCCAAAACATGAAATTAACATGGAATTTTTAATAAATGGGTAATATAAATTCATAATTTAATAATATATTATATTATATATAATAATATGTTTATTAGGTAAATTTTTATAAAATTTAAATTTTTATACAGGTTGTTTGATCACGTATGAAGAAAGTCATGACTTAATGTAAGGGAATGTCATAAAACTTTTAATTTCCATAACATACCCTCTTTATACACCACTATTTCATTTTTTTGGAGTATATACTAAACATGGATTAATTATATGATTATTAACATGAAATTTATGGGAATTTAATAGTCTATTTTATGAGCTTTCATTAATGGGGTTTATGTTTGAAATTTTTTAAAATTGGTAATGTATTTTTTTATAATTTTCTTTCTTTGAGACACATTTGATGTTACACACCTATATTTATCTAGGAGGTTTATATATTTCATTTTAAACTATATATCATGATCTTATTATTTAAATGATATGTTGGTATTTATTTCTTTAGTGTATTATGTTTCTAACATTCAAATGTGGTAACAATTTAATGCTACAATCCCATTATTTATAGAGATTATTTACGATTATGCTTCAATTGATGAAATATTATTATACATATATCAAAAAATTCCATGCGGTTTCATAAAATATTGTTATTAATTTTATATCCAATTAATGGTAACAATTTTCAACACTTTATTACTTAAGAATATTATGAAAATATTTTTATGGAAATATTACATTATTTATCCTTTATGTTAGAAATTTGTGTTATATAAAAAAGGTGAATTCTAAATAATTATTTTAAAATTATTTGATATCATCCTATGATGTTAAAATAAAAAATTTAACCATGTTTTTATCTTTTCAAAAAATATTTTTAAAAAAGAATATTCTTGTCATTTTCTGGTAAAGAAATTTTCTAACATGTTTGGGTGAAAAAGAAATGTTCATTGGGTACCAAAACTACCACTGTCATAACAAACATTTCTTGAAGATACATTTACATCTTCAAAATTTTATTTTTTAAATAATTGTTTTCCAAATTTTTTGTAAATTTGATGAATTTAAAGTGGTTTTCAAGGAAAATTGTTTGTTTTGAAAATTATTTTCAAAAAGTTTTAAAATGATTTTCAAAGGTTCCCTTATATTTTTTCCAAAGTTTATATTCAAATGAAAGGATTTAATTGATTTCAATATTTATTTATATGTTTGAAATCCAATTTAATATAAAATGGTTTTAAAAAAAATTAGAAGAACCTTTTATATGTTTTCAAGGAAAATGATTTTCAAAATGTATTCAAGGATATTTATATGTTTTCAACATTATTTTCACAGAAAAATAATTTCAAAATTTTGTATGTCATAAATAGAATATAATATATTTTAGAAAATAATTTTTTTTGTTAAAATTTAAATTTTTATTTATAATAAAAGGATTTTCAAATGATTTTATAAAATCAATTTCCAATGAGAGTATATTCTACTTAAGAAATCTTCCATGTGATCATTAAAAATAATTTTCTATCTAAGATTTTTTATATTTTAATAGTGTGTTACTTAATGGGGATATAATACAAGAAAACCAGTAATATTCGTTCAATAAGGGTTTATGTTTTTATGGAATGATGTTTAAGAAACCTGTTTCTCTTACATGGGTTATATGCTCTTGAAACCCGCTACTTTTCAAGGGTTATTACTTTATGGTGTTATTATAAGACCTATCTATTTTCCATAGGCAAGGATATGATTAAATTATTATGTTATTGATTCCATTTCAGGGTTAATAATATGATGTTTAGGAAAACCATCACTTTTTAAGGGGCATGATATGATGCATGTTTTATTATTTTGTAGCACATTTATGCATTATTTTATGATGTGATAGCTGGGACTATATATCACACCAATATAATTGGTAATTATATATGGTATATTATCTCAAAGTAAACCTGGGTTGTAGTGAAAAAATTACAACAAGAAGATACTCATGTTGTAGCTAAAGAATACAAAAAGAAGGTACTCATGTTTTATCCCAAGCCTGAAATAAGTAGGTACACTAGTAGTAGCCAAATCCTAGATAAAAGAAGGTATATAAGTTGTATCCCATGTCCAAAAATAAGATGGTACACATGATTTTTTCCCAATCCTGAAAATGGTTTATGGGAGATTATCCCAAGCCTAATATTTTATAATAGTCTTGGTTGGTAGCCTAGCCAAATCCTATATGAATTTGTTCTGAGAATACAAAGACAATAAAATATTAATATTTTGTGGAAGATATTTTTTAATGTATTGAAAATTCATCTAAAATATTTTAGTATCAATTTATACTAATCCTATGTCATTATACAGATCTTTCAGCTGATCATAGAGATAACGAATGTAGATCAGATTCATTCGAAATCATATGAATATCATCATCGATAGTCATTTTTATTCAAGTTTGGTGATCTTGTATTCGGGATAATATCTTAAAGTCTTGGGAATCATCATTTTCTAAAGTGAGGATTGTTACCTCCATGATACATATTCCATTTTTAAATTCTTGAATGTTTTGGTGTGGTGGAATATCGGTTGGATTTTCCAACAATATTCAATTCATTACATATTGTGTTTTATGTATCTCAGATGAAAGAGTATTATCCTGAGATTAGGCATGTGATATTATTGTTTAACTTTGACATAAATTATGATTCTATATTTTTTCTATATCAAGTATGGATTATAGAAAAGAATGATAAACTATAGTGTAGGATAATAATTTGTAATGTTTAGGTTTTTTAGAAAACTGATCATATTTAAGAATAAATATGGGATCGTGAGAAGGAAATGGTTCACCAATGGCCCATAATAATCTGGACCAATGGTAGTTTTCACCATTCTAAGGATAGAAATACAAATGAGAGGAGTGTTTAAAACACCAAAGTTCTTGTAATTAAACATTCATTAAGGTATTTTATGTATATAAATAATTGCGTAAATATTGGGATTTTTTATGGAGTTTTGGATTGTTTTTTGGGTTATCTGTTGGTACACGGTTGAATAACAGTTAGTAAAAATGGTGCACCACCTCCCAAGAAATCACAGAGCTGAATCATTGGGTACTAGGTAGGTTTAGGGCAAGGTAAAACCATGCAGTCACCCAGGATAAATCATATGATGTGGGATAATGGGGTCTAGAATATTTGGATGATAGTTTTTCTATTCGTATGTGGAATAATTTTGAGGGGTGTTTGGAGGTAGTTTCCAACACATGGTTTGTGGACATTTTTCCTAATTGTGCATCATAACTACTTAAAATTTAAAAGTAGATCCATATTTTGTATATCTCACTCTTTTAACACAATTAAGGGCTATTTTTTTCTAAATCCAACCCTAACTCAAATTCCACACAATCCTAATTCTAGATATAACTTTCCCATTTATTATGGAGTGATTTGTTATCACATATTTATGAGTTGGATGCACAAATTATTTTATAAGTTCTCATTCTTGGTGGTTTCCTTTTTTTTCTTCATCCTACTCTTAGATGCCTGAATCTCATGCATTGGGGATATACACTGAGATTTTAGAGTTCAGTTCCATTATTGTTTTCCTGAGATATTGATGTTGGTGGATTCACTCTCAGATATTATATTTATATCATAAAGGATTGATTTCAAATTGATTTTTTTTCTTGGTTTGAATTTAATAATTGTTTTTTAGTTATTCTTTCAAACACACTTTATTGATAGTTATCTGAATTTGAGAAATTATTTGTTTTATGGAAATAGAATGTATTTAAGGATTTTTAGATGATGGTTTTAAAATGGTTGTTTTTTTATGCCTGAAAAATTGGTTGGAATGTGTTTTCCATAAATGTATTGTTTTATTGAAATGGATTGGATAATTTGATTACCTTGGGTTTTGTTATAAATGTTTGGTGTGTGTTCATATTAATTTTGAAAGGATAATGTTATGAACCTTTCCCCATCAAAAGTGGTATGAATAAGGGTATGAACTTTCCCCCATCAAAATGGTTCACCAAGTGACAACATGGTGAGTGGATGAATCATCAATATCAAGTATAGGGTGGTTCAGGGTTTTAATCTTAGGTGGATATATGGAATGGAATGGGTTATACCTAATTGGGGTTTTAGAAATACTTTTAATGATTTTATTTTTTATTTCCCTGAAAATTATTTGGTTTTTATATAAACTATTTGAATGATTTTAAACTATTATAAATAAATTATTTTATATAATTATTTTAACATAATAATATCCTAGTTGAATGAGTAGGTAAGTCATTAGGGGAATCCAAATGAGTTTTATACTCACCCCTACATGGTAAGTATTGTGAATTTGAAAATTTTATATATCTAGAGCCATGTAATGTAATGGTTTCTCAGTTACTTAGTGATGCATCATGATTAATTAGGAATGGATTTTTGAGTGGGATATTGGATCTTGTTGAGAGTTTCTACTCAATGTCTTCATTGTCTTTGGGACATTGGTATTAGTTTATTTTTTTACTCTGATATAGTTCATGGTTTCAGTATGTTATTGATGTTAGATGATATTACATTTATTTGTATGAAAGTGTTCTCATGCATCATATATTTGATGTTTGGTTGTTCTGTCATTAGTTTGGTTGTTTTATTTTCTATAGGAAAATCAATTCTTAAGTGTTTATGAAGCCTATGGCATTTTTTATAACCTATAGTGTCATGGGGATGTCTCCTGAGGCCTAGTAATTTTACACTATATTCTAATGTCAATTAGATAGGGGAGAGATTTTATAGGAAAAGTATTGATATCATAGTGATTTAGTGATACTTATTGATACTATAGACTTGATCTGTCAAGTTGGATTTTGGATAATATTGGGAGTTGCTGGTTTGATTTCATTAATGTATTTGGGTTTTTTTTTCATTTATTGAATTTTTTATTTTGGTTTCATCTTATACTTTGATATGGTTTGGATTTTTTGTTATATTTTGATTTTTTTGTAATCATTCATCCAATGAAGTTTTGTTTGGTCAAAATTGTAAATTGGATGTTTTATATATATAATGGAAAATAGTGCCCCCAAATATTCCTCATGAAGTTATGCTTTATTTATTTTATTTGGTGACTTGGTGATGTATCCTATGTCCTAGTAACATCCCACCACCTCTTCCAAATCCAATGGGTGAGTGGTGGGATTTTAAAAATGGTGTTAGTTTGTTCAATCTTTTGGTATCATTTTTTATCAGTCATGGAGTTGGAAAGTATATTATTCATAATAATTTAATATATTTATTGTCATGTTAGAATGAATATTGGATTGTTAAAACATGAAATGTTGAGCATAAAAAGGAATACCAACATCATTATGATGATATTCATGTTACCAGGGTGTTTTTTACATGTGTGTTTTAAGACACTTCTAGATGAGATATCACCTCATTATTTTGAGTCATTATGATAAGTGTTTCATGATCTTAATTAGTAGTTTAAATTTACAATGGAATGTTTTTATCATTATTGAGTTAATTATTCATGGAAATGGTGAAATTTATTTATATAAAAAAATGATTGAAATGTATTCAAATTTTCATATATTTAAGTGAAATAATAGAGGTATTTTAAAAATGGTTAAAATAGATTATGATAGATAAACATGGTTTTTGAACATGTTTAAATGGAAAATTGATATTTTTAAGCCTTCAGTTGCAAATTATTGAGACTAAACTATTTTGTTCTCGTTATATATAATGGAATATGGTATGCATCATTAAAAATAAATTGGTAGAGGATGTTGAAAATGTGGTTGTACCAGAGCCACAAGTGACCCAAAAGATAGTACAAATAATTGTTTAGGAATTTTAGTCTATGGGAATGGGTGCTCATAATAATGAGACTTGAAAAGTGGCCAATTTAGTTTAGTTCCAGAAGAAGAATGCACCCACCTTTCTAGGGTATTCTAAAACAAGAAAATAATATGTATAGCTGAATAGGATGTGTAAAATCATTTATTTCCATAGGATTATAGTAGAGAAGAATGTGAGGTTGGAAACATATATTTTGTAGGATTTGTAATACTAATGGTTTGAATTAACAGTTCATGCTAAATTGGACAAAGGAATGAAAAAAGAGTATTTTAAAGAATTGTTTAATAATTAAATTTTATCCTCACACATTTTATATTTATATAATAATATATTTATTATGTTTAAAATAATAGAATGTCTTGGTGATAGAGTATGTAGCTGAATTTATGAATTAAGTATGTTTTTCCTTATATTTTGTTGCAAGAACATCTTTTAAAGAATTTTTATTTGATTTAATATTATTACAAGATACTCAATGAAATATTTTAAGGGCTTGTATAATGGATTACATATATATAGTTAATAGAGAAACTATAGAAAAATGATATATCTCTAAGAATATGGTAGTGGGGAGTATGCTCTTTCTTATGGGAATAGATGAAATTATAATGTAGGGAATTTTTGGATGTGGGACACCTAATTAAAAATTTATTTTACACATCATAATCATAACATGGATCATTAATCCGTCCTCCTCAAAATAAATGTAATCCAAGATGTCATAAATGTAGTTCTTTTGACCAAATGATGTGATACTTTATGACACCACATAGAGCGTGTCACAAAAACAAGAAGATGGTATATCTTATGTAATATGATGTGGTATACGTTCAGGTTCTAGAAACACATCTCATGATTCATAGGCATCATATGATTTAATAGGATGAGTAAAGAAAATATAATTCCCATCATCAGAATAATGAAATCCATTTTGATTTGAGGAAAACCAATAATCCTCAAGTAGTGCAATCATAATAGGGTAATATAGATAAAAATACTCTGAGTAATCAATTTATTTGAAGTAAGCAAGTGATCATGGATCATCAATCAAGAAATTTGATGTATATTTCTATAATTATTTGAAATTAAACCCTTATTCTATATTTATTTGATACATTAATATCTCATTATTTTATTTCTTCTTATTTCATTGATATGATGAGTTTACATGTTGAGATGGTGCATTTTGTTTTGAAAATCTAAACACATTTTGGATAATGGGATTTTAAATCCTTGAAATGTGCACTATGTTTGTTATTTATCAAAGGGACTGAGTTGTTATAGTATTTCTCTACGATTGAGATAGATGTCTATGCCTTGATTTTGTGACTGGATTACCGAGTGAACATTGAGTCCCATATACATTATTATTCATAGCATGTCAGTTTCAAATATTCTGATGATGCATAATAACTATTTTATGAATATTTGGTAGTGGATAAATGATAATATATACCCTTAGTACCATTGATTGGAACTATCACTTACTTGTTGACAACAATCACTTTGGAATTGGAATATGAGATCTGGAATATAGTTTTCTCAACCATATTGGACCAGATTTTTTATGTTTCTCCTATCAATTTCATAGGGGTTCCCCCAATAGAGCAGTGGAGTTTATAATTGATCTATTATTGGGGACTAGTCCTATTTGCCTTACATATTATCTAACTACAAAAAAAAATAAGAGAATGAAAGTACTAGTTAGAACATTTAAAACATATAGGGTTCATCTGATCGAGTACATATCCAATGTAAGAAAGCGTTCTTTTTGTGAATAAGGAAGATAAAACTACTAATCTTCTTTTATATTATCAGAAGATTAAAAAAATTTATAAAAAATAATTGGTATCTACTTCAAAGAATTTATGACATGTTTGACCAATTGAGGTGATCCCAGTGGTTCTATTAAATTAAAATGTATTTAGTATATAGAAAACAACAGTTTCGAAAAGGTAATAATATAATGACATCATTTAGAAGAAGATATGTCAATTATTAGTTTCTTTTTACAAAATTTGGTCTTACTCATTCACCATATATCATTATGGAATTAATAAATAATACATTTAAAATGTATCTAGATTCTATTATGGTTGTGATTGTGGATGATATATTAGTCTATTCATGGAAATGATAGATCACAAGAAACACTTGGTTATCGTGTAGGGTATCTTGGGGGAATTGTCAAATGCAATGTTTTCAAGGAGTTATTGATGGATACATGAGGAAATCTTACTTTCACATTTATTTAATGATAATTTTTTTTTTGGATATTGAAATGAAAGAATCTATCATCTCTTAGAATCCATAAAATATTATATTTGAGAGACATGGATTCCTTCGATTGGGGGGATACATCAAACATTTTTTATGTGTTGTTTCTTATTTTCAATAATTGGTATGAACTTTGATAAGGAATTTAATTCCTTTATAATGGAGTGAGGAATGTCAGAAATACTATCAAGAGCTGAAGAATAATCATACATCATCTCTTATCCCCAATTTTCCAGAGTGTTTATAGGGATATATTGTCTATTGGGATTCATAGAGATCTAGGTTGGGAGGAGTTATCCTATCAAGACATCTTGTTTTTTTCTTATGGTTCATTGTATTAATGGTTTCATAATAAGAACTAAAAAAATCACAATTTGGAATTGGTTGATTTAGTCCATTCATTGAATAATATGATTGATTATATTTTTGGAGTGAGATTTATGGTGATTATGGATCATAATAGATTGAAACCACTTTATCACATAGACATTTGAATCCAAGTTAGAAAATATGGATGAATTACCTTCAAATGTTTGACTTTGACATAATAGATACACTGGGTAAATGAAATTAAGTGGTGGATGAATTAAAAATGAATTCATATAATTATTTGGCTCAAGGAGCATCAAATATATGGTAGCTAATTTTATTCATTGTATTAACTCACATGGATTTTACCGACCATGGTGATGTAGCATTTTTTTCCCAGTCTTATTTGTTTCTGATTTTTTTGAGAACCATAGGAAGTCTTATATGTATGATTCTGATTTTTTTTCAATGTGTTCAAAACTAAATTGTGTGGAGACCACTGGTGAATATAATCTCAATGTAATTTTAATTTTTCATTTGGATATTGTATTATATTACCTTTGATTTTTTAAGAACTAGTAATAAATTTTTACCCCCATTCAAAATGAAATTATCATTGAGGAATTCAAAATATGAATAGTGGAATGAAATCCTAGTTTTATGGGTTGGAATGATAATTGAAGTTAAAGAGATTAATTAAAGATGACTCACCTATTAATAGGTGAAGGATGATCACTAGTGACCATCAGATATGTCATAGTGTTTTTTGATTCGTGTGTTGAAGTGGGAGAAAATAACAATTGATTTTTTAATAAGTTAACCAAGAATGTTTTGAAAATATGATTAGATGCAGTGATTGTGGATCTTATCATGATATCATATCATTTCATCCCTATTCGTGTATCCCATTAGATGAAGTTCATGTAAAAAATATATATCAATGAAGTTGGAAATATATATGGCATTATGGTTTCAATTTTATTTGAAAAATACCTTAGGCTTACCTATCATTTTTTTTGGAATTATTAATGAATTACCTTGGAAATCAGTTGAAAATGATCATGGAATATATTCATAAAATTTATGATAAATACAAAAGGATGAACCAAATGTAGGAGTAATTTTTTAGGTTGTTATTAATATATTTTTATTGCTCATTGGAGGGGAATTTTTGATTTGTGGATCTCTCGTATGATAACATTTATCAGGCCTCAATACATATGGTTTCTATTGAATAATTTAGATGAGTCCTTGTCATTCTCCACTTTTTTGGTTTGAATTTGGTGAGACTCCTCCGGTTGGACCCAACATTGTGCCGTAGACAACATAAAATATTTCGTTGATCAGGTTGAGGATGGATATGGATCTGAGTAATAAAAAATCATATACATATCATCATGAAATACTTTTTAAATTGAGGTGAGTGATCATGTGATCTTATGAATCTATCAAGTGCTTAATATAAACATTTTCGTAAGCGTTTGATGTTATCTACTAAAAACAGAGGCCCATGTAAAATACATTAATTAGTTGCTCAGGTGTCATATCAGTTATATTTTCTTGGAAGGATAAGATTAGTGTATAATATGTTTCATGTATCTCAATTTAATAAGTATCAACATGATCCTGAAAATGTGATTTTATAGGATCACATCGATCATGATCTGGATGCTTTGCTAATTCATGTGCCTAGGTTAATTGTGGATTGGAAAGATAAATTATTTAATTGGAAACAAATTGGTATAATGTGGGTATTATTGAATTTTTTTTGGATTCAGGATGAAACATGGAATGGGTAAAATGAACCGTTGAATCATTTCCCCAAACTCTCCTAGGATTTGTCTTGTTTTCAATATTTTGGGAATGGAAAGACCAAATTTTTTGATAATATAGGACCCCCAGATTCATGTACTAGACCATTTAATTGTTCATTTTAAATATATATTATGAGAGTGTCACATTTTTCAATTTTAAAAAGTGTTTTTAAATTATATAGAATATTTTATAAAGGTTCATAGTTTGACCATGTTTAGTAAAAACCATGCACCCCATGAAGTAAAATATATTTGTACTATTGCTGGTGTGATAGTAGCTCCACATAGTTGGTGTACAGTTTGACTAAACTGGTTGGATGCATTGTGGAAACCATGTTGTTTTTGTAAGGATGGGAAATCATGGAAGGTACAATGATTTTATAACCATGTGATCCATCCATGTGAGGGGTTTTTTAAGGTAGTATCATCAGAAAATTGGTGCATGGTCTTCCAAACTGTTGATTGTACATTTGGACCTTCAAAATTAGTTATTCTAAATCGATTAATTTAAATTAAGCCTTATTTTTTCTTTAATTCACTAATAAGATGAAATAATTATTCTACTAATGCATGAGATACAATTTTATTTTGTACTGGTGTTATTTTTAGGTGAATCAAATTATGTTGGAGGATCACATTCCTTGGAAGGTTCATGTTCCTAATCTTTTTTCTTAGAGTCAAGGATCATCCCTTCCTTCCTCTCTTTATCTCTATATCACATTTGTAACAATTAATTTCATCTTGGAATGTAGCGATCTATCTTTTATATATGGTTTTTGATGAATCCTTGTTGTATCATGGGAAGGAATGGTGGTTCATGTATAGATCTAGAGAATCATTGTGTTATTCTTTGTTTTCACCCACCATTTTGAGGTAAGTTACTTCACTCTTAAATCTACTTGATTATAATATGAAGGAATACATTTGATTAAATTTTTTTCTATAAATAATTGGGAATTTTTTTTGAAATTTATAACCAATTTAGGGTTTGAATTGAAAAGATGTGTAAATTTGATGGTTTTTGGAAAATCCTCTTTGATGGTAATTTTGAAATGAGGATTTTCAAATGATGATTATATTTTATAAATTATTGATAGTTGTTTTTTTATATTAAATAAATATTTATTTTAGGTGAAATTTCCTTTCATGGATTTTGTAATACATGGTTGGAATGGGTTTATTTTCATTAGACGTGACCCAGTACAAGGGGTGTGTTTTATTGGGGAACCCTTCATTGGTTAACATGTGATGACTTGGAAGATACACGAGAGACCCCTCATTATTATGGTCCTTTTACCAAGTCATGAATGTGTGTATTTATTTATGTGGGGAATCATGTAATGCGCATTCCAAATTTAACTGAGAATGGTTTTAATGGATAGTTTTTATTACTTTTCATGAAATCAATTTTGGATTTGATATAAATTGTGTTATCAGTTTTAAAATATTTACATAAAGGTTCAGAAAAGTTTTATCCTAGTTGCTTGATTTGGGAATCCATTGGGGAAATAATATGGATTTTAAAGACACCATATTTTTGGGCACTTTTGGGATTTTTCAAATGTCATATTTCGAGACAATGGTAAAGGAAATGTGTTGTAGTTCTTTAGATATGATTATTGATATCGTAGATAAGAATATTAATACTGGAGCTTAGTGAATATATTTCACACCATGAAAAGTTTTATAATATATGTTTCTAAATAAAATTTAATTTTTTGATATTTTTCACTGCAAAAAACAATGAGTAAGGTTTGCATTACACACAACACAACATTTAGCTTGTGTTACACATAATACTCAGTTTAAATGAGACTTGAAATATTATTATCACCTAGTCATTGGAATGATAGATATGAATAAGATTAAATAAATTATGAAAATATTAGTTTTATTGAATTATAAAAAATTATTTTTTCACCATGTAATAAAAAACTAAATTAATAACTATTTGAAAATTAAGAATTTTTTCTAAAAAATTATTCTTATACAAAAATCACATATGAAATATATAAATTTTAAAAAAACAGAGAATCAATTTTAAGGAAATTTAAATATTATAAATCAAATAAAATATTAAAAATTTATATTATTTATTTTAAAGAAAATTTATTAGAATAAACAAAATTTTATGTATAAAAATGTATTTTTTTAAAACATGTTTTTTAAAAACTTTTCAACACTTATTTTTGAAAACAATATATTAAAAATTGATAAAATTTATTTCAAAGTATATTCTTTATTCTTAGATAATAATTTCCAAATTATCTTAAGTATAATTATTTCTATATCTATTAAATGATTAATTTTTTATAATTATCAAAAATATTGAATTTTAATTTAATAATTTCATTTTATATTATTTATTTATAATGATAATATTCTTTAATTAATTTTAAATGAAACTTAATTTAAATATACATAAATTAATACATTAATGGTCATTAAAATTAATTTCATAATGAATTACTATATACAAAACCTGTAAAGTTTCCAAGACATCCTCTTTAAAAACCATATTTCTCATCTTGTTTATGGGATTAATTTTAAATAGACAATTTTCATATATGTGAATGGAATTTATATAAATGGATTCAATAATTTAAATAATAATTATATCTAATATCGTAACGTTATACCTTATTTTTTTTAAAATTAATTGAAAAAATAGTAAAAACTAATTATTGTGGTTACGCAATAAATAGGTTTACTAGGGGTTAAACTAAAAAGGTAAGGGTGAAAATAACTTATTAATTTGACTAAAATATATATTTTTACATATATCATCATTTTCAGGTATAATGTTAATTGGTGATACATTTTTTACCCTTTTTCCATTTCATATTCATTGGTACACTTTTTCATTACAAAACAATTTCAAGTGTGTCAATCTCCTCACTTATATAAGGCCACCCATTTTCATCCCTTATTCACTCTGTAAAATCCACTTGGATCAAGAAATATCTACCCTAAAACTTCCAAAACTATTAAATATCTTACCAGAGGAACTATGTGGTTTTAAACCTATCATAGGAATGATATTAGTGAAAACCTGAGGAGGATACCTGCTGATGAAGTAGTGTTCATTAATGAGATTTTTTTTAATTATTCAAACACCACATAAAATTATTATACCCTAATGATGTAATAATTTTTTATATTAAATATAATTATATTTTATATGTTAATTTAATTACCTACATCCATATACAAATCCATCTAATGGGTTATGAAATCATTATTCATGTGTACAACTGACTACCACTTAAGAATTGATGTGACTCATTTTTTCATTACCACCCCTCAAGGAATGAAATTATTATGTATTTATTATTTATATATAATAAAAATAATATTATTATATATATGAAATTATTATATAAAACATTACCTTATAGACAACATTTTTTGGTTATACAATAACGTAGATTTTCTGTACAACAGACTGCAACCTCACGTAGCGATGTGAATCGTTCACTCTTTACATGGAAGGAAATAAGGATGTTTTGGAAACAAATATTAGACATAAATTATATAAAAATTAATATTAATTATAAAATATAATTTAATATTCTTTCATTCAATCCTATACAAAAATGGAAACATCATTCATCCACACATATGCCTATCGTCTCCATTAACGGTGTATTTTATTTTCTATCACTAAATTTTATGGATTTCTATAATAAATAAATACTGAAAATATATGGTATTTAGATCACATTTAAAATTATGGTTATGATGAAAACATGATCAAAATATTTGGACCAAAAATAAAAAATCATAATACATGAAAAACAATGAAATTATTGCCCGAAATATGACTTCAACAAAAAATTATTAATAAATGGGAAATAAAAGGTCCTAAGTAAATAATATATGGTTTGATATATATAAATATTAATTAATGGTTCAGTAATATATCTACAATAAACTTATTTTTATCATACTGTTTCTTTCAATGTGTATGAAATATGTCAAGACATAACGTAAGGGATATCTAGTATGTCTTTTACTTATGGGTGATATTTGTAATTTCAAAACACATTTATTTTGTGTGGTGTATATAATGACCCTTTTACATGTTATATCATGAATGTACTAAATTTTATGATATTGAACATTTCCTTTTATGTAATTATTAATGTGTATTACGATTAAAAATTGTATTAAGGCTATAAGGGATTTATATCTCAGTTAAATTTTCTATGAGACACATTCCATATTCATCATGTGTTTATTTTTTATGGTGTATCTACATACCATGAATTTATTTTATGATTAATATGAACAAATTTGTTTTTATTTTCATATCCATTTTATAATAAATATTTCAGGGGTTTTACGGTTCAAACATTACCATAACGATAAGGAACATATGAGTCAATTTTCATTTACTGAGGAACTTGTTATGTTATGCACCTATTTTTTTATTAGGTGTGTTTACAAGCCCATTTAAATGTATTATCATGAATTTATTTATACCCAAGATATTTTATGATTCATTTATTTCATTTATTCATAGGTTTTATCATTAAAATTTACCAAAATTAGTAAAGATATTGTTTTTCAATCTCATCGTTTATCTGGATTGTTTATGGTTACATTTACAATGATATAATATTATGATCCATATATCATTAAACTCATGAATTTTATTATATATTATTTATTCCATATGAATAAATTTTTCATTTCATTACACTTCTTTAATGTACTGAACAAATCAAAAATAATGTTTTTAATTAAAATATTCATTTTGGTTGAAAACTATTTCCATTAAAAAACCTTGTTTCTAAAAATATTTTCAAAAATATTTTTAACATTTCCACATTATTTGTTAAATTAAATTATTACCGTGTTTTAATTTTTTTAATTTTAATTAAAGGAATCTTATTTTATTTTTCCAAATAATTCCCTTTTTTATTTTACAAAAAATATATAAATATTTTTTTACATGAATTAAATGGATAATATTTCATGTTATCATGAACTTAAATGATTTTAATATTACCTTAAATATTCTTAATGTTCTTTTCAATTAAAATTATTTCCTTTTATTTGGGGAAAATTTTATATTCTAAATATATTATTTTAAAATGAAAAGGATTTTTAAAATGTTTTATGTTTTAAAAAAAGTGTTTTCAATGTCGAAATTATATTTTTCACAAGAATTTTTTTAAAGGATTTTAAGTCTTCCTTTATATTATTCATATTTCATTTTTTGATAAAATGATTTTTCAATTGTATTAAATTTTTAAAAATTGATTTTGAAATAATAATCATTTTCCATGAGAAACATTACATGTTTATTTAATAACCATTATCTGTATAAAACGATATACTTTCATGTAACTTATGATTTGTTTGGGATATGAACCAAGGATAACATTTTTTCCTCTCATTTAATATTTTTTGATAATTTTGGAATGATGATTATGAAACATATCACTTTTATATAGGGTATGATATGTTTCAATGTTTGTGAATATAATTTTATTTTAGGGGTTGTGATATGATGAATTTAATATTGTCTTATGGAACACATATATATTATTTTCATAATGTGAATTGCAGGACATATATATCCATCCAATTTATTGGGTAATTATATATGATCTATGAAATAATTAGGAAAAAAATTGGTTAGTCTAAGAAAAACAAGGAGTGTACAAATGTGGAAATATAATACTATAAAATGAGAGTAGACATGTGGTAATCCCAAGAAAAAAAGGATGCACATGTGTTTATCTTGAAGTAGGTACACATGTTGATAGCCCATGCCTAACATGTTTTTCACTGTCTTAGTTGATAGCCTTTAAATAAGGGTCTTTTGTTATGTATTTTTATCCATACATGTCATAATCTAATTTTATGCCCTCATGGATCATTATATTTAATTTCTTTATGATTCATGTCTTATTAACTACCAATATTTTTTACATTATTCAATATTGTTATCTTGGATACCCTTTGTAACAACCCCAATGTTTTATTAATGAAAATACATTATTATTCCACGAATTAATGTATAATCACTTTACAAAACCCAATTAAATATAATTATAGAAAATACTATGTGACCATTAAACATTATTTTTCCCCTTCTGTATTTTGAATTTTGAAAATCTGACATACACGGTTGCGTCTAGGATGATTTTTTGGTGTCTGATGAGACAAACATATTTTTTAGTGAATAAAAACCTACCATTATGAATAGTTACCTATCCTTATGAATAGTGACAAACCCTTATGAATATTAACCTATCCTATTATAGAATATATATAGGATTTATGTGAAAATAGGATGTATCTATGTTTTGGAATAAGTAAATAAATGTTTTAAAAACTGTATTTTTTAAGTAAATTATGATTTTAATTAAAAATTTAATTAATAATATTTATAAACTTATTTTTGAAAAATGGACTTCATTTTTATATTCTAAAAGTCTAATAATATTTGGGGTGATCTTTTGGGATTTTTTTGAAAAACAAGAATTTCTAGTGAATAGTAAATTACGCTAATTTCTGATAAATGCAAAATACATGAATTATGATATCATCAACTGATGTATGACTAATGTAAGGACATTTTCATGAACTCACATGAACTGAATGATATTATTGTTTATTAAATCATCACTAATAATTTTAGTTTAGAGAAATAATAAATTAATAATTATAATATTGAGAAAACCCATTTCCCCTCCACTATAAATGCGACCCTTCACACCCTCATTTCCTCATACCTTTCAAGTTTCAAGACTTGTCTAAACTCTGAAAAAACATCTTACATATCCCCAACAACAAATTTAAGAGCATCTATGCTCATAAAAATACCAAGCCTAGGTTCTTTAAGAATAATATCAAGAGGAGGATTCAGGATGTAATTCCTCTCTCTTTTCATTTAATTTCCGTTCAATTTCATGTACTTATATTAATCTCTCCACACCAATCTTCATCCACATGGTATGATAACACTATTATCTTACATTTATTGAATTATTTTGAAACTAATTTTATAATATATCATCCAAACCTCTTCTCTTATTATTTTTTATTTTTGAATGGAAGATGTTATTCATGATGTGTTAATTTATCACCTTCAAGAACGACATGTTTTCATTTTTCATTACTGCCTTAACATCTTGTAATGAAAAACTTTATATGGTTCAACTGAAAAATTTTATATGTATTATATCATATTTAATGTTTTGGAAATGACATAAGTATATAATACTAAATTATTAAACTTAATAAGTTCGTGGTTGTGGAAAAACTGCACGAATTAACCTAAACAATCATCATTAAATTCTTATCTAAAGATTCATCCAGATGGTAGATAATATAGTTCATTATAATATCATTTATACTCCTTTAATAACATTATTAAAATGATATATATGTTCTGGATTTTTATCCATGTTTTACATGAAATTCATTTCATTTGTACAAGTGAACAGTTCCAGAAAACTAAGAAAAAGAACACTCCCAATAAATGGATTTATAATCTATAACTCATCCAAAATCCCATTAAAGAACATAATAAAACCATTATAACCCATATTAATGTATAAAAGGTTATTTAATTTATAAATTATGAATATAATTTCATTATAAATGACATTAATGTTAAGAAAGTGTTCGAATTCAATGTAAGGGGAACACTTAAACACAACCCTCATTCTTTGGATTTCCAGTCATTCAACCTAATATTCAGTATGGGTGTGACATAGAAATCATCTATTCATCATTATATTAAATTTTTTGGGATATTAATATTTTCTACTCATGTTCATGACAAACCTTATTTTTTCCAAAAGTATTCTTCTTTCAAATAAACAAACTATTTTTACTTCTAAAATATTATTTCTTCTTCACTCATTGTTGATTGTTCTATGTGAAGAATGTTACTCCATCTTTATCGTAGGATCCAAATTTTTAAGAATGTATTCTTTATGATTTGAAACCCATTCCTTTACATAGGTTATTTTATTTTTTACATTTGACATATGTTTTATATGGAATGCATGAGTATGAAAATGTTAAAATGTGACAAGTGCGCCTAAAATTATATAGCGCAATATAAATGTTATTATGTGAAGGGTGTACCTAGAGTAATACAGAACCCCAATGAATTAGGTAATTTAATTAATTTCATGATTAATGGGACATAATTCATGAACAAGATTTTTTCAATGTTCCAAACTATGTGTTTTACCGGAACACTTAGACATGATGTTTCATTATATGAATTGCCCCATTTTCAGTAATTTGTTAATGATTCCTCTCGTGTTCATGATCCATTTCCCATGTCATGATTTTTCTCATCCATTGTTATATTGTTAATATTTATCCTCTTAATAGGATTTTAGCTTACCCCATTTTGATGTATATCATTTGGTGATTATGTATACTAAATAGTTTTCAAGGGACAATAAGAATACAGAGAAGCATAAATTAAATAAATTTTTACAATTTAAATTGTAAATGTTATGTATTGCCTTATTTTCCCATGACACTAAACCTTCATATCCAAGATGTGTCATAAAATTTTGTTTTTTATCTTTAAAATGGGGTAATATTAATGTAATAAAAGGAAGGGTTGCTATAATTAATATCCGGGGTAAGGATTAGTTAATTCAAAAATTAGGATTAGTGAACCATAGTGAAAACCTCAAGTATGAGACTGTGTAAAAATATGAACACATAAATATTTATATAGAGATCCCCCTTGTTATGATTTTTGTGAAAACTGTACAAACTAATAATTAATTTATTCATGATTTTTTGAATTTTGTTTTGTTATAAACTTTTGTATTTTAGAAAATTCTTGGAACCAAGAGAATCTAGGCCGGAAACCAATGTGAGGATTATCACAACGATTACCTGAATGACATCCCCAACTCTTTGGGTGGTGGAGTTAAAAACTACATGGTCATTATTACCAAACTATCACTTGTTATGAAGAATAATAATAATAGTGGGAAACATCCTCTTTGACCTAAGAGGGAGCAACTGGCTATCAAGTGTTTTTTGTGGCAACGACCACTGATGTTTAATGGGTCTTCGGATCCACTAATTGTGAAAGAGTGGGTCAAATACATGGATAAGATATTTTTTTTGCTTCAATATTTTAAGATTGATAGGGAGACACTAGTCATTTATCATCTATATGGATAGGCCGATCAATGGTTGGATTTCAATAAGAACACCAAGCCATGTGGTGAAATTGAACATATGGAATGAGAAGACATTAGAATCTTGTTTCTTAATAGGTATTTCACACGAACTCTTGTATAAATATGGAGATAGAATTTATAGTGCTTAAGTTAAAGGAAGAAGAATATTTCATGAACTATGAAGAAAATATCAGCAGTATCAAAAGGTATGCTTCAAGTTTTGTTATCAACAATGATAGAAAAATTGACAAATTCTTTAGTGGATTAAAAAACAAAATTGAAAGAATATTTCAATTCATGACTTCTGGAGTTATGAATATGTTGTTCAGTGATTCCCCAAAGAATATATAGAGATTGGAGAATGCATCCATGGCTATGGTGATAAAAAATAGAAGATGGAGTTTACAGCTGTAGGATCTAAATATTAATGTAAGAAGTAAACTCAAAAAACCTAGATGCCATATTTTTTGAAGTTCCATCGTGAGATCATTCTAAAAGGGAGGGGGAAATACATCAAGTCTGAGAAATAAGGCCACCATGATCAAGAGGGTTGATAATACATGAAAATTAATGATAATTTAGTGGAAAAAGTAGAGAACCACATATGTTCCAATGCAAAAATTGTAGGGATAATGGGAAATATACAAGATAGTGCACTAAACCTCAAGTTCTTCTGGGTAATCATTGTCACCAGACACCAATTCCAAATGAAAAAGGGACGGATTATACCATCAATACTACAGAACATATTCAATATAATAAATTCATACATGTTACACTTCATATTCCATAAAAAATGGAAAAAATACTTATTTGATTTTTGTTATACACATTCCATTATAAGTAGAATGTTTTCTAGATCTATAGAATCAATGCACTAAATCCATAATGTAGAGATATCTGTAAAAACAAAAAGTGGTGTAATCATTTCAATAGATGTGTTTGAATCTTCTTATATTGGAATATGTGGGAATATTCTTCCAAAGAATCTCATACTACTTCCCTTCTATGAATTTGATGCTATAATGGGACTGGATTGTCTCTCGTTATACAAAGCACAAATAAATTTCCAAGAAAAGGAAATAACTTTTCATATTCCAAACCATCACATGCTCCTCTACAAATTCAAGGAAGATCATGAATCAACTTTGAAAAATCCTTAATCAGTGTGGGGGTTGATACCCTATGAAGAATCATACCTCTCCCAAATAGCTGAGTCAATGGAAACTTCCAACATTTGGGAAATTCCCATCATGAGGGAATACAATGATGTATTTCCCAAAGTGTTATCCAGACATCCCCTGGATCATGATTTAGAGTTTTCAATATAACTCATACCTGGAGATACTATTATCTCAATGTGCATATATAGTATGGCTTTTATCAAAATTCAGGAGTTAATGAAGAAGATGAAAGAGAATTTGGACAAAGAGTTAATATTCCCTAGTGCATCAACTTTGGGTGTGATAGTCCTCTTTGTGAAAAAGAATGATGGGTCAATGTGGCTATGTATGGATTTTCGAGAACTCAAAAAGACCATCATAAATAACAAGTATCAAAATCCAAGGATAGATGAATTATTTAATCAGTTAAGAGAAGCTTAATACTTCTAAATGTTGGATATTTTTTTAAGATATCATCATCTAAAGGTGAAGAAGTATGATATTCAGAATACTGCCATCCATACAAGGTATTAACACTATGAGTTTCACGTGATTCCCTCCAAACATAATAATTTCCCTACAATAATCATGGATTTGATGAATGGAGTCATTAGAAATTATCTCATCAAATTTTTGGTAGTTTTTATTGATGAAATTCTTATATACGTCAAGAAAAAGGAGGAATAAGAAGAACAATTAGGGATTGTGTTGGTTTTATTGAAAAAGGGGAATTTTTATGCCATGTTCCAAAAGAGTGACTTTTGGATAAATCAAGTAATGTACTTGGGAAATTTGATCACAATTTAATGAATTTCAAATGACCGTTCAAAAAAGTCAATTGAAGAATAGACTATACCCTCTTGTATCTCAAAAATCTATAGTTTTCTTAGACTAGGTGGGTATTACCAATGTTTTTTGAGAAATTTCTCACAACTTTCATGACATATAACTTAGTTAAAAAGGAAAGGAGTAAAGTATGTATGGATAGAATAATGTGAGGGTAGATTTAAGGAGATTAAGAAAAACAGGATCACTGCACTTGTGCCCACACTACTAAAAAGTGGATAATGTTTTATGATATACACTGATGCTTTAATTAATGTCTTTGACTATGTACTCATGTAAAATAATAATTTGATAGTCTTGGCCTCATAGTAGTTGAATATCCATTAGGATAACTACTCAACACATGATCTAGGGTTGGAACCTATGAATTTTCCCTTGAAAATCTAGTTGTATTACCTTTATGGGGAGAAGCGTGACATATACACCAACCACAAGAGCCTAAAGTATATATTCACACAAAAAGAACACAACATGAATAAAAGGATATGGTTAGAGGTAACCAAGGAATATGATTTATCTATTCACTATTATCATGGATCAAAGAACAAGGTAGATGATGCTCTAAGCAAAAAAGAACCTGTTACAATATCTATGTTACAGATTGTGGAAGACCATATGTTATTAGTTATGTAATGGTTGGATTTGGAAATCAAAGGGTAGGAGATAAATCCTAATTTTTACAAATTATTACGTAACCACAAATCTAATAAATGATTAATCTATAATAAAGGGATGATATCGAGATACAAAAAAAGGTTAATGCAATAAAGTAAGGGAAGATGCAAGAGTTCCATATTGACGATGATAGTATGATTTGGTTTGGAACATGAAATTATGTGCCTTCATCACCATGAATAAAGAAGGATCTATTGGAAAATGCACATAGATCAACATTATCTATCCATCCTTGTAGCACCAATATGTACTGAGATCTTTGATAACACTTCTGGTGGGGCATAAAGAATAAATAAGATTGATGAGTATATCTCAAGGTGCATGGTATGTCAGAAAGTTAAAGCAGAGTGAAAAGTCCAATGGGGTAATGAAAAAATTGCATATACCGATTTGGAAATGGGAGAATTTCAATATGGACTTTGTCATAAGTCTCTCGAAGAAGTCTTTGGTAAAAAATATGATATGGATTGTGGTTGACCAACTCACCAAGACTGCACATTATATCGATATTCAAAAAGATCTCTTGCTTGAACAAAATTCAAAGATATAAGTGAATAAAATGGTGAGACTATATGGTGTTCCAATATCGATTGTCTATGACCATTATCCAAGGTTCACATCTAAATTCGATTGCAGTCATCTACATGTTTTGAGTACTGAATTAATTTTCATCATGACCTATCACCCCCAAACTAATGGACATTCTGAAAGGACTATTTAGATGCTTGAATATATGCTACGAGCCTAATTATTATAATTCAAAGATGGATGGGATCGACATCTCCCATATTTCGAGTTACCATACAACTATAGCCTCCAATCTATTATTGATATGGCTCTATATGAATCTTTGTATGTAAGAGGATGTAGATCTCTAACTTGTTTAGATGAATTTGGAGAAAGAAATATATCTAGACATGATATTTTTCTAGAGATGATATATAAGGTTCATTTCATCCAGAAACATGTCAAATCTGTACTGAGTTAGAAAAATAGATATGGTCACCACTATAAAAGGGACTTGTAGTTTGTGTTTGGAGATATTCTACACAAACATCAATTCATGTGTACAAAGTGAATCGTTTAAGAAAACTATGAAAAAGAACACTCCCAAATAATGGATTTAATCTCTATGACTCATTCAAAGGCCCATGAAAGAACTTAATGAAACCATAATGAACCATATAAAGGTATAAAATATTTTTAAATTCCAAATTATTTAATATAATGTCAGTATATAGGACATTAAAGTAAATAAAGCGTTCAGATACAAGGCAAGGGGAATTCTCAAACCCAACCCTCTTTCTTTTGGTTTTCACTCTTTCAACCTAATTATCTATTTGGGTCATCCATAGAAATAATTTCAGGATAATTGTCTTACCTTTTCTGGGATATACATGCTTTCTAATAATGTTCATGAAAAACATAATGTTTTCTAAAGGAACTATTATTTCCAATAAACACACTCATTTTAATTTTCAAAGATTGTTTCTTCTCCAGTAGTCGTTGATTGTTCTATGATAAGGATGATATTTCCTCATTATTTTGGGTACCAAATGCTTATGAATGTATTCTTGATGATGTTAAACCTGTTACATTACACCATATATTTTATTCTTATGTTTGAAATATGTTCTATGTGGCATGCAAGATAATGAATATTTTTTGATGTGATAGGGGCACCCAGAATTATATTGCTCAATATGAATGATTTGATGTGACAGTTGAACCTAGAAATATACTTCACTACTATACATTGGGTAAAAGTGATAAATATAATGAGTAAATGGAATTTATGCTTGAAAATGATGCTATCACTGTTGACAATAATGTGTATTAGTGGACAACAAAGTAGTAACACGGTGAAAAATCTTATTTTAAAGCATACATTCCCTTCATTCATAAATCAGCCATTCATAAATAGTTTTTGGGTACCAAATTTTTTTTCCAGCATACATTACCTTTATTCAAGAATACATTCCCTTTATTCATAACATTTTTTGGGTACCAAATGATTATGAAAGTATTCTTGAGCATCATAACTCAACCATTATATTGTTTCATTTCACCATGTTATAAATAAATTCTTTTTGTATGATACTTTTGGGAAGAGTACTAATGGAGAAGATATTTTTTGGAGATATTGATGATATTCATGAATTAAAAATATTTTCTTCCATGTTTACAAAGAAACAAAACAATTATGGTCCTCAATCGTGAGTTCATATAATGTAATGAATATTCATATAAAAATATGTAATATCTAGGTAATGGGAGATAGGGTTCATATAGTTTGTATCAGTGGAATGGATTAGTTATCATTTGGAAACAAGGATAAGAAAACATTAGTGAGATGCCTATGGATATTTCTATGGATATGGAAATATATGTTTCTAAGGATATATATAATAGTGATTTAACGTATAATAATGTGTCCTAGAATTTTGTTATATGATAAATTATGTGAATTCAAGGAATGTAAGTCGATGTGCCTATGGAAAATAGCTACGTTGGCGTAATAAATTTGAAAATGGAATAGTGATATCAAATCGATCATCTCCTATTGCAGGAAAACATGCATTGCTACAGACCATGTATAAGACTATTAGGGGATATGATTTAGAAATTAACAAACTTAGTACAACAATCATGAAGGTTTTAAATATATGATGATAATGAATGTCCTAGGATAAAACTATGTTTTCATAAATTAAAATGATGTTTTCATGATTTAGACATCACATAAGTGATATTTCTTGATTATGTGGTTTTAAAATAATGATTTTATTTTCACACATTATTTGTTTTGGTTTTAGTCATTGTATGGAACACGAAAAAATATTTGTAGCACCAAATATGATGGAATATTTGGTGATAATAAAACAAATTGTATAAGGACTGGAGAGTTAGATATTGTGATTATTCTTAATCACCAATCATGTTATATGATTAACAATGTGAACTTTAGTGAGATTATTAAACCAAAGAATAAGAGGAAGAAGAAATTTTATGAAATTTTATATGGAAATGAACCCATAAAAAATACTAAGATTATTATATATCAAAAATATTTAAAGAAAAACCGAGAAAAATATCTAAAATGGAGAGGATGATGTAATATGTGTGGAAAATAAGGTCATAGAGTGACAAACATTCAAGGATTTCAATAAATTATGTGTTGAGAACATGGGAATTATAAAACTAAATTCTTTAAAAAAATAATTATCTTCTATACCAAGGAAGGTCATAATCCATGTAAAACATTTATGTTGAAGGATTAAATTCTTTATTCATTTCAATTCATGGATTATTCCACATAATTTTTTTCCGATTGATATTTGGGTTTTATAAATCATGAAACATCTAATGATTTCTTTTTTTTTTGATGTGTATATGTGTCCACATAATATTAACTTAAGTTTTATGAATTCCATCATGGGATTATATTTTTTATGTTTATTATCTGTTCAATATCTGAGAAAAACCTCATATGGTTTTATTTGATGGTATTTTTTCCTGTTTAAGGATATTTTAGGATCATTTATGGAAATAATACCCCCTTGTTTTGAGAAGGAATAATTTTTTATTGAAATATGACTATATATATTTGTTAATCTTTATGAATTATATTTTCATTGATGTTACCATAATTTTCTGTTATTAAAATTTCATAATTACTTTTAATATAGTTTTAGAAAAAGGATAAATTGTAATTCATGATATAACCTAATGTACACAGTAATGTTGTGAGGTCTTGAATCCAAAACATAAGGGAAATATGGTTATAATGAAATCGACTATCCACTATGCATGATTAATTCAGGTATGAAAATAGAAAGTTAGATATTAACAAACATGTATCCTGATTCTGAGTAATTTTTCAATTCTATTCTATGTTACAATGGTCTAAAAGTATTCTATAATGATTATCCTTACCATAAAAGAAATGGAAAGACATCACAATGGGTTTTGTTTTCAGACTCCTGATTACATCTATGGAAAATAATTCTACATGGGTTGTATTTGATCATCATATGAATTCATCAATATTCATATATATTGGATAATGACTCACTTGGGACACGGTTTATAGGATATACATTAAGGAAGTTGTATGGTTGTATGAAGTACCATATTTAATTGTATTTGATCTAGATATGAATATTACCTAGATATTTTTGTAAGGTATTTAGAAATATATTGATATAGAGTTCAGTTTTATCATTGAGTATCAAACTTAGAGAGGTTGTCTATCTAAGAGAACAATTAAAACCCTATAGGATATTATAAGATATAGTTCAATTGAATACAATGGTGGTTGGTACCACACCTTCCTCCACTTATGTTTCGTTACAAAAATGTAATATAATTTAGTATTTAGATGGTTCCTTATGAATCCCATTATATTTAATTTAATGAAGATGTATAAAGAATGATATTGGGGACTAAGATAGTTGATGAGATGGAAGGTAATTCTATATCTATTCTAACATGTAATGAGACACAAATATGAAAAAAATTTAATTATTAAATTCATTATTGTCATATGGAATTTGAATTTTGTAAAAAGGTTTTTCTAAAAATTTCTCTATGTATGAATGAAGGTAAAACTAATCCCCATGTAGATTGGATCCTTTGAATTTATTGATCATATCAAGACTGTATCATATCATTTGGAGCTTCAACGGAAACTCTCTTAGTACATGATATGATCCATGTATAACATCTGAAGAAGTATATATTTGATCCTTCACATGTACTAAACCCATAGGTCAAATCATAATATAATAATATTTATTTTTAGGAAAAATAATTAGAGACTCTATAATTGATATATAATATTCTAAAAAACCAGACCACTCTACTGGTTAATGTTTTGTGGTGAAAAAATCAGATTGTAAAAGTTATATGGGATCCTCAAGATGTAATGAGGCAGATGTATTCTCAATGGTTGGTAATAATGTGATGAAATTTTTAGTGTAAAATTTATTTTAAGAGGGGTAGAATGTAGAACCACTAGAATTTGTGAAATGTATATATTTAAAATAAATTTAATATTATTTGTATTTTTTACACACAACAATGAGTTTGGATTTCTTTATAAACAACATATTTTTTTCTTTTGTTACATGAAACGCTGAGATTAAATGAAACGTGACATATTATAATCACATAGAAATTGGAATAGGGGAAATGAATAATATTAAATAAATTATGAAAATATATGGCTTACAAACTTATATAAAATTAATTCTATAGGGACCAATTACATAAATGAAATATAAGAAAAATTTAAAAATAAAGGATATATTCTTCTGAATAACCATTTTTATGAAAAAACTATTTATACTCAATAAATTAAAAAAAATAAGTTTAGAGATGGATTTTAAATAAATTTATATGTATTATATTCAATAAACTATTTAAAATTTGGCTTATGTGTTTTCTATACAAGATATAGAAATAAATTAAATTTACACCGAAAACCCAAATTCTCAAAAATGATATTTTTTTCTCCATTTATGTACAATAATATTTGAAAATAATTTTTTAATTATTTATAAAAATTATCTAAAAAAAATTAAATCATAATATAAAAATTACCCTAGGTGGAATGTTTCATGTTTTTCAAATAATTATATTTTTTATAAATGGTTAAAAATATAGAATTTTAATTGAAAACATACTTTTGTTTTAAATTATTTATAAATTTTAGCTATATTTTAAATTGTGTTTTATGTAAAATTAATTCGAATAATAATCCATTACTCAATTTTAGGAAATTATAGTCAATACTATATTGAATTTGGATATGAAAACACTGTAAACATTTCAATATTTTCAATATAAAATCTCTCATTCTCATCACATCTGTAGTATTAATTTGAAATTTAGTTTGTTTGATTATACTAATTTTTTTTAGAAATGGATTACATATTTTTTTATTTTAATAATTTTTATATTCTAAAAAAATAAATATAAATTTTGACCAGAATTAATAGTGTAAATAGTAAAAATTAATCACCATAGTTACCGGGGTATAAAACAAAACATACATGGGTTAAAATGTCCTATAAAATTTCTTAAAAGATATTTTATAGAACTATTTATAAATTATAATTTCTATATTTATAATTTGGTCCATAATTGAAATTTTGGGAATGTGAAGATCTTGTTTTCACTTTTTCATTTCAGAACAGTTAAAGGTGTACCAGTCACCTCACTTATAAAAGGAATCCACTTATCCTCACTTATTTACACCATAAAACAAGTTTCTTTGACTATACCTAAAAATGTGACCACCAAAATTCCCTAAACTAGTCCTATAAAAATTATTTTGGTCATATATCTATCCTAGTAAGTCTTTTGGGGAGAACGTAAGGAGGATACCTGAAGAATAGGCAACTTCCATCAATGAGAATTTTTATTTTATTTATTCATATACATCCTTTAGTTATTATTGTACGATGATTATATAATAACGTCAATTTTTTCCATATAGTATTGTAGTTTTATTTTATCGTCATTAACAATAACCTTCTTCACTTATATCAAATGGATTATGAATTCTTTGTTTGTGTGTACAATGGACTACCGTCTCACAAAACAATGTAATTAGAATGTTAATTACTACCACTGATGGATGAAAATGGTAATGGAATATATATATATACACATATATGATATTTATGATATTATTATACTTATTGAATTATTATGTCACACTTACCTCTATACTCTCTATTTTATTGGAATATGATAACATCACTTATGTGTTTTGAGGACTACCACATCGCAAAGATATGTGATTCATTCATGGTTTACATGGAATTTAATTGTGGTGTTTTATTTGAAAATATTTCATCTATATGAAATAAAAATTATTATTTAATTATAATTTATCAATTAATTATTTTTGAATATGATAAAAATTTAATGAAGCATTCATGCATACATACTACATACCATTTCCAAAAAAGATGTATTTAATTTTATATCACTAAATTTTATGGACTAGTGTCATTACATTTATAATAAATATATATGAAATTTATATCATTGTAAAAATTATGTATATGATTAAACCATGATAAAAGTAGGAAGACCATAAATAAAAAATTAAAACTTACATGATGAACAAATTTATTATTACTCAAAACATAACTTTAACATATAATTTTTAATAAAAGGTTAATAAAAGTTGATAATTAAATAATATATGGCATGATATATATTTATATTGATATTTAATATATTTATAATAATTTTATATTTTTTATAGCTTTTGTTTTAATTTTTTTGAATGAAGTCAATACTTGTGGTCAGAGATTTCTATTCACTCAATCATTTATAAGATACATTTGAAAAATAAACACATGTTTATTTTATGTGGTGTATATATTGACCCAATTAAATGATATATAATTACTATCCAGCTTTTAATTGAATTTTAATTTTGATTTTATGTAACTATTTCTATGGGTTTGAGATTAAAAATATTATAAATTAAATAAAGTATTTTCGTCTCACTTTTATTTTCTATGAGACACAAGGCATATTCAACATGTGTATTTTAATGTGGTGATAATATTACCCATGATTTGATTTTATTTTTCATATAATTATATTTATTTTCATTTTCAAATATATATTAGGATCTATCTTTCATGAGGATTATAATTTAAATGTTTCCAAAGCAATAAATGATCTTTTTCCAATTTTACATTTTTGAGATATATGTATTGTTTTACACCTATTGTATTTTATGAGGTGTAAATGAAACCAATTTGTCATGTAATATCAGGAATTTATTTATCTACATGAAATTTTATGGTTCATTTATATTTATACCTTCATGGTACTTACGATTCCGCATTACCAAGGTGGTAATGATTTTTTTTATAACCTCATATTTTATCAGGATTGTTTTTTATTATGTTTTCAATGATATAATTTTATGACCCATCTCTCAATAAACTCATGTATTTCATTATAATCAGGTTATTTCATGATTATATATTTGTTCCTTCTTCTTCCAATCTCTATGTACTTAAGTGTAAAAAAATATTTTTTGATGAATAATTGTCTCTTCGGTTGAAATCCCATTTTCTTCAAAAACCATGTTTTCCAAAATATATTTACTGAAATGTTTTTGAAATTTTTTAAAAAATTTATTATAGAAATTTTAAAACTTGTTTATTTTTGAACAATTTTCTTGAAAGGAATATTCATATATCATTCCAAACAATGAACATTTATATTTTATTAAAGAAATTAAAAAATAATTGTTTTTAACATACACGATATGAATAATATCTCTCATTGTCATGACCTTTAAATGTTTTCGTGATTAAATTAAAATTTTATAATTTTATTTGAAATAAAAAATTTTCCTTAATAAATTGTAGATTTTTATATTTTAAACAAATTATTTCCAGATGAAAATTAATTTGAATATATATTATATTTAAAAAAAGTTTTTTTCAATGTTGATAGGGTGTTTTAATTTAGAAATGTGTTAATTAATTTTTAAATACTACATTATATGTTATTGTGGTTATTTTAAAATAAAATTATTTTTATAATGTTATATGTTTTATTATAAGGGATTTAAAAATAAAAGTTATGTTCTTCATAAAAATATTCAAGTAATATTTGAAAAATCATTGTCGATCTAATATGGAATCCTTTGATGTAACTTATGCTTAATTTAACATATGAAAGATGGATAAAATTAGTAATATTTATTTCAATTGTTTATGGTTATATTGTAGTGATTGTTATAAAATATATATCTTTTCCAGAGGTCATGATAAATTGAAATCTTTATAAAATTGATTTCATTTCATGTGTTACTATATTAGGAGTGTTTCATGATATTATAGCACACATGTGTATTAGTTTCATTATATAAATCATGGGAGCTATATCTCCCCCAAATTAATTGATAAACATTATATAATATTAGAGGTTACATAGGTGGTTAAAACAATCCTAAACAGAAGGGTATACGGGTGGTTATAACAAGCCAAAAAATAGGGTATATGGGTGGTTAGATAAAGATTGACATGTTATGAACGTATTGGTTGGTATCCTTGAAATAAGTCCTTTTATGATTATAGGTTATCAAAATTATTATTTCTTATGCTATTTATTTATCTTATGGATCATATTCCTTGATTTACATATGATTCGTGTCTTATGAACTGCCAATATTTATGTCATAAATCATGAATCTATTCTTTGATATAAAGGGTATGTATTTTAAATGTTATTTTCATGTTCTTATACATTTATGTTCATCTTATTTTTAATTATTTCTCTTTTATACACTTAATATGAATTTTATCTCATATTATCTTATGATTCATATCCCCTAGTTATGAGTAATGGTTTTAAGTAGGGTATGTTTTTGATGAGTACTAAATAAAAATACATTTATCAGAGATTTTGGATATCATTCATGAATTTAGAAGAATTTTCTCCATGTTTCTGATATCCATATACTATTATGTTCCATAAAATGTATTCATGTAATGTAATTAATTTTCATATAAAATTATATAATATCTATGAATGATAACCCTTTGGTACTAGATGATTAAGAGTTTATGGTTTGATGTCTTGAGTGTCTTTGTGTTTTATTATTTTGATTTTCCTTGTATGATTTCATTTGGATTAATCTTTTAATCTGATATGGTTTTTTTGGTTGTATATGTAGTTTAATTTTTCACTCATGTGTCATATAGTGGTTTTTAGGTTAAAATTGTGGTGTGGTTGTTTTACCATTAAAAAGGAAAATCATCCCCAAATGTTCTTGAATCTATTGGAATATATTTTTACTCTTTAGTTTCTTGGGGATGTCACCTAAGACCTAGTAATTCCCTTCCACTTCTTCCCAAGAAAATAGTTGAGGGGTGGGATGTTACATTTACCATACACCTTCAATCTTTACATTAGTTATGATCATGTTATCCTTTTTTTGACATAGGGATATGTATTGGTGATCTATATGTCCTTATTACAAACCAAATGATTATTACAAAGATGATAATTTATTATTTAATCATCCACCTTATTTATATAGATGGGTTATGACCATGTTATCCCTTTTATGGACATGGATAAAAGTATTGGTGTTCAATATGTCATTATTTCATTATGAATTATTATTGGTAATCTGACAATGTATTGTCTTACCAACCAAATTATCTCTCTATATAGGTTATGATCATGTAAACACATATATGAAAATGAGAAGAAGTATTGGAATTTTATTTTTTGATATTACAATATTGATGAATATAATGATATTTTGTTATGTATTTTTTATTCTTTTTTATCATATGATGTATTCGTTGGACAAATAAATGTGACATGTGGGGATCAAAATTATATAACCCTTCAATATATTAGTCGTGTTTAAAGAAGAAAACATGTTTATATATTTCATTATATCCCACCTGTAATAATATTTTTTTTTGAAAACAATATCACGGTGTTATTTCTTAAGATATTGAATTATATTTCATTATTCATTTAATCACTAAGGAATTAGTTATTTTTATCCATGTGACATTTTTATTTTCATCACTATCCATGGATTTATTAATCTCTTCATGTATGTAGATTATGGCTTCATGTTTCTTATTTAATACACTAGTATCACTTGTTCCATTATTATTTTGTGATAGATTCTAATGTTATATTATCATAAATGACCATCAAATCTCACCTTATTTTTTTTACTTTCCCCAGGAAACCTAGAAAAGAAATTGGTGTAATTTTAAACAATATTATTGAAGGGATAGTTATATTCTATCATTTTATACATGATTTTTTATATTTTTTTCAAATGTAATGTATGAATTTTTTAGTATTCAAAGACATGTAATCTATTAGATATTAGAGGGAATTTTGTATTTTTGTACCAATAATGTAATATAACCACCAATTCATGGTCTCTAGAGTTTAGGTTTTTAGAAATATATTCCATAAAAATTTACTTGTTACATGAAACATTATATATGTTTTAAAATTTTTAAGTAAAGAAAATAATTTAGATTAAACATTGATATATAATAATTAATAAGTGTATATATCCATTAGAGGTGTGGTCAAACATCAACCTTCAACCTAAAAAATAAAAAGGCTACATGGAATGTTCCATGAACAAAAACCTCATTCATGAATATTTTTCTATTTTTATTTGATCATCTGGTAACTCCACCTAGAATTTTCAAGCATCTACATAGCTCGTACACATTCCGCTAGTCATTTTAAACTCACCTAAGGCCATGTGGCCAAAAATTTCTAATTATACAAGGAAAAAGGTGTTAACCTCACTAAACACACCATTGGTCCTACACTCAGTAACATACCCAACACATGACACCATTTACATTACTAATTTTTTTAAAAAAAACATATATAGTTTTTTGGAAATTCATTCCTTCATGAAATTAAAAATCAAGAGCATGTGTGTGACATTATGGTAAACCCTCTTTATAGGTATAGAAAATCCATATCAATCATGGATTATTAGATGTTACTCTAATGGAATAAAATTCTTAATAATAGTGCATGAACTGGAGAAAATAAAAACAGAAGGAAGAAGAACATGAGAGGAATGATAGTGAGATATATAACCTGAATAACTATAAAAATACACAAAACAACCCAAAATAATTGTATTTGGAGGATAAAGTAAGAGTCAAGGGATGGATGTATACACAAAATATAAAGGAGGAGGGGATCCCCATTCTAAAAACAAATGTGAAAAAATTGGTAATTGACACCCTTAAAATACCTTATTATCAAGTGGGTGACACTAGAAGTGGTATAAGGCCATAAAAAAGCTGGAAGATATAAGAAACTATTAACTAGAACCCCTAACACCTTACCCTTTATCCAATGATCAACCACTAATTACAACAACCGTATGACCTGAATTTCATGTACAAAGACACCAGTATATTGTTTTTGAAATCTTGGAATTTTATTCTAATACTTGGTTCAAATTTTACACCCCAACCAATTTAAAATTAAATTTATACATGATTTTTAAAACCCGTAATGATAAAGGATCATACATCCTCTTCACTATGAAACTTTTTATACTCATGAAGTCTCAGTGGTTATCCACCCTTGCTTCATGTCCTATTCTAGCCTCCAGATCACCAATAACTCATTTTACTCAATATCAGAATATCAAAAAATATCCCATAGTTAAAATAACTTGAAAAAGATACTACTCATCAAAATATACTATACCACCCACCACAACCAACAAACTACCAAGATGGTTTCTGAACAAACACATCTACTAAATGAAAACTACCATGTCTTGATCAATCGACCAACATACCTTTAGCACTTCCTTGCATACAACTAATTTCATAACTAATGATTATGTGTAATTGTCCTACCCACCATTAGATGCACATACCAGAACATGTTTTAAATGGTCCAAATACCTATTCAATTTGGATTCAAAATAACAACATTAGAAAACCCATAGAACGCCAATACCACACCTTGTTTACAAATTCCAGAATAAAATGGTAAATTCGCACCACACATACAAATGGTACTTATATATGGTGGCCTTGCATAAAAAGCTATAGAAAATACATAAAAACTCCCAATAATACATGAAAAAAAAGAACAAATGTGGTTATAAACCCATCATATTAAATTATACAAAACAATGCAAGTGAAACCTCATCTGGCAGAATTGCCTTGTAAGCATCTAGCTTCCACTTATAATTCGTTACTAGAATCACATTATCAAAATTCCCATACAATTTATTGAAATACTAGATTGTTCATTAAAATAAAATAAATTATATACTAGAATACCATTGATGTTTAATTTTTTAATAATTAATCCACCATGTCAACTATCTTGTCAAATTGGGGACACTTATACCTCATCGACCTGAATCACACATGGATAACCCAATGTTTATCCCAAGTGTGACACTAATGATCAATATCAATCCAGAACCATATCTAATTTTTTTTATGAAATTCAATAAGGAATTAATATATAAAAAATTTATAAAACAAAGGAATATGGTTCCATTACGAGAGTCTACTAGATGATCTCTAAAGAAACATTGATACCAACAAAAGGGTCACATACCTGAAATCAGTGTGACACACCCCAATTTATGAGTGTACCTGTAAATTCTCAACTTAGTTTAAACATAAATCTGAAAATATAAATAATTTATACCCTCTACCATAATGGATAAACATGGAAAGCAATTCTTTCTCGATAGCCACTCAGAACATCACACATTGTCTTTTCTCAACTCACAAAACATTTTCCATGAAATCATCCTAAATCTCAAACAATGTAATGGATACACCCTCATGTGGCCAATGGTGTTATACATGCCACATGGATCATCATATGCCACTCATTTATAATAATAAAAAAACTTATTCCCACTTCCCAAAAAACATATTGATCCTCTTGAGCCATGATCATTTAAACTGCCTACATTAGAACCTTCCATTCATAATATCACCATTTATCACAATAGTGACACATCATATTATTTTCATAGGATCTAGTATAAATTATTGTACGATTTTAATAGAACCGTTGGTTTATTGATTACATAAGAATGCATACTGATTCATAATTTAATCTACATCATGTATAGCAAAGAACATGAGTTGCACACCATCAAAACTAGGCCAGTGTGACTAACCAACTGAATATGATCCCATTTCATGTCAATATAGTACAAAAAAATAACCCTCAATTCATATCATAAAATTTAGGGATTTTCCCTTATCCATTTATACCATAAACCACCCATAACCTAGACATTGTTCTCTAAATTGATGTGTCCATCCATAATCTAATTTTGGGTGTATATTTAAATTCAATAGGCCAGGCACTCAATCAGTCCGTACCAAAAAAACCCAACTTCGAAAGTTAACCTCTAGCTCACAAGGTTTTTAACACCCAAAAAAACCCATTTTAATATACATTCCCAAATATATACCTAGTTACACAACATGTCCACCAGTCCCATGACCTGAAGAACCTTACCATGCTTTCCATCACTAAGGAAGATATGTACTTCGGATAACTCCTCTCTCTCAAGTTACCCTCATATAAGATAATCCATTAACACAAAAATATAAAGAGTCATTTAACAAGGGTCTCAAGGTATCCCACATATTCTATAGTCTAGGAAATAACCTTGGACCAAAATCACATGATGCCTTACATACTAATGTATCAAACAACCATGAGATCTAATATTCAAAAACACCAACTCTAAGGTCCTCAAAAACACATTTAACATCTCATAAAAAATTAATTATTCCACAATAGAATTGATCCTAAAATATTATTAACATATGATATATTTCAATTGAGAATAATTCTATCCCCAGTTATTATATTCATAACTAAGGTCATCATCCCAATTGATATGTTTCAAGGGATCAGAGTCACAAAATTCAGTAAAGTCGGATTCCATTCTATGTTGTATGAGAAAAAAATATATAGTTTATTATTTATAGGTTAAATAATTGAAATTACCTTTTTAATAAGAAAAATAAAGGTCACTCACAGGGGGATGATCATCAAGGAATCCCAAGCCTAAATCAACCTATAGGGGTCATCACATGTTTGTGCATTGGGGACTACATTGTTTTCCTCATCATCAATCATCTCACCATATTTCTCCATATCCTATATACAATGTTATTATTTTTATTAAAAAAAATGTATAGTAAAAGTGTCAAACCTTCATGTTCAACCTGGTGTATAAAATTTTATAGAATATTAAAAAATTAGTAAATGAGAACTTTATCCTATTAGAAGTGACTTCCCTATAAAATTTCAAGGAATTTTATGTTACTTATTTATTATAGTTGCCTTTGATAATATATTTGAATCAGTAGGCCAATTTGTCCCATTATTTCATGTACTCATAAAATTTTATCTTCTTATCATTAAATCCTCGATCAAAATTAAATATTTCATGTCAATCCAATCACCCAACCCCCATGTTTATGTCCACATGAATTGGTTTCCCATTCATCCCTTCCACATCATTACTAGAGGTATGAATAATCATGAATGTCTCTAGTATCTCTCTGCCATAGTGTATAAGGAGGTCCCATGATTTTTTTAATTTCCCTTTCATATTCTTCGCACTACAATCCAACAATGATCATCAATGAGGATTCACAAATTTCATCTTGCTTTCCTAATAGCGCAAATGTTCCCTCCTTGGAATTTAGAATCAGTTTCATGTTTTTCTCCCTCTAAGATCCCAATTCTCCTACCTCATTCTATAAGCCTTCATCCAATGATATACACTCTTAAACCTCAACACCAATCGCAAGAGTTTTTAATTACTCTAGGGAGAGTTTTCTTGGGTACCAAAGTGCAACAATGACCAGATTTGGGTGTGAATAGAGAAATTAGTAAGCAATAACCAACACGACCCTGATAAATATAAAAGAAACATAGTGATATGTTCATATGATATGAAATAAATAAAAAAATAACTATTTGAAATAAACATATAATCTATAATCCATCATTAGGTCTATGAGAGTAATCATGAATAACTACTATGAAAACAATATAACAACTTTATGTTCTATCACCATGGTATTGAAAAAATACCCCACCACTTCACTCTACCTGGAATAATATATAATGATCTAAGAAAATATCCATCCTAGTATCAGAACATGGATAATAACCATTCCCAATATATTATGGTTCATGGAAATAGATCTCCAGTAGTGCGGGATACAAGTCCATTCTCATTGATGACTACACATGCCCCCAGAAGCTATCACATAGAAGGAACATTTTCATTTTCCTAGAACTAAAATCCTAGAACCAAATAAATATCATTTATATTAACTTTAAATATAATTGTAAATATTAAAGGAAACATGTTTCAGCTGAATTATTAAACTCATCATCACTATCCATAACCCATCTGCTCATATGAAAGGCACTGATTCTATGTAGAAACCATTAACCATCACTACCCATCACTCAAACACACCTATTCAATGTCAAATATGATTATGGGAAACTACTCATGTGCTAGGACAAATACATATGTTATGGAAACCTACTATGGTTGTTCAAATAATTTTATAAAATTTGAATGATTCTAGGGTCCATTATTAATATATCTCAAACATATGGTAAAAAACTCATCAATTGTGGGTAAAAAATTTAACAACCTAGTATCAATTATCCAATGAATATAATGTTTCTCAATGGTACCCACACTTCCCAACAGGGTTTCTCCACTCATGTCATGACTCACCTCTACATGGAGGTAGCCAATGGCTCCTCATCAATTAAAATTATCCCACAACAAACCCATTCAAACATGTCAATGGGTCTATATTCCATAGGGATTAACAAAAAATAGTCATTTCCTTATCTATTTAAGGATATTGAATTCAATATTTTTCTAACTTTACTAAGTTCAGGAAACATCATATGCATTTAACAATTTACACTTAAATTATACAATTGAGTCTAAATTTACTATAAAATTATTAGTAGGAGATGATCACCCTTAGTGGAATGGTTGAACATCTATATCCACAATAAAAAATCTAAATCCATTGGTTATGTTTTAGGACAACCTACCCCACCATAGATTCATTTCAACTATTTAATTCACAATTCAATAGCATCGTATGATCTTTCAAAGAATCAACCAATCATTTCCACATTCTCCTTGTAATAACATACTACCTTGAGTCTTCAACATCCAACAACTGCCTATTATTTTAGTAATATAGTACTGACCACCCCGAAAACACACCCAAACCTACATTTACCTAAATACCCAACACACTTCACCATTTATATCACCAAATTAATTAAATTTCAAATTAAAACTATTGAAAAATCCAAGGCATGATGTACCACTATTAATCCCTATGATCTCTCATTTTTCATAAATAATTTTTTGTGTTTTATTAATGGGATTCAATGGTTATCAATTAGTATTTTAATAAATTTTACTATTATTTTCAAATATATGATATTTAACAAAAAAAAATTTGAAATGGATTAAAATGAGGAATTTTAATGTCATATATACATTATAGATATATTTTTTAAATTATATTTCAAGTTTTTTGTTCTTTTTTTGAATATATTAAAGGAAACAATTTATTGGCATGATGAGACAAACCTCAACCAGTGGAAGTTGGCCATATAGCTAGATCCAAAGGTTATGAGACACCAAGAACACAACTAAGTAGGCCAGCTTGATCTAGTGTTGTGAGGCTGTATAGGTGACCATGGCCATGTAGTGTGTGTTCTATTTGTAAAAACATAAATGGAATGAGGGTGGGCCTTAGAAATAGAAATATGCAATTATAAGGTGAGTTTCATGGTCACAAGTGCATGTACATATAGAAGTCTACCATTATGTAGGATTATAAGACCAACCATCCATCAAGGTGACCATAATTCTCCCTCTGATCACATCCATGATTCTTATGTGGGAAGAACACACTATGGAAAGAATTTGTTTTTATCAGAATTCTTTTATCCCATATCGGTCACTCATTCCCCTGATTAGACACATTAGAGCTACTATCTCTAACACTACTCCACCACTCGATGTTGTTATCCCTCATCCTCAACCACCAATGACAACCATTTCCACTATAGATTGAGATTTGATCATGCTAAAAACTATTTACTAAAGGTCGAGACCACCATGGATTACCTTCAATGTCTTACATGACCCACATGAAGCACATTTTAATGCTTCATATATCAAATATGAAAGAAAATGATTCAAGGTGTATCCCTTAATTTTTTCATGACTTAAGTAAATAAACTACCGCTATCAAACCATCCGGACCACTGTGCCACACTATTACATTCCATGAATTCCCCAGTGAATCCATGAATTTGATATTAGTGATTTCTAAAGGATATTACCACACACTGAAAAAAATTGAAATCCCTATATCTTCGTATGCATCAAAATTTACACCATCGGGTCTCACAGGTGATTCAAAATACCCATGTTCAACCATTGAAATGGAAATATTTAATGCCTGAAGATAATGAATTATTTTTCCTTATACAATAATAAAGGATTGGATGTGATGAGGAGTCAAGAGGAGCTGTTTCCTAAAACTTTTTATGCATTGTATTCTTTTAATAATTTTTTTAATTTTTAATTTTTCTATAGTTTAGTTGAGTTATTTACCCGAAATTCAAGTATTATTTTCACTATAGGTTTTCCATCTAATTTCACCAATCATTTTATTATTCTTCTTGTTATTTTGTTATGTAATAATTTGTTATGTTTTTACTTTATTTTAGTTTATTGTCTTTTCATTCTCTCTCCCTTCATTCTTTTATAATCTGTTTTTAATTCTTATGTTTTTTATTCTTCTTCATTTCATTTTGTTTCTTTTATTATTCACTTATTCTCACTAATGTTATATCATATCCTATATAATGAGGAGATGACCTAAGGGTTGGCCCAAAGGAGGCAATGTGTTATATAATTATTTATTAGAGTATATTTTTTATTAGTGGTATATATGAGTGATATGTATGGGTTTGGTAGTTTTCCACCATGAAATGAAACTCGATTATATTTTTATTTTTATTTGTATTTTTCCCCTTCAATTAATCAATATATTTTATATGTTTTATTTTAAATGATCAATAGATGAAATGAAATACAATGTGTTTGAGTCCAGGAGGATGTCACACTCTCGATTGAGGTGTTTAATCCACCTTGATTATAAATGGATATGGAATTTAGATTTCATATAATTTAATATTTTAAAACTTCTAAAAAAAGGATAGAAATTCATTCCTCAGATTTCATAATTATATTATCAAAATAAATGTATTCATATAATAAGTAATAATTTTATGGGTCAAAACATAACAGAGGGATAGGTTCATTGATTATATTATAATTCTATTCCAAATTACCTGACATGGTAGAATTTAATGTTTTTGATTAATTTAGAAAACAAATAGAACAAAAAAATATCTATTTTTTCATTGAAAGATAAAAACAACAAGAACAATTATTTAATCAATGAATTTTAATTAACAAGTAGACAAATGTGAATCTATTCAAGTGAGATGAACCTTGTCAACTACTGTTCTACACTAGGAAATGATTTGAAAATTTTATTTTCGACACCCCACAATAAGTGTGTGATCAAATTTAGAAACACTGGTATGGATTCAATTAGTGTTGATTTTCCTTTGATATGAAACAATTATATAGTTTTCATTACTCTAAAAAAACCCAAAACAATTTCTTACTTTACATGTTCGAAAGATTCATTCAATTCATTTATCAATTACACATAGGAGAAATGACTAGTTTTTTAATAAAAAATTTAAATAGAGTACATTGTATATAAATTTTTTATGTTTGGGTGATAATTTTGACAATCATACCACATGGTATAGATATTAAAAAAAGCATCACTGGCCTGAGTGAGGATATTAGAAACCAATTTTCAAATACATAGACGAGGAGTTAACTGAGTTATCCAAGTACATAATATAAATTTATTAAGTGGATAAGGTATAATAAGATACTTAAATCGATCCCCAAAACCTTTAGAATAACCCCTTCAAGAGAAAAATTAGAAAATAGTGGACAATAGCAGAGCATGTTGGATAAAATCAAATAAAGAATAGAATAACTAGAGTAAAAATTAGAATGGAAAAATATTTATGTATCTAAATCCAAAGGGAATCCTGACCCTAATCATAATTAAGAATCTGTGGTATTTTTAAATTTCACTAATAAGATTCAAGAATTTGAGTCCGAATTCAAAGGCCTTAAACATTCCAACTATTTGATGAACCAGATCCAAGAAGGCCATGAAGAGCTAGAGTAGATTTTTTATGTGGGTGATTTTCATATTGAGATACATATGGGTGATCAACAAGATTTAGAATAAATATGGAATGATTATGAGGAACAACATAATCTCCCTGTTCTATTCAATGAAGGAAAATCATCCCCATTTAATATCTCTCTATCCACATAAGAAGTGGAAGTCACCCATGTGGTTGAATTTTGTAGAAAATGTGGAGGAGCCCGACTACCTAGTTCCATACACTATGATCAAATTCTAAAAGGCACTGAATAGTAAAGAATAAATTGAAAATATCAAATTCAAGGGAGATTATATAACCATAATCTTTGTATAATTCTATTTTATTCAATCTTAATTTAGTATTAACTCCCATTATTTTTAATTTTCAGTTACAACCAATATATATTTTTCCATAGAGGATGATGAAGAAACAAATATTGAGCTACTAAGGAAAAAATAAAACATCCATAAGCAATTAAACATGCAATTATTTACTACATTGAGGAAATCCAAGTATTTAAGCCTGAGGATAATAAGTCAATGATAAATCATATTGAATGGGATAATATTTATTTCCATTTTAAATATATAAATTATATCCAATCAAAAATACATTTTAAACACCCCTGTTAAAAATTCAATTAATACCTCCCATATTAAGTAATAACTATGAAAGAATGAGGATGTCTCTTAATTAGAAACCAAGAAAAGGGATGATAAAGATTTCATCCTACCCTTTCCATGAAATATATACCCAATTTTAATGGCAATGGATCATGCTTACCATATCCATGAATCATTAATCACTAAAAAAGATGTAAAAGATTGGAAATGGACATGTTTTGGTTAAAATCATAGAATATCCATCCACCATTACACTGTGGATAATAATAGGCACTTCACCATGGAAGAAGTAAAAATCCATAGCCCACTTGGGGGAACATACCAAGATTTATCTTTCAATTTTCTTTTTAAGATTTCAGTTTCTTTCTTAGGACTAGTTTATAATATATCCCCACCTTGTTTGTCATTTAGAGATTCATTGACATGATCCATTTAATTAACATATTAAGTTATTTTATATGAAAATAATGGAACAATGAATACCATAATGAGTGGTGGAAGATGAATATAACTTTAGAAGAAAATTGATTTTACATTTAATGTTTATCTTTTAAACTCCATTTTTTTCTTCTAAATACTGATATATTGATTTAAATATGAAATTGCATTCCCATGCATTGAATTTATTCTTTTATTAACTTATGTAATATACATGAGTATTATAGAAACCATTTTATTCCATGTTTTATATTTCATTGATAATGATATTGATTAATTAAAATAGAAAATATAATAACTAAATTGAAACATGGATATTAAAATGATAACTCATGTTTTGAGAGGATTAGTTTCTTTATATAAATGAAATTTCCATACCATTTTTCAGAAACTAAATTTATGAAATTCTTATGACTTGATTTTTAATTATTATTCATGAAATGAGTCATTTTCAAATTTTATATATTCATTTCCATATTGGATTTATAGAAAAAATATTTCCTATTTTTAATATAGCATATTTTTTGTGTGATCTTGGGGGATTCCACCTATTAGATCACGCATTGGAATTTTCAAATCTTTAACTACGCCAAAAAACATTTAAAATGATTGTGTAATATTTTGATAATCCGTGATCATTGAGACCACCATATATATTAGTATTTATTTAACCCTTGGAGACCATAAATGAACATTATAATAATTATTCTTGTTTCAAAACATTTTTTTCCATTTATACCCTACTTTTAATATTCTCATAATTTTTTGTCGTTGAAGTTTTAGGGTAAGGTATGTCTTAGTGAAAGGTATTAATAACACTGTATACAAAGTGTGTGAGGGTTTTATATTGGTTTTTAAAGAATAGAAAATGTTATTCATTCAAAAATTATACAGTTCATTATTTTCCTCTCTTGAATAAAAAAATATACAAAAACGTGATTTGTCATAGGAAAATAAAATATAACCATTACTAAACATATGGTTTTGATCATATGTGGAATGTAACATATATGAGGTCTATTCAAAGCATGAATGATCCCATTTAATCCATGAATGACCCTATGTAATCCATCAAATCTAGAAGAGTGTTGACATAAGAATTTTTCTCACATGCTACAATAAAATAGGAATCCCAATATCCTCCAGTGTTTCAAAAATAAAATTGAAAAGTACCTAAGATATTAAAAATATACATGTTGAAATTATTAAATGAATGTATTTAAAGGATAACAATTATGTATTATTATTTTTCCTATTAACGAAAAAGGCTTAACCATGAGAACGAGAAGAAGAGAGAAGGTGATGTCGATGACTACTGCTCCATTGTCTTACTTTTCATAATTTTTTATTTTTTATTTTTTAGTTATGTTTAGTTATCTACTTGTAATTCATGTATTCTATTTCTAACCAAAGTATTTCCATACTATTTTAACAATATTATTCATGTTCTTATTCTTATAATTTCATTATGTATTATTATTTTATTTTCTTACATTCTTTTATTTTCTATAATTCTTTTTTCACTACCTCTTTCTCTCTCATACTTATTATTATATTTTAATTTCAATTATTCTTTTGTTTGTTTTATTATTCTTCACTCATCCATATTTTTTTTATTATTTTCTTCTCTTCTTCTCAAAAGTTTTTTCTCTTACCCTCAATAATGAGTCAATGACCTGAGGAATGGCATAGGGGAGGTTATGTGTTCTTAAAATCTTTCTAAAATTTCATTTTTTTCATGGTATATGCGAGTGTCATGATTTATGTAGAGGTTTTATGTAATGACATGAATGTCAATTATATTTTTATTGTTATATTTTTATATTTTCCCAAACATTTATTAGTCACAATCTCTTTACTTGATGGATTTGATATGATCAATAGATGAACTATCATATGATGTAACAAGGTCCATGAAAATGACACAATTATAAATATCATGTTCAATCAACCTTTATTATAGTTGGAGGAGGAATTTATATTATATAGGCATTCATGATTGAAAAAATTAAAAATAAAACTTATTAATTCAATCATCATGTTTAATAGTTGTATTATGAAGAAAAATATAAAAATATAAATACTAATATTGATAATGCTCAAAACCTAACCATGTATTAAGTTATTTATTTATAATATTATTATTTTTATCATTTCATGGTAAGGTGAAATTAAATATATATTATTTATTTTATAAAATAAAAAAACCCTAAAATATAATTGGATTGAAAAACAATAAAAACATATAGTTCTTAGATGAATTTAAATTATTAAGTAGAAAACTATGAATCTACTCAATTTATATCACCTTTATTAGCAATTGGGATACCCTATTAAGAAATTCTAAATTTTAATTTTCCACATAGCATGATTGATGTTCTATCAACCAATAAGTGGAGATATGAAAATGTATTTAGGAGACAACCTATTAATAGGTTGAATATAAGCCATATAATGTTCAAACAATTCAACTATGCTGTTGTGGAATAGGCTTCAAAACCCTATAACAAAAAATGGTGAAAATAAAAATTAGAATGGAATATGATTAAGGAAGGAAACTATGTGAGATATGTACCAATAAATATTATAATATTCAATAGAAAATCCCTAAATCAATGAGTTTTAACATTAAGAATAAAGGAGAGGTGGTTATATTTACACACTAAATAGAGAGAATAGAGGTTTTAACCTTACTAAAAACCCAACAAGAATATTGGAAATTTTACTCCCAAAAGGACACCAGCATCTGTATTGTATTGAGCCATTAACAAGCCTATAGATATAGGCTACTATGAACCATTGGCCTAACCACCTGTCCATTCCTTCGATGCTCATTTAATACTTCAGAATACCTTTTGACCTCCATTCCATATCTAAAAACACATGTTTGTGGTGTTTAAACTCTCCGAATTATATTCCAAACCCTAGTTTAAAATGTTTCACCTAAAATTAATAAAAAAATAAAATTATCTCTAAAATTAAAAATCCATAAGAACACAAGATCATATAATTGAATAAAAAAACTAGTTGGATTTGAACTCTATATGACCTTATTCAAACATATAATTTCTATTACTCAACTAATAGATTACATTTAAATATATAATAAAAATTCATATATATATATATAAATTATATATTGTTTAAAAATAAAATATATATTATTATTATTCTGAAATTAATAATTAACAATAATTGTAATTAACCATCACCTTCTTATGGAGGTTTTAATAAATCATTGATAGTTGGGTTCCTGTAGTTATATTCAAATATAACATTAATAATAACGTGAAAAATTGAAACCTTATTGTTATGGTAAGAAAAAAATGACTATAGGGGGACTTATAGCAATAGTTTTATGTAAAACATGATAATAGTGGATTCTAGTACGCTTGTTGTACTCTTCTCCTGCCCTTCTGAAATAATTTTCACATAGTGGTATGGGAACCTATATAGTGATAGTTTATGTTGAATATTGTCTCTATATTACTGTATTATTATATTTTAATAAAATATCAGAACAATTTATGTCATTTTCATGAGGCTTAAAATCATGAAAATAGATCCATAACAACATTGTCAAATTCTAGTAGTTTTTTAGTTGGTTACTAAGAAAAAAGTTAAATTGTACATTAGATAACTTATAATAATAATATATATATTATCACATTATGATTTTTCATCAATGTAACATTAATATGATAATTTACTTAGCATATTTTTCACATCGAATGTTTATAACTATTCACCACTATTGTGGGATCCAATAAAATCATTAAAAAATTCTTAATCTTATGTAAAATGGTCAAGATAATATTTATTTTGATAGAACATAGATAATGTTTTTCTATTTGTTTTTTGACGATAATAGTACATTAATACTTCTTCACATGAAGCTATCAGTTGGTAATTTACAAGAAGGTTGGTTATAGGAAATAAATGACAATAGGTATTCCACATGTTTTATGTATAATTGGTTATTAACAAATATAAAAATGTGTATTATTCTATGTAATTGAAATTATTATTAATGTTTTTCATGAATCACATAATTTAATGTATGTGTGGAAAATGTGAATACATATACTAACAATGGCTTAGCATATGTTAGGGGCACTAAAAGGGAGATGTTAGTAGTTGAATAAGTCAATAAATAATTTTATTCCTTCCATTTTAATGAAATTATAAATCTCTATCACATTTATTTAAATAGAACTATCTCATTAAATACACGAACATTGTATTTCATCACAACTTCATTTTTGAAATTTTAAGAAATATAAATCAATTATATATGGTGATTACACAATTATGAAACCTTCTTGTTCACATATTGAGACAAGGGATTACATTATACAATAACATTAATAGGAAGGTTTTTGTTGTTTTAACATTAACTTATTTATCTATGTGTGCAATTATTTGTTACTAGAAACTGATCTTGGGCAATATGTATATCCTTCTAAAGCCCCTATAAATGACAAGAATAGGGTCACACACTAATCAAATCTAGAATCTCATTAAATTATACAAAAATAAATATTAAGAATAAATATTATTAATGGTTTACAGAATAATAATTATTCAAGTTATGTTAATTTCACAAATTCAATCACTATATATTTTTGTTTATATTATTCGACTTGAATTTAATATCTTTATTATAAATCATTAGTTGATAAATAAATATTTATTTATCAAACAATTATGTGAAATTATTAATCTAAATACTTATTCAGTTGTTTGGATATTAAAATAATTATTTTTAGAAAGTTATGTTAATAATATATTTTTATATATATTTACGAATAAAAATATTTATTTGAATAAATATTTTATTGTTAAATGGTTGATATGTTCTGAAGAGGATTTATGGACTAAGTTAAGGGACTAATGAGAATGATATTATTTCATTAAAATAATTTACGTAAATATTGACTTATTTATTTAATAAATGATTTTAAAATTAACTAATGACGTTATACTAATAATAATATTGATATTGATATTGTAATTATACATCTATAATATAATAAAATGAATATTTGATAAAATCCATTACATAATTATCAAATTTAATCCCAATTATATATTCTAAATTATTTTTCTAGAAGGAGTGTGTTTTGATATATAATAGTAAACCTCTAAAAGAATTTTCTAAAGCCATTGTGAGAATACTTTCCTCCATACCTCTCAAGAATAAGATATAATAACATAATCACCTATTCACGAATAATGGAAAACAACATGAATCACTAGGTTTCTTTTCAGTAGCTCCCTAAATACCAACTTCATTATATATAAATTAATGGGGGGGGGGGGAAGTGTGGATAAAATAATAAGAATCCTTTATTAGATTCTTCACTAGAACAGTAACATAGAAATTATTTATTAAAAATTGATCCAGAAAAAATACTCTATTTTAGGTAATTATATTTTTAAATTATCTATTAATTAAATGTGAATGACCCCCTCATTGATATTTTGGGTTTCCCTTTTTATTTTATTATTATATAATTCACTATATCAAATTAATTATAATAGTTGTATACAAACCCAACACATCTAAAATGCTCTAAAACCCCAAAGCAGAATCATAGTAGACACATTATAATTTATAGTTATTCATTATTTTTTGATCAATTTATTACGTTTTGATTAGTTTTTGTTTTCAAATTTTTTTCCTTAAACAAAAAAGTAAATATAACTTTTTTGTTTGAAAACAAATGACCAATCCCAACCAATGAATATATGAATCATTATCAATGATTTCATCAATAGGTGAAATGATTATAGGGTGCATGGAATATATACATGGAGTAAAATTGTAATTACACATTTTGTATTAATGGACAACCACGTACGGTGAAGGCGATGAAAATCATGAGTAATAGAGTTTATTGTTATGAGGTTTCCTAATATTATGATCATGAAATGTGGTATTACATGGATTATATGTCTTATAGTTTGGGTACATGTTGTGTATCCCCACATGGTTTTAACTTCATCAAAATCATGACATGTTGGGTGGTCAAATACAGAGTTTCATTACACTCCATTTATTAACATCTAGTTGAGATATATCTCCATCCAAATATTATACACTAAGAATTTAAGTTTGTATTATGGGTGTCTAAAAGAATATTACAAGTCATGTAGCTAGGTGTACATTCTAAAAAAACCATGAAAGGAACACCATGAGATATGCATGTTGTGGGTGTCACCACATAAATAATTATAGTGAGACATACACTACCTTGTATGTTGATGGTTGTACTCATTGTGTGATATGTTTCATTCTATATGAGGTACATTGTACGAATGTTTCATAACATTATGTGAATATAAGTTATTATTTTTTATCTATATAAATTATGTGACTATATATCATATAAAATTAAATTTAAATATCAACTACTTCACAAACTTGTGTATAGGAACATTCCATGTATATTTATTGAATGAATTATGTTAAAAATATATAGCGACCCAATATTTTCGTATATAGACATAACATATCATTTTATGAATATTAATTACATTAAGAAATCACAATCATGATGACTGTAATATAATAATGTTTTTGGAAACATGAAAAAACTAGTTTATATGTAGACTACTTCATCTCCCACTATTATCTTCAGAACTATCACCCTTTATAGACATATTATATGTAATACATTTTATCATAACAAGAGGAAATAAAACATAAGAACGATTTAGAAAATATGATAAGCAAGGGTAGAAAAGGGAGATATATAAGAATAACATGAACATAAGGGTATGAAAACATGATTATAACATTTCATAACTATATCCCACATGTCTAGGGATACAATAATAAGTCATTGAATTATGATTTGCGGTTCATTAGACATGAATAATAAAGGAATCAAAGAACATGATCCAGAGAGAATAAAATTGGCTTACGACATTGATTTGTTGTAGACAAATAAGCATATATAATCTTTTTTCAACAACACCCACAAATATAGTCATAATAAAGAAGGCTTTGACAGAACACCTGTGTACCAACATTAGGCTTGGGATGACCTCTCGTGGACCCTTTATTGAGCTTGGTATAACCCCTCATATACTCATTTAGATCATATAACATTAAAAATTATATAATTCACTAGAGGGAGATATAGGTCACACCAATGAAATGTTGAAAATAATATATTCATGTGTTAAAAGAACATAAAACATCTATCACATCATAAACCATTAGATGAAATGGATGTCATAAACATTTCAACATATCAAAACCTATAGAAAAGAGATTATTTTTATAATAATTTCATCATGTCATCATATAATAACACATAAAAAAGAATGTGTTTAATAATAATTCTTTCATGTTAGGATCCATGTAAGAGAAATGGGTCTTATATTCATTTTTCATAATAAAAAATTCCAATAAATAATAATAATTGTATAATTGGTTCTTATGCCTTGTAAAACTTAAGTAAAATCAATATATATAATAAGGATTCGAAAATGAATTTAAAATATCATTTAAAATATTTCTTTTTTAAAATATCATTTATTTAAAAAAAATTAAAACATAAAACCTTTTGAAAATCTATTTCTTTTAAACTTGTCTAGAAATATTATAATGGAATATTTAAATTTAATTTAAAACATTTCATAAAGAAAATCTACTTTTTGTTTTGAAAAAATGATTTAAAACATAGAAATAATTTTTTTTATTTTAAAATAACCTTTAAATTTGTTAAAGGAATATTCAAATGAAATAATGGTCACGAGGATGTGGAGTTTTGTCCATGTCATACATGTTATTAAAAATCCTCATTTTATATTTTCTATATATGTGAAATGATATTTGTTTTGTAAAAATATATGAATATACCATTATCTTCTTCTTAAATTTTCAAAAATGGGTAAAAATGAGTTTTAAATATCATAGGATAATATTAAAAGAACATTGAAAACATTTTTTTTGGAAATCATGGTTTTGGAGCTTTCATATTTCTCATTGAAAGGAGAAGTAAAGCTATATTTTAATAAAAAAATACACAATTAATTCAAGAATATAATTTTGAAAAATTGTAGTATTTATATCATGAATAACCATAGTATAAGATAATTCATGAGTTTTTTTTTGAGATTTGGATCATAAGATTTTATTATCAAAAATATAATCATAAACAATCCCGATACACAATGAGATTTTAACATAAAATCTTTACCACTTTCGTAAATTTAAATCATAATGCCATTTAAAGAGATAAAATCTAATTTTTATGTAAATAAAAATAATATTTAGTAGAAAATCATAAAATACATTCATGGATAGTATATACATAACATAATATAAATATATTGTTAATATAGAATTTGTCTCATTAACTTAAAAATTGATACCAAAATCCCATAACTTTTTAGTAATCAATTGAATTCTAAGACCAAATAAAAAAATAAAGTTAAACATTAAATATAATTAAAATAATGAGATTAGGGATATAACATGTCCATGGTGTAGTGTATACAAAAAAAAATAAATGAGTGGTGAATTTGAATATGTCACCCAGAAAAAAAGGAGACACAAAAAATCCTTTATCTTATGTTTTGACTTCCCTAATTCATAGAAAACCCAATTTATAATAAATACAAGTCTATTAATAATATATTAAAGAATAATATTTATAAATTTCATATTATATTTTATATTCAAATGACGTTTTATTAACCGTTTATTAATGATTACATTTTATTGTTACGTTTCAGGTAATAACCGTTTTGTTTTTCATATATGTTTTGATTTATTATTTTTGGTCCATATAAGTTGATAATTATTTAGAAATAAAAAATTATTTAACAATGATATAATTATCATATTTAATAATTATAAATTCATTTATACTAATTAATTATATTTATTTATGGAAAATTAAATATAATATTTATGGAGATTCTAGGAGGTATGTACGCATGAACATTGTAGCCATTTTTTATTTGATTGAATGGAATAAATATTTATTATATATAATGAATATAGAATATTTTTTATGTCACATATATCAAATATTTTAATTAAAATCGTGCTTTTAATCTTTTATGTAATGTTTGAATGAATTAAATCACCTCATGATGAGGTAATCCGCTGTACACAAGAGCGATATTATCGTATACCTACAAAATGTGGAGTAGGAATGTATGTATGAAATAAAAATTCCATAAGGTTAATAATATCATTATTATTACTTATAGATAATAAATACATTATAATATGAAGCAAGATAGTTGGTAATGTAAAAATGAATGACCTCAGTTAGCGGGGTGGTAGGTCACCGTTGTCACAAATAATGATTTTGTAACCCATTTGATGGAAGTGGAGATAGTTATAGGTCATTAAATTTAAACAAAAATATCTAATTATATGAAATATAATAATTCTTTTATATCCTAATGGTATAAAAATAATTTATTTAGCTGGATGAGAAATAAAATAAAATAACTTGTTGATGAATGTTATCTCTTATACATTGTTCACCTTTGGTTTGTAATAAATGTATTCCCATGTTATCTTTATGTAAAAAATAAGTCATATAAGATGACAGGTTGTAAGATATGATGTTATTTATAAGGTGTTTTTATAGATAAATTGTTTTAATATGTGATTTGGAGAGGAGAGGGGAAACCATTCATAAGTGAGTGTGATGCACACATATAATTATTTTGAAAAGAAAAATTTGACATTTTTTTTAGAATGTGATAGGAGTAAAAGTTAATGAAATTTGAAACGCTAACATTATAGAGACTAAATATTTCTATAAAAATTATTTCATAGCTTTTTATAGTTATTTTGAATCAGTATATTTTTAATTTAACCCCATGGTACACCCATTATTTACTTTAACTGTGGGAATTTATTTTTTTATATTTAGTATAAATTTTGGGAAAATATTAAATTAAAATTATTAAATAATGTAAAGTATCATAATTAAAAATATAGAATATATTTCTCCAAATACCGTTATTAATTTTTAAAATATTTAAATAAAAATTAATCCCATATAAGCAACGAGAAAGTGGGTTATTAAAGAGAAAATGTTCAAAACATTGTAATGTTTTTATATTGAAATTAAAATTGAAATTTATTCAAATAACCAAAATTGGATTAATGGATATATAATTGAAATAATTTTACTTTAATAATTATTTAATATATAATTTATCTTTATAAATAAATAAAATTAAAAAACAATATTAAAAAAAATACATAATTTTTTTTATTCACCAATAAATGATGTTTTTTTGAAAAATACCAAAAATTAACCATATGATAATTTATTCATTATGTTTAATAAAATTTATAATTTTTTTTTATAAATATTTGAATAATTAATTTTATTAATGTAAAAAAAATCATTTTTTAGGAAATAGTATTTTTGAAACATATAAAGACTTTACCAAAAATTATGTACTTTTTATGAATATTTTTACATTATATAAAAAATTTTAATTTTAATTTGAATATTAGTTATTATTATTCATGTCATTATGTATAATTGAGAGGTTAAAACTTGCAAATTTAAATAACTATATTAATATTATTTAATGGATTTATTAAAAATCTATGTTGTGTGCAATGCATGCTAACCTAGTGTTGCCTGTAACATATGATTAACATGGTTTTTCATGTAACACAGTATTAAAATAAATTCCATTACTTCTAAAAAAATAAAAATTCATAATAACATTGGGGGTTACATTATTCCCACCTTAAAATGAATTTCTCCCATGATTTTTTCAATATTATAGAGACAAAAGAGGATATACCTACATCACCATATCCTTAATATCCAACATAGCTTCATAAAACTATTTGTTTCACCAGAAAAATTTAACTATGTGCGTGGTATTTTTTCATTGGTATTTATCTATATGATTCAGAATCTTCATTGGTTGTTCCTCATAAGAAATACCATTCTCTATTGGTTTGGCCACTCAGTTCAGTACACATGATGGATCAAGTATGAACTTCCACCTGATATTTATATGGAACACATCATGGTATTGAGAGATATTTGGTGGATGTTACTAATTATAATATTGTATCAGGATGTGATCAGTTATTTTAATGTGACCAATTTAATAATTTCTTAGTTTTCCCTTTTTTATTCCAAAAATAAATTCATTTAAGGACCTTCTCACAAACAAAAATTTCTATATTTCTTCGTCAAATATAATCACAACATTTTTGTATATATTTTGAGGTAATTACAAGTTGTGTAATGGATCTAAACATCTCTATCATTTGATCTATCATAATTCTTGAGTGAATTCTATTGTTTCATGAAAACTAAATATGTGGAAGGTTTTAATCCCAACCACATTTAAAATATACTGAACATGATGTTAACATATCTTATGTTAGGTCCATAAGGCTGAATACCCTGAGGGGGGGGGGTGAATCAGGGTATGAATAATTTAAAATTTAAGCCCGTTGTAATTTTGTTTCACTATTAAGAAAAACACTCTTCTCTCTCTTTCACGTTGCATAATATAAACAAAAAGTAAACCATGCACAGGACACATCAATTTCTTCTTGGTTCACCCTCACAAGGCTACGTCCATGGAGCATACACTGGCAATGTGCCGATGTACCAAATCCACTAAAATCTCACTGTTGTTTACAAGGTTCAGGCTAGATCACTTCTATGCGCAGGCTTACTTCCTTTACAATGTTTGCTGTCAGCTCACTACTTTCCCAAGGGTCACTCCCTGTTTCTCTCTCTCTGGCTCACTACCGGTGGAGAGGATCACCTTCTTCCTCTTCGTTTCCTCACTGTTGTGAAAAGGATCCACTCACAGTTTATAGACCTGTAGGTCTCTTCATCATCCCTAATTAATAAATTCTATATTGTATTTGAATGCTCTGTTGAATTCCAACATTCACCCATATATGAATCTCTCCTTGCGCCGAAGGTATTAGGAAATCATCCATCTTTCACGTAGCCTTGATTCACTGCCGCAAATCAACCTTACCTGATGCCCTTCTCTAATCCAGCATGCATGTATCATCGTGCAAGTTATAACTGGCACACAAGTCCACCTCAACAACTTGCGCAACACAAGATTTCTCTACGCCAAACTTTCACGACTCACACCCTTTTACGCCCAAACGAATATTATCATGTAACCAACAACTTTCACGTTTCTTCAAAACTGGCGCGCAAGTTCACCTCACCAACTTGCACAACACCCCCTTATTTAACTAATGACCTTGGAGACTCACTTCCTTCCTCACCGAAACCACCTTAGGCGTGTAACTATCACCTGGCGCACAACTTCTACTTGCGCGACCACACACCACTTGCACGACCACTACACCTGCACGATGATATCTTTGATTTTTCTAAGTTTTGAACTCCTCACCGAATGAGGAGGGGTCTACATCTATTTATATACATTTGGACACTCTGCACGATGATGTGCAAGTCTTCCCTCGACGCGCATGTCACTTGCACGACCAACCCTAAACATGGGAACCCCTTTTCCCTTTGGCATATATTGATGTTCTGATCATGAAAAACATTAGGCACACAAGTTTACTATCCTTAATGTACACAATGCACAAGTCCCTTTGCCAAAACCACCATTCATCATTTGTCGATTTTCAGGCCCAAAAATTTGGCAAACACTAGAAAATGGTGCCACCTTGTATCTGCTCTTTTTGTACCACCTACAGATCATCCATTCCTTTGTCAACATTCTTCAATCAATCATGGATCATTAACAACATCCCCTAAACTTGACATTCCACAATGAAATCCCCTTTGTTAACAAATTTTTATGTCATGGTTTTCTTTGACAACAATCACAACACATATGTCCACATTGTCAACAAACACAATCACCTAAAAAATGATTCAATGATACCTTGAGGGATTTTTTCCCAACATAATATATTGATTGAATTGATATTTCTAGAAGACTATATCACTAACAATGATATGTAGTGAATAAACTCAACATCATGTAAAGATATTTCTAAATACATCAATAGATCGTAGATTTAAAACCAAGATCTTAAAAAAAATACAATTTTATGTGGTACAACATGAAAACTCCAAAATTCCTTAATTTATATTATAACCACTGGATCAAAAAGAAAATATTCTCTGATATCAAAAATGTTTCCTAAAATCCTAAGGTTACCATGTAACAACCCTAAAGTTTTATCAATGGAAAAAACTTTTTATAATAATTCCCTAATGTACCATCACATTAAGAAACCCTAGTACATATAATGGTACTAAATACTATGTGGCCATTAAACATAATGTTTCCTCTTTTGTGTTTTGAATTTCAAAAATCTGACATACACAGTTGCATCCTGGATAATTTCTGGGTTCTGATAAAACAAATGTAAGTTTTGGTGAATAGTAACCTACCCGTATGAATAGTGTCCTCCCCTCTTATAATATATATATATATATATATATATTGGATTTATGTTAATGTAGGATGTACCAATGTTCTGGAATAAGTAAATAAATGTTTTAAAAACTATATTTTTCACGTAAATTAAGAATTTTTTAAAAAAAATTAATCAGATTTAGAAAATTATTTTTAAAAATTTTAATTTATTTTTAGATTCTACATGTAAAAAAATGTTTATGGTGATGTTTTGGGATTTTTCTAAAGTACTTGAATTTTTGGTGATTAGTAAAAAATGTTAATTTATGAAAATGCTAAATACATGAATTTAGATGTCATAAACTAATGTATGGATGATTTAAGAACACTACCTTGAACTCTCATGAACTTATTACTAATCTTGGTCATAGAATCATCACTATTACCTGTCTTGTAGATAAATAGTAAATTAATTATTATAATATTTGGGAAACCCCTCTCCTCTCCACTATAAATAAGAACCCTTCACACCCTCATTTACTAACATGTATCAAGCTTAAATACTTGTCTAAAATACACCAAAACAACTTAACAAGACCCCCCATACCTGATCTTATTGTCTCATAAAAATACCAAGCCTAGGTTCATTAAAGAGGATATCCATAGTAGTATTCAGGAGGTAATTCCACTCGCACATGAGCCTCAGCCTATTTCGTGAGTTATCATTAAGTGCATCCAAATGACCCAGGTTCAAAACCAGGTAGAGGCGTATTTATGAGGTACTGTAGCAGTACTATAGCAGGTACTATAATAGGCACTGTAACAATACTATAGCAGAACTGTACATTGTGAAGGTACTGTATCTGAACTGTACACTGTATAGGTACTGTAGCATAACTGTACATTGTGCGGGTACTGTAGTGGGTACTATTGCAGGTGATGTTTGGTACTATAACAGCTGGAATTTTTCACCATGGGCCACTTGTTTGGGATTGGAGTCCTTAAGGCTTTTGGGACACATAGGCCTTCTGGTCCGTAGGGCCTTCAGGCTGCCTCAAGGCCTTCAGGCCACATGCAGTTTCCCTAGATAGACTTCAAAAAATGAGCATCCCTAGAAGAGGATTCAGAGTAGGTGCACTCACCAGAACAGAACCAAATGGATTTTTCAAAATGAGAGGGTATGGAAATGCCATCGGGACCAGCCTGTGCTTGCATGGAAATCCTAGCCATACAGCCATGCAAAGGTGGAGAGCTATTATTATGATGATGATTATGGGGAGAGGATGTTCCTTTAGATAGTCTGGTTGAATTCCCTATGACCTTTGGGTCATGTAATCTCTTAAGCGTACATGCCATGTAATCTCTGAGCCTACATGCCTTGAAAGGGAACCCCCTCATCCTGTGAAAGAGGTATTATAAAAAATTAATAAAAATAAAGGCCTTCTGGCCATTCGGGGGTAAAAAGAGGTAATTCCGCTCTCTATCTATCTCTCTCTACTTCCATTAATTTATGTTCAATTTGAAAATCTTTTTTTAATATATCCCCACCTCTACTCATCCACATGGTATTTAAGCTCCAATATATTATATATAATGTAATGTTATGATACAAATAGTATAATATATTATGAAACCACATTCTACTCCTCTTTTTTTACAATGGATAACGTTGTTCGTGAGGTGATAATTTATCACCTTCAAGAAGGAAATGTTTTCATATTACATTACTTCCCTCAGGTCTAGTCATGAAACCATTTATATGGAAAAACCAGATTATGTTATATGTATTATATCCTATTTAATTTCTAGAAACTACCTCATGTACATACTACTAAATGATTAAACAAAACATGTTCATTGTGGTAAAAAAACAACACGAATTAACCCAAACAATAATCATTAAATTAAAATTTATTGATCAATACACATGGGATATACTATAAATAATTATAATATAATTAAAACTCTTATAATATCATTAATAACATGATATATCAATTCTGTATTTTTTCCATGTTCAACACGATCTTCAATTCATGTGTACAAGTGAACCGTTAATGAAAACTAAGAAAAAAGAAGACTCTCGAACAACAGATTGAAACTCTATAACTCATCCAAAGGCCTATAAAAAACTCAACGAAACCATAATGAAAAATTTTCATGTATAAAATGTTCTATAATTTCTAATTAATGAATATTACATCATTACACAAGACGTTAAAGTAAAGAATGTTTTTGGATAAAAGATAAGGGGAACTCTAAAACCCAACCCTCTTTCTTTGGGTTTTCACTCTTTAAACCCAATTTTCAGTATGGGCTAACATAAAATCAATTTCTTGATCATTATATTACCTTTTTTGAAGATATAATTTTTTTCTACTTATTCTCATAACAAACACAAGGTTTTCCAAAAGAACTATTCTTTCAAATAAACCCTCTCTTTTTTACTTCTCAAAGATAGTTTCTTCTTTACTGATCGTTGATTTCTATATGTCAACAATATTATTATCTAATTATTTTGGTAGCCAAATTTTTATGAATGTATTATTTATGATGTAAAACACATTAATTTATATGGGTTATTTTATATTTATGATTGACATATGTTCTATGTGGCATGCTTGAGAATGTAAATATTATGATGTGACAGGTGTGCTCAGAATTATATAGCATAATAAGAATCTTATTATGTGACAGTGGCACCCAAAATTATACAGTGCACCAATTCATTGGGTAAAATGATGATTTTCAATCTTAAAGGGAAATTATGTGTGATCATGATGCAAGAATTATTCACAATTATGTGTGTTATTGGACCACTAAGGCATGATGTTTCATTTTATACATTGACACATTTCATGTTTTTTATTAATGATTCCTCTCATGTTCATGATCCATTTCTTATATTAATATTATGATCACCCCCTATAATATTGTTCATATTTATCCTCTTACCGGTATTTTTGATCAACCCCGTCTTATGTATATCCTCGTGTGATTATGTGTATTAAAGTGTTTTCAAGGGATAATAAGAAGGTGTAGAAGAGTGGATTAAATAAATGTTTACGTTTTATGTTCTCAATGTTATGTATTGTCTTAGTCTACCTAAGACACTAAAAATTTGGATCCTTGATGTCTAATACTATTATGTTTTTTAAAATTAAAATAGAGAAATATTAATATTATAAATAGTAGGGTTAATGTAGCTGGTGTCAGAAGAAAGGATTAGTTAATTTGGGAATTATGATTAGTGAACCCCTGATAAAAACTATTCTATGAGACTAAGTACAAATATTCACACAAGACTATTTACATAGGGAACCCATAAGTTATGATTTTATTGAAAACTATACAAATTAATAAGTTATATATACATGATTTTTTGAATTATTTTTTTTCTAACATTTTCTATTTTATAACATGGTGGGAACTAAGAGAAACCAAGATTAAAAATCATACAAGGGCGAATGAAATGATTTCCCAAACAAAATCCCCAATGCATTGGGATGTGGATTTAAAAACATCATAGAGATTCATACACAAATATATCAATTATGAACAATTACTTGATTAATTGGGAATTTCCTCCATCACCTAAGTGGGATAAAATGGCTATCAATTGTTTTATGCAACAATGACTATTGATGATTAATGGGTCTCTTGATCAACTAGTTGCAGAAAAGTGGTTCAACTCTGTGGAGAAGATCATTTATTTGATTCACTATTCTGAGACATAGAAGGTGAAACTAGTCATTTAACTTCATGATGGAGAGGCCTATCAATGATGGCATTTGATTAAGAATCCCAAGATAAGTGGAAAAAGTGAAGAGATAGAATAATAAGACATTAATATCATGTTTCTAAATAAGTATTTCCCAAGATCTCTTCGTACAAAGATACAGAGAGCGTTTATAGAGATAAATGAAATAAAAGGAGAATATGTCACAACCTATGGAGATAATTTTACAAGGTTTTAATGGCACTCTTCATGTTTTGTTATCAATAGTAATAGAAAAATTGATAGAAAATTTATTGGATTAAATACGCACCTTTGAAAGGCTATTGACATATGAGACTTTAGGAAATATGAAGAAGTTGTTTAGTTTGATCTCATAGTAGATATGGAGTTTGGAGAATGGTCTCATGGCTATAGTGATATAAAATGTAAAATGGAGCTTTAAGTTAGGCGATCTAATGAAAATGGTGGGAAAAAAATCAATGGACCACATGCAAAAAATGTGGGAAGTTGTATCATGGGAATTTCCTCAAAAGGAGAGGAAAATGATTCAAGTGTGGGAATCAAGTCCACCATCCTCAAGAGTGTAAAAAATACATGAAAATGAAGGATAATTTAGTGGATGAATGGAGAGAAACACCCATGGTCCAATGCTACAATTGTAGGGAGAAAGGGAAATATTCTATCCAGTTCACTAAACCTCCTGTTCCTGAGGGTAATCAGAATCAACAACCACTAATTCCAATGGAAAAAAGAATGCTTATACCCTCACTACAATTGAACTGAATCCAGATAATGATTTCCTACAATGTACACTTCTTATTCACAAAATAATATAAAAATGAATATTTAATCCTGGTTCTACGCATTCCTTTATATTTAGAAATTTTTCTTGAACTATAGAATTGGATCCCTGAAAAATTGAAGTATAGATATCTATAAAATCACCAAGTCATGATATAATAGCAACCCAAGTGCTTTAGGCTTCTCATATTAGAGTAATTGGGAATATTCTTACCGCGAATCTCATAATACATCCCTTTATGGAATTCGATGCTATAATGGGAAGGGATTGGCTCTAATTATATAAAATACATATAAACTATCAGGAAAAGGAAATATATTTTCTTATTCCAAACCATCACATTCTACTCTATAAATTCATGGAAGATCATGAATCTCTATTGAAAAATCCTTCAAAAGTGCGGGTGTTGATACCCTAGGAAGAATAAATCCTCACTGAAATGGTTGAGTCAAAGGAAAATGCCAAACTTTTGGAAATTCCCATCACGAGGGTATATATTGATGTATTTCCCAAAGAGTTACCCAGAACTCCCTAGGATTGTGAGGTAGAATTCCCAATAGAAAACCAAACTGGAGCTACTCTTATCTCAATGTGCCCCTATATGAAGGTTCTTATCAAACTATATGATTTAAAGACCACCTACTATAGCATTTGGACAAAGGGTTCATTCACCCTAGTGCATCACCTTCAGGTTCACAGGTGATCTTCATGAAGAAGAAGGATGGATCAATGTGTCAGTGTATTGATTATCAGGAAATCAACAAGATATATATAGAAACATATATCATCCTCCAAGGATAGATGACGTGTTAAATCAGTTAATAGGATATACATACTTCTTAATGGTTGAACTTTGTTCTGTATATCACCAGCTAAAGGTGAAGAGGGAATATATTCATAAGGGTACCTTCTATACAAGGTATGGGAACTATGAGTTTCTAGTGATGCTCCTTGGAATTATAAATTCCCCTGAAATCATCATGTATTTTATTAATTGAGTCTTTAGACATTACCTTGACAAATTTGTGGTAGTGTTTATTGACAATATTCTCTTAAATTCCATGAACAAGGAGGAACATGAAGAACATCTGAGACATGTGTTGGAGACATTAAGAAAGGAGAAATTGTACACCAATTTCATCAAAGTGTGATATTTGGATTAATCAAGTCCATTTCTGGGGATATGTGATCAAGATGGAGGTAATTTATATTGGCCCTTCAAAAACAAAAGTGATTGAGGAATGTACCTGACCCTTTAGTGTCATAGAAATCTGTAGTTTTCTTAGATTATCTAGGAACTGACATTGTTTTGTGAGAAATTTCTCACAATTATCAACCCGCTAACTATGTTAACAATGGAGGGGTAATGTATTTCTAGATAGAATAATGTGAGGGAAGCTTCATGGATCTAAAGAGAAGGCTGATCACTTAACCTGTACTCACACTACCAAAAAGTGTGAAATGTATTGTGATATGTAGTGATACTTCAATGAATGGCTTGGTTTTATACTCAAGAAAAATGAAAATGAGATATTCTATGCCTCAGAACAGTTGAATATATATGATCATAACTAAATGACGCAAAATCTAGAGTTGGAATCCATGATATTTTTCCATGGAAATTTGGACGCCCTACCATTATGGTGAGAAGTGTGACATATACACCGACCATAAGAGCCTAATGTATATATTCTCACAAAAGGAGCTCAACATGGGTCAATGGAGATGTTTAATGATATTCAAGGACTATGATTTCTCTATTAACTATCATCCTAAAACGGTGAACAAGGTAGCTGATGCTCTAAGTAGAAACAACTTGTTACTCTATCCATGTTTCAGATTAGGGAAGATACTATCTTATTACATATGAAAAGGATGTAATTGGAAATCATAAGGGAAAGGGATACATCCAACATTAACCAAATTATTGTGCAACCATTAATCCAATAGATGATTAAGGAGGCACACAGGGATGATATGGAGTTATTAAAGAAGGTGCATGTAGTAAATAAATGGTTTCTGCAAGAGTTATATATCGATGATGATGGTGTGATTTGGTTTGGAACATGACTTTATGTGCCTTGATCACCCAAGATAAAGTAGGACCTACTGTAAATTTCCCATATCTCAACATTCTCTATCCATATTGGTATCCCCAAGATGTATTGAGATCTTCAAGAACACTTCTGGTGGGATAACATGAAGAAAGCTATTGCTAAGTATATCTTAAGGTTCTCGATATGTTAGCAAGTTAATTAATAGTGAAGAAAGACAAAATAGATTATGAAAACTTTTCTTATACCTATGTGTAAATGGGAGAATTTCACTATAGAATTTTTTATGGGTCTCATGAAGATTTCCAAGAGAAATAATGTGATTTTGGTTGTGGTTTACTGATTCACCAAACTTCCCATTTTATCGTTATTTTGGAAGATATCTTGGTTGAAAAAAATGAAAATATATAAGGTAAGGATGTGGCGAGACTACATGGTGATACACTCTCAATTTTCTCTAACCATGATCCAAGGGTCACCTCTAAATTATGGAGGAGTCTTCGACATTCTTTGAGTATTGAATTAAATTTCAGCATGGCCTACCCCCCCCCCCCAAACTGATGGCCAATCTAAAAATACTATTAAAAAACATGATGATATGAGAAAATAATACTCATTATAATTCAATGTTTGATGGGATCAACTTCTCCAATTTGACGAGTCCTCATACAATAATAGCTTCAAATCGAGTATTCAGATGGCTCTCTATTATGCTTTGTACGGAAAGCGATGTCAAACACCAACTTGTTAGGTTGAAGTTAGAGAAAGAAAACTAATTGGACTTGATCATATCCATGAGATGATAGATAAGGATCAAGTCATCTAAAAAGATAACAAATATTCTTAGAGTCATCAAAATAGATATGGATACAACCATCAATGGGACATGGAGTTCGATGTTAGAGATAAATTCTTCCTTCGAATATCACTATGGAATAGATTCATGCAGTGTGGAAAGAAAGGGAAAATAAGCACAAGATACATTGGCCTCTATGAGATACTATACCACATAAGAGATAATGCCTATTATATTTAACTTTCACAGAATATTGATCTTTTTCATGATGTGTTACATGTATTGCTCCGGAGTAAGTACATACTAGATCCATCACATGTGCTAAACTCAGAGGAGGTAGAACTAGAAGATGATCTCTATTATAAGTAGAAGCCAATAAATATTATAGGTAGGAGAGATAAGGTCCTATGCAACAAAAAAATCAATATTTTTAAAGCGTTTTGGAGGAACCACATGTTTGATGAAGCTAATTGGGAACTATAAGAGGTGATGATGGAGAAGCACCCTCACTTCTTTGTGTAAACAAAACATCGAGTGAGAAATTTTATAAGGAAGGAAAGAATGTGATGAACCCAATGTTTTATCAATGTAAATACCTTATAATAATCATCCCTTAATGTATAATCAGATTAGGTAACCTAATGACATATAATGATAATAAATACTATAAGACCATTAAGCATAATATTTCCACTTTTGTGTTTTGAATTTCAAAAATCTGACATACACGATTGCATCAAGGATTATTTTTAGGTTCTGAAGGGAAAAAATAATATTTTGTGAATAGTATCATACCCTTATGAATAATAACGTCAAATATTATAGTATATATATAATATTTAAGTGAATGAAGGATGTAGTTATGTTTTTAAATAAGTTAATAAATGTTTTAAAAACACTATTTTTTAATAAATTATGATTTTAATTAAATATTAAATTAATCATATTTAGAAAATTATTTTTGAAAATTGTAATTTAATTTTTGATTCTACATGTAGAAAAATTTATTGGGAGACTTTTTTATATTCTTTTCTCAAGTACATGAATTTTCGGTGAGTAGTAATATATGATAATTTATGATCAATACTAAATACATAAATTATGATGTCATCTACTGATGTATGGTTGATGTAAGAACATTATCACAAACACTCATGAAATTATTACTATTGTTGGTCTTGGAATCATAAATATTTCTTTTCATGTGGAGAAATAATTAATTAATCTCTATAATATTGATAAAACCCCTCTCCCCTCCACTATAAATACAACCCTTCTCATCCTCATTTCCTCACACCTCTCAAGCATCAATACTTGTCTAAACTCTAACAAAACACCTTCCATATCCCCTAACCCACATCCAATAGATTATAGTCTCATAAATAGTCTAATACTAGGTTCATTATAGAGTACCTCAATAGGAGTATTCAAGAGGTAATTCCTCTCTATCTCTTTTCCTTTAATTTCATTTCATTTTCTTGTTCTTTTATTAATTTATCCCCACCTATCCTCATCTACATCATAAGGTAACTATATTATCATACTATTAATGGAATTTTTTGATACTAATGGTATAGTATATCATTGTACCACCTTATCCTATTATTTTTTATTTTATAATGGAAAATGTTGTTTGTGAGATGTTATTTTATCACCTTCAAGAACGACATGATGTCATTTTCCTTTTTTTCTTTTAGATCTAGGCATGGAAAAAATTTCTGGTTTAAACAGATAATTTTATATGTATTATTCCATTTTTAATTCTCAGGAGCTAACTTATGTACCTAATATTAAGTGATTAAACAAAACAAGTCCATTTTGATCGAAAAACCCTACGAATTAACCCAAATATTCACCATTAAATTATTATCTGATAATTCCTCCACATGGTATATAATTTAATTAATTAAAAGTTAATTTAAACTCTATTTATATCATTAATAACATTAAATATCAGTTCTATATTTTTACCCATGTTCTACATGAACATCTATTCATGTGTACATGTGAACCGTTCATGAAAACTAAGAAAAAGAACACTCACAGACAATGAATTTAAACACTATAACTCATCCAAAGGCCCATAAAAGAACTTAATAAAACCATAATGAAACATATTAATATATAAAATGTATTGATATTTCTGGTTAATTTATATAATTTCATTTTACATGATATTAATGTGAAGGAAACATTCAGATACAAGGTAAGGGGAATTCTCAAACCCAACCCTCTTTCTTTGCATTTTCACTCTTTCAAACCAATTTTCAATATGGGTATACCATAAAAAAAATTTATTCATGATTATATTACCTTTTCTTGGATATATGTGTTTTATAATTATGTTCATGACAATACTATTGTTTTTCAAAATAACTCTTCTTTCAAATAAACACATTATTTTTTACTTCTCAATGATTGTTTCTTTTTCACTCATCGATGATTGTTTAATGTCAATAATGTTATTACCTCTTTATTTTGGGAGCCAAATGTTTATGAATTTATTATTTATTATGTAAAACTCATTTCTTTTCATGTGTTATTTTATGTTTGTATTTGAAATATTTTATATATGTCATGCTTGAGAATTTAAATGTTATGATGTGATGGTTGCACCCGGAATTATATACCGCAATATGAATGTTTTGATGTGACGGGTGCACCCAGAATTATATTGTGATGTAATGAATTGGGTAAAGTGATGAATGTCATGATTAAAGGGAAATTATGTGTGAACATGATGCATTCATTGTTCACAACAATGTGTGGTAGTGGACCACTAAGATATGATGTTTCATTTTATGCATTTCCAGATTTCATGTAATTTATTTAGGATTCCTCTCATTTTCATGATCCATTGCCAATGGTTTTATTGATATCAACCATTGTTATATTGTTCATATTTATCCTATTACTAGGCTTTTTTTCTCACCCATTTTTATATATATCATTAGGTGATTATGTTTACTAAGGAGTTTTCAAGGGACAATAAGAAGCTGTAGAAGAGTGGATTAAATAAATGTTTACATTTTATGTTTTAAATGTTATGTATGGTCATTTTTTCCCAAGACACTAAACATTAATATCCTCAATGTGTCATAATATTACGTTTTTTATCTTTAAAATGGTGTAACGGTAATGTGTGAAAAGTCAAGGTCTCTATAGATCAACTATAACCATTAATTATATCAATATCAAAGATAAGATTAACCCAAAAGATTACTACTATCATTAATTATACTTCAAAAAGTTTAAAGGAATTCCCCATCAATTAACTATTTCACTATATTAAAAACAAAAGGGTTTAATTACCTTAAATTTTTCTTAAAATATCATTAATCTTGATGAACTCTAATCACATAAACTCAAAATGGGGTGTTAATAACATTGAACATATGATCACCCTTAGTCTTAGAAAACCCATAATGGGTTCCATAACTCTTATGTTAATATTAAATGGAGACATAAATTCTCTGAAAATATAATTTACAATTTATTCTTAAATAATATCTTATCTTTCTGAAAAAAATTGCATTAGAAGCCTGGGTTCAACCTTGCACTGATAGAATATGAAATGTAAATAAATTATACAAAAATTCATAAAAAGTGACATAATCCTATGATATTTCAGCAAAGGCTGAACAATATTATTTTCATAGGGTTTATTAATATGGAATGAAACATGAAATTACAAACTACAGAGTAAAAGATTAGTGTTCTATAATTATAATTTATGTCTTCAATTGTCATGATGTAATAATTATTCCCAATAAACATAGTCATCAAAGGTTGTGGTGGCTTATCATCTTCATTATCCCTTAAATTGGAGAATTTATTCACATTATGAAATTACTCTAGAAAATTGAAAAACTAGAGTATGGTTAGTCCCTTCTATATAGATTTATCACTATTTTCATCATTAGTTAAATTCTTTGAATATCTTTGGTAATGAATTTATTAATGAGCATCCCATTCACACTTAAAACATTGAATGTTACCTTATGAAAATATATTCTATTTTTATTCCCACATTTTAGAATAATGAAAATACAATCATCTTTTCTCCATGGTTCATAGATTTACCTTGGAATTATATTTTTTTCTTCTTATTAAAACTATGAGATTGATATATAACACTAACCTCCATTTCCACCATGATTGAACATTGAACAATTTCTTCATATCTACTAAAGTCTCCTATAAATAACTCCCTTTGAAGTGCTGGTTTGAATCTGTTGAAGAATATATCAAACCTACATTTAGGATGAATGATAATAACATAATCATACATCACATGTGATGTATAATATGCCTAATAGGAACTGACATATACACCATCCTATTAATTTATCTCAAGTAACTCCTTCTCCATCATCATGTGTACAATAATAGGTATGTACTTATTGAAAAATAATTTCATGAACATGTCTGAATCTATGTATTCAATTTCATCATATTACCTCATATTATTGATAGTACTCCACTATTAATCTACTTCACATTCAAAATCGTAGTCATCAATAATAATTTTTTCATATTCTGAACAATGGAGAATAGAAAATATCTTATCATTTGTATTAATTCATTGTATGAAAACTAATGGATTAATAGAATCACTGAAATAAGTGGGTCATTGACTCATGAATGACATAACAAAATATTATTCTATCATTTTCCCATTTTTATGTCTAGAATAATTCATGAATAGAGAAAATTTAATGCATATATCAACAATATGTTTTATTTCATCTCCCTTAAATAATGTTTACTTAAGAGGAAAATCATTTCATTATCCATCACACTCCATAATAACATGGTTCTTTTAGGCTCAATATATTCACTAAAACTGAAAAGAATAGTTTGAGAAATAATAATCCTAGGTATGAACCTCATAATCATGAAAAATCAAATATAGGATATTTAAATCACTCCATCATATTTTCAATTAATTCCAACTTATGTTAATCATAGATCATTCATAGTCACCATCTATTTATGTAATTCATGATGATTTGTAATTATTTTGTGAATTTTGAAATCAAATCCCATGAGATTGTTAAACTAGGTGTTCACCAATTTCCATTATTTTGTACCATGTGACGATCGAGTCGAGATAAATGAGCACTTTTAGAGTTATTACCCCGTGTAACCTCTATGCAGGAACCACATCCACTTTTAGTTAAAAAATGTATGTATAATATTTGAAAAAACTCTCTCTATAATTTTAAAAAATTCCATGTCATTTTCCAATATTTGAATAATCCTAATAATTATTCTTAGACATGTCCATAAGGGTATTACTAGGGTTTTATTTTCATAGTTTACAATGGTTAACTAAATGTATACTCTGATACCATCTTAACCAACCCAGGAATATCATACATGAATATTACATCTTTTTACATGAATATTAAATACATTACACAAACAAAAACCTAAGGATCATAATTGGTTAGTGTATTTGGAAACATGGAAACACAAAACAATGGTCTATAAGTAAACTATAACATCTCCCAAAATTATCATAATCACAAGAACCCTTCATAGACATATCCTATATAATAAGTATCTTAATAACCTATGGAATGTACATATAAGAAAGGGTTATCTCAGATGCTTAGTAAAGTTAATCAATGGAGATATATAAGAATAAAATGAACATAAGAATATGATAAAATGATATTAAACCTTGAATGCCATACCATTCATACCAAGGATCATATTCTTAATTCATTGAATAAATATTGACAGCTATTATGAAATGAATTATAAGCGAATCTAAGAACATGATCCATGAGAGAATAACATTTCTATAAACATAGATTAGTAGAATACTCATATGAACAAAAAATATTATATCAGGGATACCCACTGAGATATTAATAATAAGTTATTATTTGGTTAAACAATTCGGTACCTACTTCAGGCATGGGATGAACTCTTGTATACCTTTATTTGGGATTTGGATAACCTCTAGTAAAATATTTAAGATAAAATTACATTAATAAATACTTAATAGATTATATGGGGACATAGGTACATCCTATCACATGATGAAAATCATATATACCTGATCCATAAGAACATAAATCATTTATTATATCATAACTGTTGAGATGAAATGGGTTTAATAAAATTTTTCTCATATCTTAACCTGTGAAAAAGAAATATTTTTCATAACCATTTCATAATTTGAAAATATCATAACAAATGAAAAATAAGTGTATTTAGTAGGAATTATATCATTGTATAACCCATGAAATACAAATGGGTTTCATTAATATTTTTTATAATAAACCATTCATATAAAGGATTAGAATGAAATCATTGTTTCATACGCATATTAAATAATAAGTAACATCATTGAATGACATCTTACATAGAAAATGATTTTGAAAGATCATTTAAAAGAAATATCTAGGAGATTATATTTTCTTGAATATATTTTATCCCTAGAACATAAATCCTTTTAAAAATATATTTCTTTTAGAACAACATTGAAATCATATAATGAAATCATAAAAAATTATTTAAAAAATTTCTTGGGGAAAATATTATTTCCCCTAATAAATGTTTTTAGACATAAAACATTTTGAAAATAATTCTATTTCAAAATAACCTCATATAATTATAAATTAATTTAAAAAATAATCATCATCATTAAAATTGTATTTTTTATTAATGTCATACATGATATAAAAGGTTTCCTTTAATTTTTTTTGTATAAGCCAAAGATGCATTTTTTTATTAAAATAAAATGATTATTTGTTAAATTTGTTAATTAAAAAGTAAATAATGGATAAAAATGCCTTCTAAAAATTATTGGATAATAATAACACATTTTTTCAAAATATGGTTTTATAAGAATAAAAATTTTGAATTTAATAGAGAAATAAATTCAGATTTCCATAACAAATCATCTCCATTAATTTAAGTACCAGAGAGTAAAAAAATTGTACAATTAATATCATGAATAAAAATAGGATAAGAAACTATCTTAGTTTCTTGAGATATGGATAATAAGGTTTTATAATCATAAATACAATCACAAAAAATAATGATAAATGAAGAGATCATAACATAAATTCATTATCACATGGTAATATTGAATTGTAAGCCCCATGAAAGAGATATAATTAAATGGTTATTTAAATCCAAAAGAAATAAGGTGAAGAATCATAAAATTATTTCATGTTCAATATATATACCCCATAAAATAAATATAATGTGGGAATGAAATGTGCCTCCAATATGTAAAATTTGAGATGAAAATCCATTACCTCTTTAATAATATTTGGAATTATATGAAAAAATAATGAATAACATCAAATAAAAAATTAAATATATTTAATATGGGGTATTAATGACATAAAATGTAAAATGGGCAACATATAAACCACATAAAGGAAATGAGTGGTGAATTTTTATTTGTCTCCTTGAAATAAAATAGACACTAGAAATCCTTACTGTAAGTACTAACATCTGTCGTACACATTAAAATATTATGTATAATAAATATAATTTTATTATCAATCTATTAAATAAAAATATTTATCTATATCATACCATATACTATTTTCTTATAACCTCTTATTACCCATTTATTAACAATTCCATGTTAATGTTATGTTTCAGGTAATAACCACATTATTTTCTCTATATGTTTTAATTTGTTAGTTTTTGTACTATTACAATGATAATTATTTAATTATCTAAATAATTTTTATAAATATAGGAATATTATATATATTTACCATACATATATTTAGTATAATTAAAAACATTTTGTGACATAAAACAAAATACAATATTCATAAATATGGTAGGTCGTACGTACTTACGAATGCCTTTTTCTATTTTCTTGTCAGATTTAATGAAATTATTTTAAATGTTATATTATCATTATATATTTTCTTTTATGTCGTTTATATCACATATACTTATTAAACACATTCTATTAACATCCTTGTAATTTATTAATGAATCACATCGCTTCATGAAGTTGTAGTCTCACACACCCATGAGAGACATTATCGTATTGCCAAAAAATAGAGAGTTTGAAGGAATGTGTTATATAATAATAATAGATGTATAATAATATCAAAATAATAAAATAAAAATAATAAATACATCATTATTTCTCTCATTGAGAGTTGTTAATGGAATGATTACTGACATTGGTTCCGGATGGTGTTTTCCATTATACACACATACAATCAGTTTGTAACCAATTTGACGAAAGATGAGGCAGTTTTAGGTAATTATCATAACATAAAAAATATTTATTTATATTTAATATATAGTTTTTTCTATATGATAATGGTATAATAATAACTGAAGCATGTGGAGGAACAAGTAAAACAAAAATTCTCATTGATGAACATTAAATATTCTTCAGGTATCTTCCTTATGTTTGTATCAAAATCATTAATAGGATGCTTTTTTGTCCAAAATTAGGAATTTAGTATGAGAAGAGGGAATTTATGAAGTTATTATTTCATGTATTGGCTGATAATATTTTTTAATATGTGTAGTGGATACGAGAGAGGGTTTTTTATAAGTGAGTTGAGCGACACACTTGTAATTACTTTGAAAAAAAAATATGTACCCACGTTTTTTACATTGAAAATGGTAAAAAAAATATCACCAGTTTGAACCATAGAGATGATAAGGTCTCTATATGGAAATAAATAGATTTTATAATATCGTATAGTTCATTTTCATCCTTGTCATTTTATTTTAACCCATTGGTAAACCCATTTTTACATTAACCATGATAAATAATTTTTACTATTGTTACTAGTCATTTGGGAAAAATATGATTATATTATTATATAATATAGATTATATTGATTCCAAATACGGAGTCTATTTTTACAAATTTTATTGACATAATTTAAAAATGTAAATGTAAAATTAATCTTTTAGACATTATCATAAAGATGGTTTTTAACGAGAAAATATTAAAAAATTATAATGTTTTTTATATCCAAATTTAATATGGAATTGATTAAAATATTCTAAACTGAAATAAAATATGCAAAATTGAATAATTTAACATTAAAACAAATTTATAATAAATTTAAATGTAAATATAAATTTAAAAAATGCAATTTTCAGTTAAAATTCATTATTTATAACTACTAATACAAAAATAAAACTTTTCAGACAAAAAAATTATGGCCACAAGCTGATTTTAACCTTCTTATTTCATAATTTATCTTCATTTTATAATATCAATTTTAGAAAAGTTTGAATCATTTATTTTATTATTTTTTATAAAATCAAATATGAATATTTTGTCAGAATATGGTATTTTCAAAACATATAAAGACATTAAAGTTTGTTTTATTTTTTTATTAAATATATTTAATTTATATAAAACCATTATATTTAATATTTATTTTCTTATTAATATTAATATTTATAATTTTAATTTATTGGTTAAAATATTCAAGTTTAAATAAAAGTATTCATAATATATCATGGTTTTCTTAAAACATTGTGTCATGTGTAACGCATGATTTCCCAATGTTTCATGTATCGAAAACCTAACTTGTTAATGTGTGTAAAAAAATCAAAGAATTTTATTTTGTTTGAAAATAAAAATTATTCATAAACATTCATTGTGTTACAATAGATACTATTAACAATAAATAAATTGTCCCACAAATGTACATTCCATGTGGGAATACATTCCATGTAATAACAAAATACACAAAAAGGACAATACACAACAAATATCACCTGACATGTCAAGAGATAGAACATGTTGTATTAGTTAAAATCCTAAAATGGTTTTAGTTAGACACAATATTTTTATTCCATGTCCCATCCATTGTACACACCTTATATATATATATACATACATATGTATATATATAACATTACAGTAAATAATTATACTTGGTGTAGAAGGGAATTAACCTTAAGGCCTCATCAGAATTCCTCATGCATTAAATTAAATTAATTTTTTTAAATTTATTTAAAATAACTAAAGATTTCAATGTTTTTTTCTCAAGGACTATTGTGGAATGATATTAAGATAAATAATTTACTAATTTAATAGTAGATTAATTCATTAATTATATTCAATTTATTATAAAAATAATGGTTTGAAACAAATGATAAAATTTTAAACATTTAATAAATGCATGCTATGAATGATTGTGATCTTGAACGACCAGTGTATTTTTTGAGTCTATTTAATTTTATTATTTACTATATGTATTTATGAATGATAAATCTATTATTATATTAAATATAATGATATGTGTATCATCATAGCCTCTTTTTCTATGAATGGTCGTGCTTGTCTATGGTTTATTTCATATAACCCTAAACCCATACATCCCCTCACCATTATGACAGTATCCAATAATAAATGATAAACCTATCAAGGATAAGAGATGGTTCCAGAGAGATGATGTGGTAAATCTAACCAAGGATATACATAGGTTAATATAAGAATATAGAAATGTGATCTAATAATTAGCTCAAAGTGTAATTGTCCCTAGGTAAGAGGATGTATTTTGTTTACATGATAAACTAACTAGTACAAAAAACATCATTACAAAAGCACATATATATTTCATTTTTTCATTTCATGGTTATTTATTTACTTATGAGATGTATGGTTTTTTAGGATGATTAAAAATGATCATTAAATTAAATAAGTTTACTAGAATTGTAAGATTTAATAATTTTAATTTATGGGAAATTTTTTATTATAAATGGTTTATTAAATATAAATAATATAAATAATATTAATAATAACGTGAAAAATAAAATTAATAATATATACATATAAGTTTAAAAATCCATTAATTAAATATTATTATAAAAAATTACATCCATATTTTACATTATTATTCCACAATAGTTAATGTTTCAGTCATTCCATAATTCAAGAGACATTTAAATTATCAATGACGTTTATCAAGGATAACCAGTTGAATTATTCAAATTATTATTGAGGGTAATGAACATAGTCTATTTAATATAATTTTAGGTAATTATTGAGTAAATATGAGTATAGTATCTATTATTAGAGATTCCTATAAAGTGATCAGATAACTACATGTTAATGAAATTGAATTGTAAATCGTAACAAAATTTGTTTGAGTTATTTTCATATACATGGATCAGGTTCTGAGAAGGGAAATAAATATCATTTACACTAGAATATATGAGTGAAATAATGATCAAAATCCATAGTGGGGGATGTTGGTATTTGGTAAAATAGTGTGAGGAAAATTCATATCATAATTACTTCACAAAAGTTAATTATGATAAAGTATTAAATACAATATATTATATTTTAATAGAACTTTTTAAATGAAATGATATGAATATTTAGATTGTAAAACCTCATCTCTATTGTAGTTTCAAAATCATAGGGGAATATTAGTTTTTTATGTAATTATAGGGAAGGTTTTATCTTTAGAATTAGGATTTATATTTGAATTTCTATTTTTTTAATGCCACAATGTGATTTTTATGGATATTGATCATCACCCGAGAGGTCTCTCAATTTCTCAATTGAGTCTCATGATCTATGGGTTATCCTTTGGTTGTTTTTTAAGGATTACTCCACAACACATAGTTTTTTATCTATTTTTTAGGGGAAATTGTGAGCCACCCTCATTATGTGGAGGTTTTTATAGTTTGTGTAGTGTATGGTTGAACTAAATTATAGAGACCCATAAAATTTATACAAAAATATCACATATTTTTAGATGAATACTCAATAAACTACACAAATACATGTCCAATGACTATAATGGTTTAGTGTCTTTTGATACTAGGCACACAAAATTTATATTTAATGAAAGATATTAAACATTTCAAATAAAGATTTACCCTTTTTACTATTCCTAAAAATAACCTACTTAATTTTTTTTTCATAAAATAGGTAAAGGAATCATAAGAAAGTGTGCACTTATATTCCTAGTATGTGTAAATAGTTATATATAAATCTATGTTTATATGAAATAATAAGACAATTATAATTTAATGAGATCATGAAAAAAAAATTTATACACAAACGTTAAATGATCATAAAAACAAATCACGGAATAACGAATTATCATACCAAAAGTCATGATTCATAAAAGTATGAAATCATTATAATTCTTGAAACATAATAACACATTATAATGGAGGGACACCAATAGAGTTTTATAAACCATTCCATTTTTCAAGGTTAACTATATACACCACTAACCATGTGAATATATTCCCATCTCCTACATTCAATTATGGATGAAGCCCATTGGGCTATTTCCCATTATGAATCGAGCCCATCAGTATATTACTCATTATGGATCATTCCCATTGAATTTTTCCTATTGTTTCTCCTTAGGTAAAATAACATTCACACTGTATTGGAGGGAGATATATGTCACAACGATGCTTAATTATAACATAATAACCATCCATGGTTGTAACATAACTATTTTTACCAAATTAGTAACATATAGAAGTGTTCTAAATGATTAAAAAATTCATTATATCAAAATTCATGAAATAAAATTGGTTTCAAAAAACATTTGATCAGATCATAACCCTTCAAAATAAAACCTTTTTCATAAATATATTCTCACTATAAACATAACCCATACAGAGAAACAATAATGATGGTATTATTGATTCATATCCTTAGTGAAGATAGATTAACATTAAAAAATGTCATCATAGATGTATAATTATATTTAAAAGATCTTGTAGAACATTTATTCAAGAAAATATCCTTTACACTTTGATAAAAATAATTTATAACAATTTTTTTAAAATAAAATTATTTTAAAATAACCTTGGATAATTATAAAATAATATATTGGACATTTAAAATATTTATTGGGTAAAATATCATTTCTATATTGAAAAATTATGTTTAAAAAATATAACATTTTCAAAATTTATGTCTAATAAAATAACTATGGAAACCTTTAAATGACTGTTTAAAGATCTATTAAAACATTTCATTAGGAAAGTATCCATTCAACATTGAACGAATATTTTCAAACAAAAATTAAATATGATTGTTTAAGAAAAACATGAAACATATAACAGAATATTTAAAATATTGAGTGTATATGAAGGTGTAAAACTCCATTCATGTCATACACATTAAAAAAAGATCTCATTCACATTATGGATAAAATAAAAAAAGACCATATTTTTTAAAATTCCATGAAATTAAAATTAAATCATTTTCTAATAATTAAAAATGTGTATAATAGAATTTATAAAATCACATAGGAGAATTCAGAAAATTAGAACATTTTTAGAAAACATATATATTGAAGAAAAAGGGTGTTTGACTGAATAGAGAAATAATATCAGTTTTCTATAAAAACATTCAATTGGATTCATTAGTACCTAAAGAGAGGGGAATGGATGAAAAAATTATATTTTCATAGAATTACGATATGAAAATAAAATTATAGAATTTATGGAGATATATATCATAATATTTCATTATCAAAATCATAATCATAAACAATCCCAATAAACAATGAGATTGTTACATTAACCACTACCAATGTGGTAACTTTTGATTTGTAATACTAAATAAATAATAAAATAAAATAATAAATATCACTAATATAATAATATATATGATATATCATGTAAAAGGTGATGTATATACATCTTATCAAAGAATATATGTGCATAAAAAATATATAACTCAATGAAGGAAATTTAAACAAAAATATCCTACCTTAAGTCAAAACATCATTCATTCATATTGAATCCTACTAAAAAAATATATGTTTATTATAAATATATTAATGAAAAATAATCATTTTTACCATACCATATATTATTTAATTTTGAACTTTTATCATCCATATATTGCTTATTATTTATTAAAATATCGTTTCTCATAATAACAACATTGTATTTATCATATATGTTTTGATTTGGTACTTTTGGTATAATTAATTTGAAAATGGTTCTATAATATGAAAAATGTTAACCATGATATATATATAATATATATTAATTATATATGTATTTATATTAATCCGAAAATGTTTTAGATAGAAAATGAAATACATTGATTACAGAGGTGGTTGGTCGAACGTACACATGAATGAAGAATCAATTAAATTAATTAATTAAATGAAATAAAGGTAAAATATATATTAAAATTATAAAATAATTTATATTTCATATATATCAGATATTTTCATTTAATCTATTCATATTACATTCCATGCAAAGCGTAACATAATAACATCACTCCGTGAAGCGATAGTTCATCGTACGCATGAGCGATCTTAACATATTCCCAAAGAATGGGAATTAAAAAGGAAAAATTGATAATATAATTACATAGATATAATTAGTTTATATATATCAAATATATTTCTTAACTCTATCGTTATATCAGGTCATGTGAGGCGGTAATGGAAAAAAACTACATTATTGTATGATGCAGCAGTCTGCTACACTGATAATTGGTAGTTTTGTTTTCCACATGATGTTAGAGGAGATGGATTTATGTTAGAAAATTAAAATAAAAAATATAATTATATGTGAGATAATTATTTTATTATTTAATAATGGTTTAATAGGATTTAAATGAGTTAAAAAATAAATAAAACAAACAAAAAAGTTTTATAAGTTTACCTCTTATTTGGAGAACCTATTTAAGTTTCTACTTAAAGCATTATTATAAGGGATTCGTAATTAAAAAATGGAATATTGTGTGAGGTTACGTAATTAATGAATATGATACTTGAGTTAATTGTGAAACCAATATCTTTTGGATGTTTGAAGAGGGAAGGAGAGGAGCTGGCCTTTTATAATTGGGGGAGATGACACAAACATATATTTTGAAAAGAATAATGTGTAACCACGGTTTTTTCAAAACAAAAGGATCCAAAATATTTCATTACTATATCTTAGAGGGTTTAATTTGAAATTATTTCAATAAAATTTGATTTGTACATGTTCTTAGTTCATTTTAACCTCTATATTTTTAGTTTAATGAATGGTAGAACCATTTAGACCTTACATGTGGTAACTAATTTTTATTATTTTACTATTCATTTTGACCAAAAATAAAAATTTACTTATTATATAATAAAAATTGTTAAAATTAAAAATATGGAATTCATTTTTCAAATTCCCCACATATAATTTTTAAATTTAGATTTACAAATGATCCCACTGATAAAACAAAAATGTAGTTTTTGAAAGTGAAAATTTTCATAAGTAGAGAATGTTTTAAAATAAAAATTAAATATGGAGTTTACTATGTTTAAGTCATTGTATTAATTATCAATAATTCATTATTATTATGAGAATTAATGAGTTTGATGCTCTTAGTAATCATTTTACCAATTAAAATAGATTTTCAGAATTTACCAAAGTATGAGATACTTCCATCAATGAATCACTTCCATGAATGAGTCTCCATATTCAATGAGTCATCACCGAGTTGGAAATATGAAAAAGTGTGATACTCGGATAGAAAATGTCTCCCCATAACCTTGAGACACCATTTTGAAAGTTATATTTCCATAATGTAATTATGAAAAAGTATGGAAAGGCCTACTGTCATAAGAGACAATTCCATCCTGACACACCAATAGCTTAACATATCTCCAAGAATGTGTCACCATTAAAATGATACGCTACCATTATATCTCAACAAAAAATCAAAAAACCTCTCCAATATCACAACACTAGACTCTATGTCAATTTCACACATAAAAACCTCCAGTGTCCCAATTAATTGAATCACCGTGGTTGTTTTATATTATTTTGAATTAAATACTTTTAATGGATGGTCTATCAAATTTAATGAATAATTTTATTTTAATGATTGTTAATTATATTCTTGATGTACTAAATTGATTTATTTTTCAGATATGTAGTACAATGATGTCAGGGATCTAGATGATTCTATTTTTTGTTTCTAATACTACTGATAAAATATTATGTAGGATCCCTTATGAAACTAATATGTAATTAAACTTTGCGAGATGAATAAGTCGAGTGAACTAGATCTTACAGCAAGAATAATAATATCATACCAGCTAAAAAATTGTTATATTTGACTATAGAATATTAAGATCATCTTACATCCAGTGCATTTATTCAGTCATGAAAAAATAGTCCATGACACATTGTTCTGTAGAAAAATTCTAAAACAAAACACAAGAATTAGGTAAAATCACATTCAAGGAGTCAAAATCTATAGAGACTAACTGACAGCAAAATATGAAATAAATACATTTCATAATTTCTCTGTTTATTTATCTATGTTTTTATTATTAGTTTTGTGGATTATATTGTTTTATTATACCACAAACCATCTCCTACAACTAAATTGGATAATACATAGATATCTTCAATTCACATTTTTATCTTGTTTCCCCTGTGGTGTGGTAGAGGTCCGAATGTGACCTATTATATATTTTATACACCCATGGAAACAATGGAAGTGGCCTTGTGAGGTATAGACAATTGGAATACAATGGTAATAAATAATCCATGTATTAGATCAAATATTTTTTATAAAAACTTCTTGTAAGTAGGTTACTTATAATTATAAAGGACCACCAAATATATTTTTATTATAAAAAGAACACTTTTATCGAGCAATTTTGAAACTTAAAAGTACACACTTGATGTTAGAAAATGCAGCACATTTCAAAATTATTAAATACTAACATAAAACCAATAGACCTACTATCCTTAAAAAATTTCCAGAATAGAGATGTAACATATTTTCCAGGGTTATCTCTGATGATGCCTTCGAAATGGGATGAGAACTTCCCCCATGCTCATAAGAACTCCTCCTCAACTATTTTATTATTGTTGGATCCTCTAACTAGGATATGGTTTTGTTTTTCAATCAACTCACTTGGTTTTTTTTGGTCGTGTCAACTTTCATAAGACTTGCTTTTATCTGTTCTGTAATCTTAGCAGAAGCATGGATGTCTACAACCTCTCAGCCATCCCCTCATCTAAATGCACTAGAAACTCCCATGGATATTCCCTAATCAAAGACTCCACTTCCTGCTCCACATGCATACCTTTCACTCCCACCTTGATAGGTGAGGCCAATTCACTCACTTGAACCTCCTCTTCAACAACACCTATCTTGTCAGTTGGCCCCATTCCTGCCTCCCTCTGCATACATAGAGATGCATCCTACTTCATCATTGTTATCAACTCCTATTTATGTAAGAGACTCTCCTCATGCTAATCTCCTTCTTGAGAGGGTTCATTCACATGTGACTCGATGAAAAAAACTATTTGGCCATCCTCTCTCCCCACTGATTAGGACTCTAGCTCCTTGGTTTTCCTCTATTTTTTAGCCGACATGGTGTCCATCGGTCTAGGCAGACAATAGTAGTCTTTTCACCCCTTTTGTTTCAGATTCCTAGAAACAATTCATCACCCTGGGTCCCTATTCTCTTTGTTCATTTATGTCCTTATTTGGTTGTTCATGTCTTTTCCCTCCCCTCTCAATCCATTGTCCTAAAAAAATCAACCATCACTCTCATACTCAATCTCATAAGAACCCTTGGAGTGTCCCTCAGACTCACCCTCATTGCTCAAGCTCCCAAACTGATTGTTGAGGGAACTATAGAATAGAGCTCCCCTCAGGTTGAAGTCCTTCCTGGAGTCTAGTGTCCTGTGATCCCCTAGTGAAATTTGCTCCCACTCAAGGCCTATCTTAAACTTATTCTTACCAATATACCCCCTTCTGTAGACCATGTTAGTGCCAGCCCTCACCACCATTGCATAAGAGCTAGGAATTTGTCTTGGCTCAGCCCCAACAACAGAGCCACCTGCTTCATCAGCTCCTATAACCTACCTCGATGCCTATGTGGGAGGATCAGGTGAGTCCTGAGTTCCATCAGCCAATTCAATGGCATGTGCGCCCCCTGCCCTGGTCCTATTGTGGGGGTGGGGGGGAGGGATTATCCAATACAGCTGGCATCCTCATGAAGACATCTTCTACACTTGGACGTGGAGGTACCAAGTCTGGTTTGTGCACCCTATATTCCTTGGAGCATTCCAACATCTCCAGATTACCCCAGTGCATCAATTCTTTCTAATCCATACCATCAACATCCCACACCCTCTGGTTCTCAACAGCCTCAGCCATCACCAGATTCCCCGCAATTGCGCCGATAACCTCTTGATGAACCCTATCCCCGCAGTGACAGATAGAGATTGAGTGGCCTATATTGTGACATCCCAGGAAGAAACTAGACTATGATTCAATGGAAACTATTTGCCTCCATCTGAAATCCACAACCACTCTATGGGGAATATTGAAACATCAGTCTCGATACAAACTCGAGTAGATATTGGATGACACACCACCGAAGTCCGACTATCAGAGCACAAAAATCTCCCTACTATATTTTTTAACATCAGAATAATAGCAGGGTTCTGCAAAGGAAGAAGTAAATCTGGGAAGCATACCCAGACAATGAATGGGGGAACATCACAATTAATGATGAGTTCAGTAGAAAATTTGAGAAGAGAAAAACAACATCCATTGATTTCATTTGGAACTCGGGGCTAGGCGACTATTAGGTCGTCCTCCAAGGACAAGAGAACCATCAGGTGTCGCTGACCGAAGAGACCCACCACTGCGTACTCTAGGAGATCCCAAGAATCAAATACGAACTGATCGAATGAATCGACATAGGGATACCCAAAACATATTTTTTTAATAATAATATGTTTATAATTATTAGTATTATTATTAATTGGTTTTTTTGAACCCTATAGAAGGCTTTGAACAATGCGTGGCACAATGATGAAACATGCTCTCATACCAGCATTGTAGAGAAAAAAATCTTGACATACATGGACATTAAATTACTTTTGCGGAATATTTAATACATAACAAAAAAACACACAAGGACCATAAGAGTTTAGTGTCTTTGGAAACTCAGAAAAATAATCTTCTAATCATGATGAAAGATCTTCAACATCTCCCACAAAAACCATTCTTTATATCCTGGGGAAAAATAAACATTAAAAGGTTGAGCTCAAATGCTTAGTAAGGGTAAACATAGAGAACATAAAACAATCCATAAACATTTGAATGCAAAAACTTGAACATAAAATCTAAACATCAAAATCTTGAGCAAAGACATAAATCTTGGAAGTATGTAAGGCATATATCATAAGGGAACATAAATCATGATAAAATAGCATGGGAATAAAACATGTAATTATGTAAAACCATTAATCACTTGATATGATTTCCATAGTATCCAAGGTATTGATGTCAAGACCATCTTAGTGGAAAAAGTCCCTTTCTGAATCGAGTTCACTCATCGTTCCAGTCCTGTATCACTGAACCAGATTAACTTACCATTCCATCCATGTTTATCTCATGATATATAAATCTTTACCCAATTCATTGGGGGGAGATATATATCTCACCCATCTCATAATGAAATCATTCTTACTTGTGCCAAAAAATAAACATAAAAAATTCATCATAACTTGATGAATAAAATGGGTTTCATAAACATCATCCCATAATCACATAATCAATATAAAACAAATTGATATTTCATCATAATAAATGTTAAACCATGTAAATCATATAGACATTATAATTGAAACATACACATTTGAAATAATGTCATCTTAGATGGAAAATGGTTTTGATAAAACACTTGAAATGAATTCTTGAGGAAAATATCCTTTCTTCTTCAAAATCATTTTCTTTTCACAAAATTAGATGAAATTTTAAAAGTAAAGTATTTTTATTAAAATAATAATAAAATCTTTTAGAGTAAACTTCATGAAAATGAGGCTTTATGAAACTGGTTCACACCGTATAAGTTAAAAATAACATTCTTCTTGTACTTTTTTCAGAAAAGTCAAAAAGTTCCCCGTGTGGTAAAAAAAGTAATATTCCTTTCATAACATGTGGTAAGTTTCAAAAATGGGTAAAAAATACATTAAAAATACATGAAACCATTATTATAAAACATGGACATGGATGATAAATATAACACCAGTAAATACATATGAATAAACAATCTCGGATAAAAACGAGATTGGAAATGTTATCCCTTTCCTTAGGTCTGATATGCTTCGTATGTATTAGAAACTCCTATATAATGATTTAAATAATGACATTGACTTATTACAGAATCATATTCATTGTTATGATATCATATATGGTTCACTTATGACTCTATATTACCCGTTCTATTGTAAATTCCATGCTAAAGTAGCTTTTGGGTAAAGTCGTTTCATTTATCATGTGTGTTTCGACTTGTTGTTCATGATATTATTACTTATATACTGATTTACAAAATTCCCAAATGTAAATCATGATTTATATATATAATATATATTTATAATATACATATATATATATGATAGATCAATAAATGGAATGAAACACACTGTTCAAGGAGATAGTAGGCCATACATACGCATAAACGCTGTTTTCGTTTCTTTATTGAATTGAATGGAATTAAATAGATGACAGACATATATATATATATATATATATATATTTAAATAAATTATCATTATTATGTCATAAATTTTATTATTATTCATTATATATACTTTATAATCATACATGAATGGTTAACATGGTGAATGAATCTCAACGCGTCGTGGAGACGGTAGTCCGTACGTACGCACGAGCGATGATATCATTCCCAGGATCGTGGAATTGTATTGATGTGTATGTATAATATTTAAGAATAAATATCACATAAAAATAATCATATATAGTTATTTATTTTCACCATTATACCCATCCACGTAAGGTGGTGGTCGAAAATAGATTACACCACAGCGTAGAGACGGTATTCCGTATGTATACACGCGTGGTGATTTCATTTTCCATTGGATGGATAGAAGGTGAAATAGGGTTGTTTAATTTATATAATGACATATCAGTATATTATTAATATAGATTTTATTACTTTATAATGAAACAACTAAATAAATCGATGTAGAAGAATAAAGAAACTAGAAAGAGTCGGTGGAAGAGATTACCTCTTCCTCGATGCACCTCCTTTAAAATTCATCTTAGGGCACTAGAGTTGGTCTTTTGAGAAGACCAGAACCTATATAATATAACTAGAGTGGTTGAGAAGAGGAATTGTCAAGGTTTTTCCATGCTTCAATGCTCAAAAGTGTTTGAAGAGAATAGGGAAGTGGTGCCCTTTTTATATGGGAGGAGAGGGGCACCTTTGAAAAAACTTAAAATATTATTTTATAATAAAGTCATATTTGGTTTTTAATATCATAAAATTAATTTATTTCGAAGATAAGGTGGGTATGGGTCGAAATAATCTCATACAATAGGTTTTATACAAGTTTAGGTTATTATTTTATCCTTATCATTTTGATTTAACTCTATGTTAAATAATTTAACTTTTACTATGTCTTTTTGTTTTCTCACACTATATGGGTAATAAACATACCATAACAAGACAAACGAAACCCAAGTGGTACATTATTAATATATATATATCCTTATCTAAGTCATTTTGTAGAACCACAGATTTTTAGGAATAAAATAACAACTAATAATATAATATTTGTTTTAAACACTATTTTATGTCAATTTTTACACTATTTGGTAATTTATTTTTGTGAAAATCACAACAGAATGATTATTTAGGAAGAAGATAATTAAATCAATAATAACATGTCATATTAACCTATAAAATTAGTTTAATTCATGAAAAGTCTCAAATTACATTTATTTGGGTATTTATAATATCAATTATTTTAATATTTCATTATTTAGGTAATTACTGCATCATCATTGTGTCGTAAATAAATTAAAGTATTTAATGTCTAAAAATTATAAATAAAATATCATTAGTTAGGAAATCTTCTTATATTTGTAATGAATATTTATTGTCGAAATTATCTTATGTATAACCCTATATGAAAAATGTTTTAGTTATTAAACTTTGATTTAAACCATTTTAACTCTTCTTAAAATAAAATAATAATAAATGTTCTAATCTAATCCACGTGGACCTAAATGGTCATATTTTATTCCTAAGGTTGTTTTTGGTCTAATTAAAATTATCCAATAGAGTTTGGACATGTGTTTGGGTAATAATAATATAATTTTTATCTTAAATTACCCTATTTACTTTTAACCGTGGTAAATAAAAGTAAAAAGTTACTATTCACCAAAAAATATTTTTATCTTATTGAACCAAATTTTACTCCTTGATATTAATTGTGTCTCATGTATTTTCGAAATTACACTCACAGAAGAGGTAAAATTATGTTTTATGTAAGTTTTCAAAAAGCTCCTAGGAGATAGGTAAAAGACGGTGAAAAGATCAATAAATTTTTTATATAGAAAATTATTATAAAATGACTCCAATGAATTACATTGAACTTACATAGGTATTATGTATCAATTTTTACCTAAAATAAATTTAAATAAAATAAATAATTATTTAAATAAAAAATTCGGTTTTTAAATAGTAACCCAGTGTTTTCACTATTCATCAGAAATTGAATGTTTTTAGAAAAATACCAAAAATTCACCCTAAGAAAACAATGATATTCCAAATCTAAAAATGAAGTACATTTTGAAAGATAAAATTTATAAAATCTCAAAAAGTGGGTATATATATTCATAACAGATAGTTTATATAATATTTTAATAACATATCGTTGTTTAGTAAAACTCAGTATTGCGTACAACACACGCTATCATAGAAGGTCGCGATTGCATGTAAAGAAAGCCAAGTAAGTGTTGTGTGTAGTACTAGATTCATTTTTTGTTGTGTATAATATAATCCAACCATATTTTATTTATACATTGAATATATATTTATATACACTCAATGTTGTATAGAATAACTTCTATCAAACAAACTTGAAATTTTATGTAACACGATCAAAGAATAGTTTTGCGTATACTGCAAGTTAATAAGGTGTTACACATAGTACAAGATAATCTTGGTGTAGTGAATAATAGAAGACATCAAATAAATTAAAAATAATATATCACTTAAACTCTGGGGGTGTTACATTCTACCCCCCTTAAAATGAATTTTACCCTCAAAATTTGTCGGGGTTATAAACGGTTTACTACTTGAATGTTTCTTGCATAAAGTCCCACATTGTAAAAAGGAATTATAAAAAGTTATTTTAAAATGGAATCTTAGAAAAGTAACGGTTACCTAGATTAACTCATGACTGGGTTTCCACATAAGAGAACATAGGTGGAAATATGGATATGGAAGAAAAATCTAACCATCATGTTCTGCTGGAGAGTGGTAGAGGACATGGCTATGAAAAATCCAACACTCACAAAGCCATAAATTTGTGATGATCTAAGGTACCATCTGATTCATCAGAAATAAGGGCAGAAGGACAACATTTTTGGTTTTCAAGATTATTTCCCAAAAGTTGAATAATTTGAATTAGAAGAAATACTTACATTATTTCTGTATAATATCACCATTGTTCATGACTTGAACAATTTCCACTTCATCTCTTAATGAAATGAAGTTGAATTTTTCATTCGTGAAGTGTTAGAAGATCATGTGACAGAATGATGTGTCATTCCATATGTCGTAAACAAAATTTTAGCAAAAATTATCAAATATACATAAGTCCATCTAGGGTGAGGTTAATCATATTTGATTCTGAAAATGTAAATATAGTTCATCTATAATATCTCTTAATAAAACTTGTTTCTACTAACCAAGGACTTCCTGTTGGCCAGTGGTAGGCGATAAAGGCCTGTCACACTTTGGTTGTGGGTTCGATTCCCGCATCCTTGGGCGAAGCGATGGGTTGTCTCCCATTCTGCAGGTTGTCCATTTTCTAAAACTACATTATTATAACATTCCATAAGTAATGTCGAAAAAAGTTCTAGTCTTAAACAATACTGACTTATTTCCAACATAATCAATTTCAATCTTTAGGATTATCAAAAATTTTCTTATCCAAGTTCATTGTATAAAAAAAATTACTAGAAATGCTATCTGCCGAGCATTTGAATACCATTATTTATCCCCCATATATCATACGATATATCTTTTTGGTCAAATTAAAAAAATGTGAATACATTAATCATGTATTCGCTTGAAAAATGGATACCCATTGAACCTTAGTGAAAATAGTAATGCTGTCAAAATTTAACACTTTCCACATACCAAAATACAAAAATTTCTATATACTCAAACCATGATATAACTTTGTCCTTACATTATTCAGGATCTCATTTCATTTTTTTCTTTATCCCTTCATTATGAACATATCATCTTCTTTCCAAAAATATTTCAATCAATTTTCATGGTTACTGATGCCATATTCTTATGGAAAACCAAAATGGACCAATACATAGATATTCCAATATACCATAAAATTACTTCAACAACATTATTCTTGAATACCAATAAATTAATACTTTAATCCATCCTCTTTAATGATTGCCATGAAATAAGTCCTTCCTTGATTTATAAGTAACCTCTTAGGTCAGGGCATTGAGTTGGGTAATTCCCATGTTCTCCACATATAAGGCATTGAACTCTATAACAGTCTATCACTCTATGACCATTTTCTCCACATAGATAACATCTTCCCCTCCATTTGAGGTATTCCTCAAGGTTCTTCTTCCCTTATTTAGAAATATAAATCTTCCTTTCTCCATGCTCCTCACCATGCGAACATGCATAATGTTCCATCTTCCTCTTATTTTAGGACTTAGGAATACAACTATAGTTCACATTGTTACTCATATATCGAGATGACTGATTCGGCATAATCGCAATATCTTTCTCTCTATGCACTAAAACTTTTGTTGATCATAGTCACCAATTTTTCCATTGGAATCAATGTTAACTGAATTCCTTCCCGTTCCCTCAATTCACTAAGACATGAAACCATAGTGTAAGAAATAGTTAAAATAACGAGGGACCACATAATCATAAAAAGTCACTAATGGGATGTCTAACTTATTAAAAATTCTTTAATCCATGATACCTTAAGATCATCGTAGGTTATTCATGATCATCAACATAATTATAAGATTCTAACAAATACATATACTTAACCTTAGGGACATCCCTATACATACCTTATAAATATCTATTGGGATCTCACTGAAGTTTTCACATCCTAGTATCCAATGGTTAACTAAACCTTTCTTCTGATACCAACTTTATAGACCCAAATATTGGTGTACATGTACATAACATTAGTTTTTCAGAATACTTAATACATGACAAAAACAAACACGCAAGGACCGTAACAGTTTAGAGTCTATTGAAACTCGAAAAAGTAATCTTCTAGTCATGATAAAATATCTTCAAAATCTCCCATAAATACCATTAATTATATCTTGGGGAAAAGAAAACAATAAAAGGGTGATCTCAAATGATCAGTAAGGGTAAACATCAAGAACATAAAACAATCCATAATCATTTGAATGCAATAACTTGAACATAAAATCTAAACATCAAAATCGTTAGCAAAGACAAAAATCTTGGAAGTACGTAAGGCATATATCATAAGGGAACATCAATACTGATAAAATATCATTGAAATAAAACATGTAATTATGGAAAACCATTAAGCACTTGATATGATTTCCATAGTAGCCAAGGCATTGCTACCAAGACCATCTTAGTGGACAAAGTCCCTGTCTGAATCGAGTTCACTCCTCATTCCAATCCTATGTCACTGAACCAAATTAACTTACCATTCCATCCATGTCTATCTCATGAGATATAAATCTTTACCCAATTAATTGGGGGGAGATATAGGTCCCACCCATCTCCTAATGAAATCATTCTTACTTGTGTCACAAAATAAACTTAAAACATTCATCATAACCCGAAGAATAAAATGGATTTCATAAACATCATCCCATCATCACATAATCCACATAAAAAAATGGATATTTCATCATAAGAGAAGTGAAACCATGTAAATCATAGAGACATTATACTGGAAACATACACATATTAAATAATGTCATCATAGATGGAAAATGGTTTTGATAAGACACTTGAAATGAATTCTTGAGGAATATATCCTTTCATCTTCAAAATCATTTTCTTTTCAAAAAATTCCATGGAATTTTAAAAGAAAAGTATTTTGTTGAAAATTTTTATAAAATCATGTAGATTAAGCTTCATGAAAAAGAGGTGTTATGAAACTTTAAACATCCGTTCACGCCGTATAAGTTAAAAATAACAACCTTCTCATACATTTGTCAGAAAAGTCAAAAAGTTCCCCGTCTAGTGAACGAAAGTAATATTCCTTTCATAACATGTGGTAAATTAAAAAAATGGTTAAAAAGGACATTAAACATAAATGAAACCATTTTTAGTAAATAGGGACATGTATGATAAATATAACCCCAGTAAATACTAATTAATAAACAATCTCGGGTAAAAACGAGATTGGAAAAGTTATCCCTTATCTTAGGTACAATATGATTCATACATATCCAAAACTCTTGTGTAATGATTTAAATAAAGTCATTGACATATTACAGAATCATATTCATTCATATGATATCATATATGGTTCACTTATGATTTTATATTACCCGTTCTTTTGTAAATTCCATGCTAAAGCAGCATTTTGGGTAAAATCGTTTCATTTATCATATGTGTTTCGACTTGTTGTTCTTGATATTATTACTTATATCCTGATTTACTTAATTACAGAATGTAAAACATGATTTATATATATAATATATATTCAGAATATACATATATATATGATATATTGATAAATGGAATGAAATACACTGTTCATGGAGTTGGTAGGCCGTACGTACGCATGAACAATGCTTTCGTTTCAATATTGAATTGAATGGAATTAATTAGATGACATACACATATATATATATACATAAATACAGTATCATTATTATTTCATATATTTAATTATTATTCATTATATATAATTTATAATCATTCATGAATTGTTAACATGGAGAATGAATCTCATCGCGTCGTGGTGACGGTAGTCTGTACGTACGCACGAGCGATGATATCATTACCATGATCGTGGAATTGTATTCAAGTGTATGTATATTTTTTCAGAATCAATATCACATTAAAATAATCATATATAGTTATTTATTTACACCATTATACCTATCCTAGTAAGGTGGTGGTCGAAAACAGATTACACCACGGCGTGGAGACGATATTCCGTACATACGCATGCACGGTGATTTCATTTTCCGTAGGATGGATAGAAGGTTAAATGGGGTTTTTTAATATTTATAATAACATATAAGTATATAAGTAATACTTATGTTATTACTTTATAATGAAACAACTAAATAAGAGTATTTAGAAGAAGAAAGAAACCTAAAAGAGTCGGTAGAAGAGATTATCTCTTCCCCAACACACCTCTTTTAAACTTCTTCTTAGGGCACTAGATTTGGTCTTTTGAGAAGACCAGAACCTCTATTATATAACTAAGAGGCTTATAAGTGTAATTGGCATGGTGTGGTCAAGATTCAAGGCTCAAAAGGGTGTGAAGAGAAGAGGGAAGGGGTGCCTTTTTTATAAGGGAGGAGAGGGGCACCTTTGGAAAAACATAAAATATTATTTTATAATAAAGCCATATTCGGGTTTTAAAAGCTCCAAATTGATTTATTTATAAGATAATGTGGGGATGGGTCAAAATACTCTTAACCAATAGGTTTTATAAAAGTTTAGGTTACTATTTTATCATTATCATTTAGATTTAACTCTAAGTTAAATAATTTAACTTTTACCGTGTCTTTTTTTTTGCTTACACTATATGGTTAATAAACTTACTATAACAAGTCAAAGGAACCCAAAGTGGTTCATTATTAATATATATATCCTTATCTAAGTCATTTGGATGATCCTTAGATATTTAGGAATAAAATAATAATTAATTATATAATATTTGTTTTAAAAATTATTTTATGTCAATTTTGACACTATTTGGTAATTGATTATTGTGAAACTTATAATAGAATTATTAGACCAAAAAAAGTTAATTAAATAAGTTCTAACATGTCATATTTACCTATAAAATTAGTTTAATTAATAAAAAGTCTCAAATTAGATTTATTTCGGTATTTATAATATCAAATATTTTATTATTTTATTATTTAGGTAATCACTGCATCACCATTGTGTCATAAATAAATTAAATTATTTAATGTCTAAAAATAATAAATAAAATACCCTTATGAATGAAATATATTTATCTTTCTAATTAATATTTATATATTTAATTTATCTTTTGTATAACCCTATATTAAAAATGTTTTAGTTATTAAACTTTGATTTTAACCATTTTAACTATTCTTTAAATAAATTAATAATCAATGTCCTAATCTAATCCAAGTGTACCTAAATGGTCATATTTTATTCCTAAGGTTGTTTTTGGTCGAACTAAACTTATAAAATAGAATTAGGACATGTGTTACGATAATAATAATATTATTTTTACCCTTAATTACCTTATTTACTTTTAATCGTGGTAAATAAAAGAAAAAAGTTACTATTCTTCAAAAATTATTTTTATCTTATTGAACCACATTTTACACCTTGATATTAACCGTGTCTCTCTAATTTTAGAATGTAGACTCATATAAGCGGTAAAATTATGTTTTATGTATGTTTTCAAAAATCTCCTAGGAGATAGGTAAAAGACGGTGATAAGTTCAATAAAATATTTATATATTGAAAATTATTATAAAATGACTCCAATGTATTACATTGAACATATATAGGTATTATGTATCAATTTTTTCCTAAAATAATTTAAAATAAATTAAATAATTATTTAAATAAAAAGTCGTTTTTTAAATAGTAACCCAGTGTTTTCACTATTCATCCAAAATTGAAAGTTTTCATAAAAATACAAAAAATTAACCCTAGGGAAATTTTGATATTCTGAATCAAAAAATGAAGTCCACTTTGAAAGATAAAATTTATTAAATCTCAAAAATTGGTTATTACTATTCATAACGGCTAGTTTATATAATATTTTAATAACATATCATTGTTTAGTGAAACTCGGTATTGCGTACAACACACACTATCGTGGAAGGTCGCGATTGTGTGTAAAGTAAGACAAGTCAGGGATGCGTGTAGTGAAAGATTAATTTTTTGTTGTGTATAATATAATCCAACCATATTTCATTTATACATTGAATATATATATATATATATATATACACTCAATGTTCTATAGAATAACTTCTATCAAAAAAATTTGAAATTTTGGGTAACATGATCGGAGAATAGTGTTGCGTATACTGCAAGATAATACGGTGTTTCGTATAGTACAAGCTAATATTGGTGTAGTGTATAATAGAAGACATCAAAGAAATTAAAAATGATATATCTCATAAAATCTGGGGGTGTTACAAGCATCACCTTCAAAATGAGGAATATGTTGCTGGACTTGGCCAGCTTGTGCACTGAATTCCATGCTACTCCCCCGGTAAGGCCTTATCTCCCAAATAATGTTGTAACTAATCAGACCAACAGGTAGGGGCATAGTCATTGGGTCTGCTGATGCCGTCCCAGTTGTTGATTCAAACTATACTTGGATGGGTCTATTCTCAATGGAGAGATGTGTGGTGGAGGAGTAATTAGGGACAAGGAGGGGTTGGTTTTTGCAACCTTCTCATCTTGGTATGGTAGAGGCGATGTTGTACATGTGGAGGCCATGGCTATGGTCACCGGGATATAATTATGAATACAAATGCACCTCAACCTAAAGGAGGTAGAAAAATACTCAATGATCCCTTATAATGAATTATCTAGAATGAACAAGTATCCCTGGAACATTTCTACATTGATCAGAAAGTATAAACAGCTTATGTGTTCCCATAGAGAGATCACTCATACCTGGTGGGAAGGCAGCATGGTAGCTGATTTCTTGGCATTTGTATCTCCCTCGAACCAAATTTTATCCTACTTCCTTCGATTGGGTTTATTTTATTTGGGACGAAGAAAAAAATTTATTAATAAATAAAAGAGATAGTACCTTCAATTGGGTTCCTTCCCAACCATGTGAATCCAATTTAATGTTAATGATGATTTGGTCATTCACTACTTTAGACCCCCATGATTTGTCTTTTTTGAGGTTTTTATTCATCAAAATCAATAAAAATGTTAGTTTTCAGTAAACCTAGAATACCTTCTACGAGACCTATTAGAACCACCAAGAGACCAAAAAATACAAAAAGCATATCAATAAAATTGTGAACGTCTTTTGGGTCGATCATAATTTAAAACATTTTGGAAAGAACATTGGAAAACTTACTAAGCAATAAGGGTATGTAGAGAACCATATTCACCAATATGGTTTTTTAATTTTGGAATACCCTAAAAAGTATTTATAAGGCCGTGAAGACAAATATGATCATTTTTGGAAATTGAGGTCTTTAGATGACTGTTGGTTTTGGTAACGATCATTAAATATTATAACCCTGAGGTATATTAAGTATTTTGATTATTTTAAGTATTTTAAGTAAAAACGTTTTTTTAATATTCTATGTATTTAAATTAAATTAATTATTTTAAGGTCCTTATGAACATTAAAGTATTTGAAAGATAGAAAGTAATATTTTAGTAAATAACTGGATGATTAAAGTAATCAAAATAATTCCTTCCAATGAATTAAATGTGTATACTTGTTTATCTCTTTAATAGAAATGAAATGTAATCAATTATTTTATAAAAAAAATATATGTTTAAAATGTTTAATTTTTTTTAAATATATTAATGTTATATCCATTGTTAAAAAATAAAATAGTTTCAATTGGTGGTAAAATTTATAAAAAAAATATTATAACCATGATGTTTATGTGAAATGAATATAAGTTTCTAAAGGCAGTGATGCTTTTTTAAGTGTGGTTCTACTTGGATCTGATATTGTTTTAAAATTAAAATGTTTACACCTTATGAAAAAGATAACATTTTGAGTTTATTTTAACCATAAGAAAGAATATATATTATAATTTTAATACATTATTATATAAATGTTCTCTATATGATGTTTTGTTTAATAAAAATTATGTTTTGTTTGAAAAATATTTGGGTGATTACCCACCCCAACGTGGGAATCCTTGAAGTCCTAGCCATCAAGGTCTTTTGGGAATCTCAAATAGAATCCTAAAGTCAATGAACCCTCAAGATGTGCATGCATTGTGCATAATGAGTCACGCATTAGTGCTAGTTCCGCCCCTATGGAGTTCAAGGAGGAACAGAGGTAGCACCACTATGCAGGGCGGAACAACGATATAGGGTGGGCACAAAGCGCGCCCTGAAGTGAACCAGTATGGGGTAGTATTGGGGATGGATAAGGGAGTTCATTTCCTTGTTACTGAGGAATCGAGGTATTTATAGCGGTCCCAAATCGTTGCATGTTTTGATGTGGGATGTATTTTTTAAAGAGAGATCTAATCTAGGTCGTTCATTCTCTCCACATGAGATATCGACCATCCATCTGCTTTTAAAACCATGAAAGCCTCTGTAGTTGTCGGATCAATCCATTACTAATCTTGTCTATACATCAATTTTTAAAATCATGAATCCCACCTAAACTATCTGATAAGACTCGATTGATCTGAACCAACCATTTTTTCACACATCCTCATTTCGACTTCTTCTTCCTCAAATTGCACTAGTGCATCAATAGTCATTACACACTCCTCAACTGCTCCTCTTCATCCCATGATACCTATTTTCTTCATCCACAACCCCCTTCTTTCTCCATTTCCACAGACCTGACACTTGTTTTATTTTAAAACCAAACAAAATGGGATCCTATTTGAGTTTTCCACACACACACACACACATATATATATATATATGTTCAATGAGTAGTTAAAATAGGGTTTTCCATAATTAGGAAGATTTTTCACATATGCAATGGTCATGTTTGAAGTCCTTGATTATTTTTTATGTCTAATACCTTGGATTATAATATATATATATAGTTTATATATACATCATTTTTGCCTTAACCCTATGGGTTCTTCTCCTCCCAACTCATCTCCATCCTTTGCTCGACTCCACTCAACATTTGAGATTAAGGAAGGGATTATTTTTTTTGTTTTCTATATGCAAAACAGTTCTTTATAAATTGTTTTTATAGAATTATATATATATATCTACATTGGGTTTCCAATACTAAACTATTTTATGTTTTTATAGGAATGGATCTAGTTGGTAACTAATGTTTTTGATGTATATGAGGCTTTTATAGATTTAATAAATTTCTTATCATTTATTAAAACACCTTATATACACATTCTTTATATATGGTGTTATTTAACATTCAATCCCAAACAACATCTAGTTTTATAAATTATGTTTCTAGAATTTAATTTATGTTTATGATCCGTAAAATCTTTTTATGGGATTATTTTTTATTTTTTTCAATTAAACCATGAATATACATATATATGTATATATATTTATTTATAGGACAAACCTATAAATTTTTTATGATGAATATTTTATTAAATGATGTTCTTAAATGCATGTAAATCATGTTATGATTCTATTTTGTTTTTTAGTTGGACCTTATAAACATATATGTGTATATACTGCTATATGTATATATACTTATAGGTTTTAATTATTTTCTGAATTTGGTTTTCAAAAACCGGTTTTAGTGATTTAATTTTATTTTTGAAGTATAGAATACTAAAAATGATTTATCAAACCTTGTTTTGGTGGTGCAAATCACATGTATACCCTTTGTTTATATATGGTTTTACATAATTTTCAAACCCATATAAATATATATATAAGAACCACAATTACATATATGAATTTCTTGGTTTATTTAAGGAGTTTTGATAGTATTAACATGGTAATGATTTTATACAATACATGTCATAGTATTTTATACGGTCAAACTATAAAAACACTATTTTTTATTGAGTTCCTAAGAAATATAAAAGATGTCATCACCATGTTAATGAAACTGAATTTAAATATATTGTGATTTAAAATTTTAGGTTATATAATTGGAATTATATTATTAAATACAAATGAATATACATGCACATACATATTTAATAAAGTGTGTTTAATTCTGTATGCATCAATATGAATGTTATAAATTAGTAATGGTTATGTTTTAAAACTTAATGAATAAACCAGAATAAATACTACTTGTTTATGAATATCTAATTTTGACATGTCTATTTATCAGTGCATACGGAACATGAATATTAAGTATACAAAATGTTAATTTTCCTGAAACAAGTGTTTTAAATTAGTTGTTGTTATTTCAAGTGAAAAACCCAAACAAACTATTATTTTATGTTCAACAGTTATTATCACTTGTACAAATGTATGCCTATGTGTCCATGTAGTCTCTAGTTTAACGTTAACTATTAATACATGAATCATTTATGAATATGGGAAAAATTTCAAAAATAGAAACTTATCATTTATAATATCTTATGGATTACGAATTTAATTATTCAATGTGATATGGTACAATTTGAATAAAAGACATATACTAATTATTTGATGTGGTATTGGACATATGGAAAAAATTCATAATTTAATTATTTCAAGAGATATGGGACACTTCAAATTAAATATCTAAAATTATAATTCAAAGTGGTTTGAGACACATTGATTTAAATAAATTTAGAGATATGAGGAATGAATTGGAATAATTATGTGACGGGTGAGGCCCTCTATAAATTTTCAATGAATTTGTAGGTCTCATTAGACAAACCAGGTAATGGCACAAGGCCTTGACATAATGATTATGTACGATCTTAGCACATGCCCCTGATAGATAGTTATGATTTTCCATCATTATAAATTTTTTCTATATGTGAGTTATATTTACCCATCCATGGGATTTTTCAACTAGTATAAAATCCATAGATTATGAATATTTTACATATTAAAATTTTAATAAATTCATATGGCTTAATTAAATATGCACATGGAATTTTTTTTCCAGGAAAGTGTAGCATATATTATCAGAACATTGATACAAATGTTGATATTACATATTTTATTTCATGAATTTCATTTTATGTTCTATGTGAATCATGATATTGTAACTTATACAATTTTAAACATGTGTTAATTTATGTGCTAATTTGTACATGCATCCTTGAATGTCACCTTTAATCTAGTTTAATCACATTTTTGTCTTATATTTAGCATTTTAAGAATTGTTGAACATGTATGCGTACTGTGATACTTGATTTATCTGTATCTTCTAAATAATTGTAAATATTATTGGCTAAAGAATTTCCCAAATTTTTTTCATGTAGCCTTCGAAAAATGATGATGACATGCATCCAGAAATATTGTTTACCTTTTAAGAAAATAGTTTTAATTATTTAAAAGGTTGTTTAAAAAAGAAAATTCATTAATTTGTTTTAAAACCCCCTTACTGATCATTTTAAATGATCACCCTATGTTTTAAATTTATTTTTAATGGTTTTGTAGATATTTCATGCTTTGAGTATTCTTATGTGATGGAAAAAATATAAATCTTATCTTTGCCAATATTTTTAAGATATTTATGAGCCGTATCTGGTTTTCCAGAACCTAAACCGAAAAGATTCTCTATGATGTTATGTGATGTGTAATTATATAATCATTTTGTTTTAAAAAAGATTACTCCTCATGTTTTAGAAACCGAATCCATGTTTTGAGGGTCTGGGTCATCATATTTGGTATAAGATGATAAATTTATACAATTCTAGAAAATTAGAACATAATAAAAAAAATTATTATGTTTCATTGAGTATAACTTTTTCTTAAAATTTTTAGCAGGAAGGGAGACACTGCCAAACTAATCTCCTGTCCCTTCTATATGAGATAATAGAGTTTATAATGTTAAATTATTGTACTTATGTATTGGATTAATTCTAAAACCTATTTTTGTCTTGAAAATGACTTTACTATGTTTCCAACACCCCTATTATACTCAAATTCTTCCGAGGTCAGGTTTTTTTACTTTTTCATGGTGAATTATCATTATTCTTTTTATGCATGTGAGGAAAATTATTTAGGGGGCCTCTTAAAATGTTTTACCATGTTTGATAGGTATATGTATTTGAAATTTTTTTGTGAGGCTACAAAAGTGGGAAACCATAGCTGTACATATCTATTTTGTCATGACCCATCCCCTGGGGACCATGTCGTGATTACCCCATTCCAGGCTTCCATAGGCTAGGGGTTAGAGATTATCACCTAAGGGCTTATTACATAAAAATTGGAAGGTATTTCTTTTATAAAATATAAAAAAACAACCAAGCACACAACAAGATACAAACAACAAGTAAACTACATAACAAAAAGTGTGATTAATGTAGAAGGGGCATGAATACAATCCCAAAAATAAAGCTACCAGTACATCTGAAATATAGTACAACTGAAGAAAAACAAATATAGCTACTGGGTCATCCTCCGAGGTTCCTACCTGAATGGTAGGTAAAAATTACCTCCTCATCCCTCCACGTCCGCTCGTCTCCTCTGCGTACCAACAAGGCATTTGGTCAACCTCTGGGAAATGCCCAATCCTGGTACCCACATCCTCGATAAATGTTGTCTGTCATATGCACCAAACACAAAAACGTGCGGGCATAGCCTTTGCATAGGTGAGTATAACGATACTCATAAGAGACCCTGAGACCCTCAAGGTCTACCAATATCCACAATGGATAACAAAAAAGAATGAAATAAAATAAAAACCCTACATAGGTATATGCCCATACATATACCTAAGTTATCAAGTATAACCCTCTCAATCACGAGGAGAATATAGAGTCCAACTTAAAATCCCAAAGATCAACTGTTCCCCAAAAGAAGAAATACCACGTATGTAAGTACCACACAGGTACGTCACACAAAAGAGTACCACCAAGATATTACCACAAAGGGATGAATCACACAGGTACGAAATCAGCTCACACTAGGCAAACTTAAGTACAGAAATATAGATGATTAGTCAAAGGCTGGATCATCTTATTCTTTTAAGAGGCTCTGTTGTTGAACCACATAGGATCACTCGGTGCCGACCCACATAGGATCCCTACGTGCTAACCCACACAGGATCACTCAAGGCTAAACCCACATAGGATCGATAGGTGCTGACCTACACAAGATTTCTTGGTGTTTACCCGCACAGGATTTCTTGGTGTTGACCCACACAGAATCGCTAGGGGCTGACCCACACATGATCATTCGGTGCTGACGCACACATGATCGCCCTTCATTCTTCATGTCATAGACAACTTCTGGGTTCCTGCACTAAGCTTTCCCGTATCTGGGGGAGTCCACTCATTAAGCCACTTGTCAATAATCTAACCACCATGAAGTCCCATGATGATGTATTCCAAAAAACATCACCATCATAGGGTATCAACATAATATACAGTGCATCAATCAGATGTACGGTCTTTATGTTATTAGCCTTTTAGTAACAAGGCTCTAGTTGGATTCGTTCTCGATCAAACCCTACCGTACTTGAACTTTATCCAAAACATTAGTTGGGTATCCCCAAAGGGAATGCCACTATAAAAGGTTTCCAGCACTGCTGATGGTTCGCAAAATGGATTCTCGGTGCCAAAGTTATGGCCGATAGAGCAAAAAGCTCATAGCTAGTCCAGGTCCGGTCCGACTCGGCCCAACCCAGCCTAAGCCGACCCGAACTGGTTGTGTTGACCCAGCCCACTGGGTTCGGCTTGGCCCTAACTGGGCAGCGCGGGGACTGTGGAGTGGCACATGGCCGCAAAGGGCCATGGGGATGCAGAGGCTACAAAGGGACATGGGGCCGTAGAGGCCGTGAGGGTCGTGGAGGGCCGCGAGGGTTGCGGAGGGCCGCAGGGGCCGTGACGGATGTAGGGTGGCGAGGCCGCGGTGGGCCCCAACGTTGTAGGATAGTGGAGGCCGCAGGGGCCACTGGGCGGTAGAATCCGCCGGTGGGGTGAGGCTTGAGGGCAGCGGAGGGTGCGGGAGGCCCAGGGGCCACGGGGCGGTGTCATCACCTCATCGCCGCTGGCTGTGGTTTTGGACACCGTTCTCATGCCCCACCGAGGTTGGTTACTATCTTCCTTCATCATGAAGAATCCAATAATTAAACACATGATTTGTGGAGAGGTCATTCCAGGTTTGTTGGGCTCGAACTCTCCGTGTTAGAGCTGTAGCAAGCGATTACAATCACTTTCTAATTTTATGATAAATTATCAAGAATGAGTAAGGGGAAGAAAAATCAAACAACCACCCTACCTCAGAGATTTTTTGATGGAGGTCGCTTGGTAGGAGACGATGTTGTTTGGGATAAAAGGACATCGGTGATTTCGATTTTTCCTTGACCATTTGTTTGTTGACGTAGAAGACGTTCGTCATTTGAAAGAGCTTTCTTCATTGTGGAGCGTGTTCTTCGTTAAAGAATGCGTTCTCCATTGGACAGAATAATCCTCCAAAATTTCTCCTCTCCCAATTCTACCAAAAAGGAAATGTATCCAATATGATGTGTTCCATCAATTTAATTGTTTGCACAAAATTAAATTGGCATCATTAATAACGACGAGGTCAGCATAATAAATTTTGGGGAAACCAAATGGTCACCTGCCTCATTAAAGAGAGAGTTCAATAAGATTCACACATTATGAGGGTTCGGGTAATCCCCACCCATAAATTAAAATTGGGGGCTTTAGGATCAGTGGTCCCCACCTCCATAACCCACATGTGGGAGGTTTTAGTTAAGGTGGTCCCCACCATTAAACCATCCACATGGGAAGTTTCAACAAAAATAAAAATGAAATAAAAGTTTATTTTATTTTATTTCTATTTCCAAAAAAACCCCAAATTATATCTTTCACCCTTGACCTACTACGGTTGAGGTGAAGGTCACCTTAATCTAATGCAGGCACTACGAGTTCAACAGTGCACTCAAATTTCAATTTTGCACACCTAATCAAAAGTTACAAAAACCCACTCATATGTTTATAGAAGGTACCTCGAAAAAGGTTTAGAAATTCATTTTGAGCACTCTAGCCCTCCGAATCACACACAATAAATTTTCACGGACTCCTAAAATTCCAAAATAATTTAAAAAAATTACATGGAAATTCTAGTATTTAAATTCTCCCCACCTCTAGGACTTACATCCCCATAAGACAAATCACAAAACTAGGAAAACATATGGGGGTACTGAGTATATATCTGAGCCTCCCACTCCCATGTGATCTCCTGGAGGTTACTGTGCTGGAAAAAAACATGAACCAGAGGTATCGACCAGCCATAAAGGACCTGATCTTGTGGATCCTCAATATCTACCGGAACATCTGAAAATGTCACCCCATCTTCGATGTCCAGCTCGCTATGGTCCATGACATGGGATGGGATGTGCCCGTATCTCCTCAGCTGGGTTACATTGAAGAAATTGTGCACCTGGTGAAACTAAGGTAGAAGAGATAAGCAGTATGCCACCTCAGCAACTCTATTGAGGACCTAAAATAGTCCATTGATCCTTGGAGATAACTTTCCGCCTCTACCAAATCTCCGCAAAACTCGTCAATGTGAGACCCGTAGAAAGATGTGGTCGCCATCCTCAAACTCCAGAGGTCTCTGTCTTTTATTGGAATGCGAGTTTTACCTTCTCTATATTGTATTCATCTATGTTTGGATGATCTACACTTTCTCTGTGGTAGCCTGTATAATCTTTGGTCTCCCTAGTGCTGACTCATTTGGGTTAGTCCAGCACAAAGATGATCTGCATGCTCTCCCGCACAACTCCTCAAAAGGTTCCATCCCAATGGTGGATTGATAGCTGTTGTTGTATGATAACTAAACCAAAGTCAAGTGATCCTCCAAACTATGACCAAAGTCAAGGACTCAATCATGTAACAGGTACTCGAGTGTCTGAATGGTCCGCTCAGTTTGACCATCCGTCTGAGGATGGAAGGTGGTTCTCAATCAAAGATGCATCCAAAAAACCTCATACAACCCCTTCTATAGATGGGTAGTAAAATTTACATCATTATCATAGACAATCTTCGTGGGTACTCCATGTAGCCGCACAATCTCTCGCACATAGATTCATCCCAAGCTCTCTACTTAACCATGCTCTCTAATCGGTAGGAAGTGGGCCGACTTGGTAAGTTGGTTGATGATCACCCTGATATAATCATGCCCTTTGGATGTATGTGGAACTCCTATCATGATGTCCATGGATATCCCATCCCACTTCTACTTTGGGACCATTAAAGGCAGAACCAAGCATGCTGGTACCTGATGCTCTGCCTTCACTTGATGACAAGTGAGGCACCGAGAGACAAACTCTGCTACTGCTTTCTTAATTCTCGACCACCCGTGATATTGTCAAAGATTTGGGTAAATCTTCACCACTCTTGGATGTACCATGAGTGGGGATGTGTAGAAATCCCTCATCACATCCTTAGGAAGTGACACTAGTACCATAGTACATCCTCTAAAGAGGATGACATGCTTCCCACCTTAAACAAATCTATTTGGTTTCTGTCCTGTGTATATCTGAGCACGTCGTGTCTCGCAGTGGGTGTTCCCAAGCTGCCCCACCCTGACTCACTGATGAAGTGGGGATGTGACTGTAACACAATGAAGAAAAACTACTATGTCCCGAAACACAAAGGATATCTGCAAAGCGGCCAACTGCTTCGTCTCGTTTCCTAGCAGTTGTATACCAAAACTCCTACTATGTGCATCTGCTAAAATGTTCCCCTTCATAGAAGTATAGACTATCTAGATTTCATAGTCCTGGAAGAACACAAGCCAAAATCGATGTCTTAGGTTCAGGACAGTCTGAGACAAGATATACCTGATATTCTTGTGATCCGTGTAGACTATAAAGCATTCTCCCATTAGATAGTGCTTCCACATCATCAAGGTGAAGACCCCTGCTGCTAACTCAAGGTCATGGGAATCATAGTTTTACTCATGATGTCTCATATGTCGAGAACTTTATGTGATCACCGCTCACTCCAACATAAGGACACATCTGATCCTGGTCCCTGATGCATCACATTAGACTACGTACCCAACACCCTCCTTTGGAATCTTCAAGATGGGGGAACTAGTCAGCCTATTCCTCAACTCCTAAAAGATCAGTTGGCATTTCTATGACCACAAGAAGGGTTTCCCCTAATTTGTCAATGCGGATAGTGGTGTTGCAATTATGGAGAAATCTGTAAGAAATCATTGGTAGTATCGAGCTATACCCATGAAACTCCATAACTCCGTCACACTCCTGGGTGGATACCAAGAATGTACCGCCTCAATCTTCACTGGATCTACTAGAACTCCAGCCACCGATATGACATATACTAGAAATTGAACCTCTTGGATCCAAAACTGTCACTTCTAAAGCTTACCATAAAGCTGGTGCTCTCGGACAGGGCCCAGTACTACCTGAAAATTATTTTCAAGCTCCTCATTAGTAGTCATGCAAATCCTAATGTCTTCGATGAAGAATAATATAAAGTGATCAATTAATGTTTAAATATCTTGTTCATGAGTCCCATGAACACTGATGGATCATTGGATACACAAAATGGCATAACCAAGAACTCATAGTGGCTATACCGACATTGGAAATATGTCTTTTGCACATACTCATCTCGTACATTGTGCTGGTAATAGCCTGATCTGAGGTTTATCTTCGAGAACCATCGTTATCCCTTCAGCTGATCAAAGAAGTCATAAACCCTAGTATGTGGGTACTTGTTTTTCACAGTCACCTGGTTCAGGCACCGATAATCAAAAAAAAGCCTCAATATCCCCTCCTACTTCTTGGAAGAAAAATCAGGGCTGCCTAAGATGAAACACTGGGCCGAATGAATCTCGTCCCTTGCAAGTCCACTAGTTGTACCTACAGCTCACGAAACTCCGTGGGATCCATCAGATATTCTGGTGTAGATATCAGTGTTGTACCAGGGTAAAATTCAATGTATAAGTCCCCCTCTTTTAGAGGAGGTAGACCCGAAACATCATCAGGGAAGACTTCCAGTTACTGGTCCACCACTACAGGATAACTCAGACTCTCCATATCAACCACTCCGAGGTTAAGTCTAGCCAACTGATGAGTGATCAGATGCACTCTCCAATGGGTAAGTCTATATTGTGTTACAAAGGCTCCCTTCTCACCGGTGATGGTAAAACTGGTCCCATCCATGAGGACACACAACACTTTGCACCTAATACAGTCTATCGGAGCATGGACTATTGATAACTAGTCCATACCCATGATGACGTCGTAAGGCCTTGACGCAGCTACTAGGAAATAATTTCCAATGCTCTCACCTATTAGAGTAAGCTCACACTACTAGAACCACTATGTAATCGCCGAATCCACTCTTGTAAGAGTCTTTAGCCCTAAGGATAGATCCAATGGATCCTTCCGAATATCTGAGCTCCGAATGTGGGTAGTGAAATAAAAAAATGATGGGCACCTATGTCTATAAGTACTACAGATATGGTGGAATAGACACAGATCATACCTCATATCATATCTGAAGAACCGTGATCGTAGGCCTCAACTACATGGAGCTGAGCTCTCCCCTATCCTCCTTTTCCCTGTGGTCAGGGTGTACCACTTTGTGGTGGTGGTGGTAACATCTCGAATCATTTCCCACCGCAAGCTGCATGGCCAGCTCCTCTGCCACGTCCTCCTGCTCCATGTGGACTTCCTCGGCTGAACCACTATCTCTGCCTGGGTGGTCCTTCGACCGTATTCTGATCATCCAAACAGTGGGTCGGATAGTCATGAGCCATGTAACCCTACCCACCACATGCGTAACACTTTCCACTCCTAGCATGACTGGCTCTACCTCAGGTTCCCCACACAACATACCCTAAATCCTGTGGTCATCCACCTGTAGGTCTAGTCCTCTTAGACCTCTATAACATCTATCTGATTCCAGCTACAGAAGACTCCACTACGTGAAGTCCAGTGGTGGGTCCCACTGATGGTGACTGATTTTTAAGGAAACTCTCTACTATGTGGGCTCTCTACAACACCCTCTCCTACGTCGGGATGCTAAGAGAAATAATTGAATGCCTAATATAATATCTGAGCCCATGCTCGATGGTCCAGGCCCTGGAAAATGGGTCTCGCTCCATATTGGTGGAGTAGCATGCGAGGTCAGTGATCCTCACTGAGTACTGAGCCACATTCATACTGCCCTGCTGAAAGTGAAGTAACTCCAGAATGCGCACTGCATAAAGAGTCGCTGGAACAAACTCTACCTAAAACAGGCTCTCTAATTCTGCCTAGATAAGCTTCACCTCATCGCGAACTTGGAGCATCAAACTCCACCATCTGCCTATTAATGCATGTAGATGGCTCGCATCAAGGATCTCTATATAATCAGCTGGTGTCCCTACTAGTCCAAAGACACTGACCACGACCTCCATCAAATCCTTAGCTTCTTGTGGTTCCGTCTCTCCCTTGAACCTGAGTGGACTCTGGCACTTAAACTCATGCAACGCGATCAAGCGGTGTGCACCCTCTGTTGCTGGGGCTGGTGGCATCGGTGGCCCAACAGGTAAGGTTACAACTGTTGCCTCCCCTGGCGCCTCTACTGGAAGAGGGCCCTGTACTGATGCCTCATCAATCAGTGGGATATCAGGGCATACTACTCACAGAACCCTCTATGGATGTCTGCATTGAGGCATCCTGAAAATAAATAGGTGCACCATAGTCAATAAGTTATACCTGGTGAGCTGACTCAAAAGGATCACAAGTAAAACTCTTGAAAACACACACGCAATCAGTGTGTTTGTACACTGAGTCAGAAATCAGAAGTTAGGGTCCTTGTGTAATGATTCGTCAGCTGACACACCAACAATGGATTCACTAAACTGATAACTACACTTACTACACATACCAATGTTTCCATTAAAAAGAAAGATCATAGTCCAATGTTCTACTATAGAACTGACACCTCTGATACCAATTTTTCATGACCCGTCCCTCGGTGCCTGTTTTGTGACCACCCGAAGCCCACCTTCCATAGGCCAGGGGATGGTGACTATCACTAAAAGGCATATTCACTAAAACTGGGAAGGCATTGCCTATATAAACTGTAAACACAGACAACCTTCACTAATCAAGATACGAACAACAAGTGAACTATATTAAAAGAAGTGTTATGAAAGGAGTATGGGATGGAATACAAGCTCAACAGTAAAGGTACAAGTACAACTGAAATACAATACTACTGAGGAAAAAGAAAGGCAGCTATTGGGTCATCCTCCAAGGTTCCAACCTGAAGGGTAGGTACAGATTGTCTCCTCATCAATCTACATACACCTATCTCTTCTATGTACTGACACACCATTTGTTCCACCTCCAAGAACCATCCAATCTTGGTACCCTCAACCTCGATCGATGTTGTCTAATGTCTGCACTAAACACAACAAGGTGCAGGTATAGCCCATGCAGTAGTGACTATAAAGGTACCCAATATGGACCCCGAGACACTCAAGGTCTTACAATATCCACAAAGGATAACGACAAAGCATGAAATCAACTGACAACCCTACATAGGTATATACCTATACATATACCTATGTTATCAAGTATACCCATATCAAAAATGAAGAAAACACTGAGCCCAACTCAAAATCTCAAAGATCAACTGTTCCACAAAGGAATGAATACCACGTAGGTAAGTACCGCACATGTACGTCAAACAGAAGAATACCATGATGGTATTATCATGAAGGGAAGTACCACACAGGTACAAAATCATCTCAAACCAGGTATAACGTAAGTACATAAGTACATGTGATTAGTCTAAGGATAGATCATCTTATTCTATTTAGAGGCTCTGCTACTGACCCACACTGGATCACTCATTGCAGACCCAAAGAGGATCAGTAGGTGCAGACTCACACATGATCACTCGGTGCTGACCCACAAAGGATCATTCAGTGCTGACCCACATAGGATCGCTCGGTGCGGACCCACTGAGGATCTCTAGGTGTTGAACCAAACATGATTTCTCGGTGCTAACCCACATTGGATTACTCTTCATTCTTTATGTCACAACCAGCTTTTGGGTTCCTGCACTATGATTTCTAGTCTTCGAGAGAGTCCACTACTCAATCCTTTGGTCGATACTCCAACTTCCACGATGTCCCACAAAGAAGTATCCTAAATAAACACTGTGTCATAGGGGTATCAATGTACCAGACGGTGCATCAATTGGATGCCTGGTCTATAGGTTATTAGCCTTTTAGTCCCAAGGGCCCGATTGGATTCGTGCTCGATTCAACCCAACTGTACTCCAACATTATCCAATACTCTAGTGGGGTATAATCGAAGGAACCGTCTTGCCCCAAGGTTTCCATTTCTACTACTTGTTCATCAAACGGATGCCCGGTGCCAATGTTATGGCAGATAGAGCAAAAATATCGTAACTGGTTTGGGTCCGGTCCAACCCTGTCCAACGACCCGACCCAGTTCGGGTCAAACCGGCCCACTGGGTCCAGCCCGGCTAGCGTTGGGTAGTGCAGGGGATGCGGAGTGGTGTGAGGCCACAAGGGCTTTGTGGAGGCTGCGAAGGGATGGGGGCCGCAAAGGCTGCAGGGATCGCGGAGGGCCGCGGGGCGGTGAGGCCGCGGGGTAGTGAGGACGTGGGGGCCTCGACGCTGTGGGACAGTGGAGTATTTTGGGTCCATGGGTGGTGTGAGACCGCGGGGCAGTGGAGGCCACAAACGGTGACATTCCACAGGTGGCGTGAGGCCGCCGGGCAGCGGAGGCCGTTCGCTGCGCGGTGGCAGTGGGGGCACCATTGTACTGTCGACTTCATCATTGCCAGCGGTGGTGTTGGCTGCCATTCTTGTGCCACACTGAGGATGGTTTTCGTCCTCCTCCATTTCAAGGAACACAAAAATTAACCACATGATTTGTGGATAGGTCATGATATGTTTTTTTTCCCGCACTCTCCATTTTGGAGCAGTAGCAAGCGGTATAATCTCTTCTTATATTATGATTAATTATCAAGAATGTGTAAGGGGAATAAAAATCAAACAACCACCCAACCATGGAGATTTGTTTACAAAGGTCGTGAAGAAAGAGACGATGTCATTGGGGATAGACGGATTTTGGTGATGTTAATGTTTCTTCTAACGTCAGTTTGTTGACGTTGAAGATGTTCCTCATTGGCAAGATCATTCTTCGTTGGGGAGTGTGTTCTTCATTGTAGAATGTCTTCTTCGTTGGAAAGCAAAATACTCCAAAAGTTCTCCTCACACAATTCCACCGAAATGGAAAAGTATTCAATATGATGTGTTCAATAAATTTAATTTTTGGCTCAAAATTAAATTGGCATCATTAATTTTGACGAGGTAGGCTTAATAAATATTGGGGAAACCTAAAGGTCACCTCCTTCATTAAAGAGGGAGTTCAAGAGGATTCTCACATTATGAGGGTTTGGGTGGTCCCCGCCCTTAAATTCAAATTGGTGGTTTTAGGTTCAGTGGTCTCCACCTCCATAACACAGATGTGGGAGGTTTTAGTTTAGGTGGTCCCCACCATTAAACCATTCACATGGGAGTTTTCAACAAAAATAAAAAAATAATAGTTTATTTTATTTTATTTCAATTTCCTCAAAAAACCCAAATTCTATCTTTTACCCTCGACCTACTATTATCGAGATGAAGGTCCCCTTAAGAGAATACCAGTGATACGAGTTCAACGGTTCCCTTATATTTTAATTCCGGGCACTGGTTAAAAAGTTATAAAAACCTGCTCGTACGTTTACTGAACATACCTAAAAAAGTTTAGAATTTCATTCCGGGAACTCCAGGCCTCAGAATCACGCGCCGTAAATTTTTGCGGACTCCAAAAATTCTCATATATTTAAAAAAATTACAAGGAAATTACAGGTATTTAAATATTTCAACTTTTAAACATTATTTCATATGGGAGGAATTATAATATTCGAATCTATGAAAATAAGGTGGTCTGGTTGGTTTATAAGAATCAAGTTCTCTATGATATTTTAGAGCTTTTAATCTCCCATTATTTTCATGTAATTTTTGATCGCCACATACATGAGTATGATTATCGATGCTCAAGGTTGGTCCAGACTAAAGAAATTGAACAATCTAGAAAGACCATGGACACTATGAAAATAGAGAATCACCGAATCAGGTGGAACTAGTGAAGGTATAAATAAAATTTTGTTTTCCATTAAAATTTTGTTAATTAATAATTATTAAAAGATCGTTTTTAGCAAAATCAAGAGTGATGTCTATGGGATGGTGCAGGTAAGAATACGAGTAAAATGGAATTTGAAGGATGAAATTTTTTATGGGGGAATAATTTGTTTCCCAGAACATATTTATTTTTTAATAATAATATTTTGATAATTATTTGTTCTGTTATTATTTTTTAATTAATTTTGGTGCCATATAAAATAAAATCTTGCATAATAAAAATAAGAAATTTAATATTTAATATAAATGTGTAAACCTTACATTTACATAGGTTAAAATGACTGTTACTAACCTATATTACCTACTAGGAGACCTATCAGAATCACTGAGAGACCACCAAATACAAAAAATAGACCTAGAGAATAGTGAATGTCCTTTGAGTTTGTCATAATGAAAAATATTATGGAAAGAACAATGGAAACCATAATAACCAATAAGGGTTTGTAGAGAACCATCTTCACCAATTTTCTTTTTGATGTTTGGAACACCCTAACCATGTATTTTTAAAGACTTGAAGTTAAATATGACCGGAGTTGGCCATCACAATGTTTAAAAGACTGTTTTATTTTTTAACCGTCATAAAACATTATTACCATTAGGAATATTAATTGTTTTGATTATTTTATGTATTTTAAGTATATAATTATTTTAAAAATTCAATGTATTTATCGTATAATATTTATTTTAAATACCTTAAAAACTTTAATGGTTTTGAATGTTATAAGGTAAGATTGTAGTTTATAAATGTATGTTTTATGTAAACAAATGACTACCTCCTTATGTATTAAATGTTTATACCTCTGAAGTTCTTAATAGAAATGGAATGTTATCAATTATTTTATAATAAAATATATTATTCAAGGGTTTTAAATTGTTTTAAATATTTAAAATTTATATTCATGTTTAAATTATACCATAGATTTAATTAAGGTTATTAATTAATTTTTAAAAAATATTTTATCCATACTGATTATTTTAAATCAATATAAGTTTTTAAAATCTAGGACTCATTTTTTAAGTGAGATTATATTTTTATCTTGTAATGGTTTAAAATTATAATGAATACAATATATGAATAGAATTGTATTTAGAGTTTATTTTAACAATAGGAAAGAATATATATTCAATTTTTAAAACATTATTATATATGTATGTTATATATATGTTCTTTTCTTAAATAAAAATGTCGTGTTGTTTGGGGTGAATTTGGGTGTGTATCCACCTAACCAAGGGTATCCTTGAAGGCCAAACACTCAATGTTTGGTTGGAATCTACCATAGAATCCAGAGGACTAAGAACCCCGGGGCAGTGAATTCATGGTGTATGTCGAGTCTCTCACTAGTGCTAGTGTGCGCCCATGTGAGGAATAAGGCGGAAACAAGGTGGCGTTATTGTTTGGGGATGTATGACAGAAGAGTATGGGCACATAGAACACCCACATTTGAACAATTATTGGTCTGTACTAGGAGGGGGGAGGGTGTCGATTACCTTATCGCTGAGGCATCTAGTAATTTACGAGAGTCCCCAATCACTCCCCATTTTGATGTGGGACACAATTTTTAAAAAGAGATTGAATATTGGCTTTTCAATCTGGGTACACGAGATCCCGACCATCCATCCATTTGTAAGGCCACAAAATCCATTACAGTCATCTGATCAATCCATGAATAATATCTTCCATCCATCCATTTTTAAAACTATAAAACCCACCTCAGTCATTTGATCATCTACGATCGATCTGAACCTTCCATTCATTTCCACAGTTCCTCTTTTCTTCTTCTTCCACTTGTAAAACCAGTGCACTAGTATCCATCTCACATTACTCCATTGATCCTCTCCAACCCATGACACATCATTTCTCCATTAGTGACCCCCTCCTTTCTCCTTTCCCAAAGACGCAACACTTGTTTTATTTTAAAACCATACCCCATGAAATCATATATGAGTTTTCCACACACACACACCCACCCACCTAACCACACACACACACATATACATATATATTAAATGATTAGTTAAATTTTGGTTTCCTTAATAGGGATGTTTGTTCTCATATGTCGTGGTTTTATTTTAAGTCCATGTGTACTTTTTATGTCTAAAACCATAATATAATATATATATATATATGCAGTTTATATAATGCCCTTTTCACCTTAACCCTATGGGTTATTCCTTTATAAACTACTCTCCAACCTCTGCACAACCAAACAAAACCATTTAGTTCAACTAATGTATTATTTTGCATTGTTTTATATATGTAAAACCCTTATTTACAACTTGTGTGTATAAGATTATGTATATATGCACATATATTTCAATCCCAGCATGTTTTATGTTCTCATAGGAATAGTTCTAGTGAGTAATTAATGTTTTTATGTATTTTATGCTTGTTTGGATTTAGTAAATTTCGTTTTATCTATGCACTCCCCATATGTTCAGTTTGTTTATATATGGTGTTGTGTAATATTCAATCCCAAACAACATCTTTTATTCTAAATGATGTTTCCTAGAATTTAATTTATGTATATAATGTGTATAACATTTTTTTGGTCTTATTTTTTATTTGGGTTTTATTAAACCATGAATATACATATATATACCTATATATCTATATATGTTAATTTATAAAAAAAACCTATACTATTTTTGTGATGAACATTTGTTTTTTAATGATGTTCTATAATGAATTTAAACTATGTAAGGATTCTATTTAGTTTTTTTAATTGGCCAATATAAACTTATATGTGTATATAAATTTATATGTATATATACATATAAGTTTTAATTATAATCTGAAATAGTTATTCCTAAAACTGAATTTAGTGATTTAATTATGTTTTTGAGGTGTACAATATTTATTATGATTTATCAAACCTTTATTTTAGTAGTGAAAATCCCATGTATACACATTGTGCATATATTGTTTTATATAATTTTAACCCCCCCCCTCACACACACAGATATATATATATATATATATGTATATATATGAACCAAAATTACATATATGCATGACTTGGATTTTTTAAGAGGCTATGATTGTATTAACCTGGTGGTGATTTTATACAATACACATGATATAATTTTATATGGGAAAAAATAACCAAACGATATTTTTTTGTTTAGTGCCTATAATTTTTAAAATAAGTCATCACCATGTTAATCAAATTGACTATACATACATCCTGATCATTAATTTTAGGTGAATTAGTTGGAAGTGCCTTTTTATTAAAATATATGAATACATTCACATAAACAATTAGTGAAGCATGTTTAACAGTTTATGCATCAATATGAATTTTAAAAATTAGAATGTGTTATATTTTAATATGTGATGCATCTACCAAAATAAATACTATTAGTTTATGATTAACATGTTTGACACTTCTATTTATCAGTGTATGTTGAACATGAATCTTAAGTATACAAAATTTACATTTTCATGGAACAATGGTTTGAAATTTAGTGTCATTATTTGATGTGACAAAAATTTTATGTTCACTACTTTTTTTTGAAAAGCATATATAATTAATGAAAAAGATCAGTAGAAGTACATGCACGAAGCCATGAAGGGAAATTGTCCAGCCAGATCTGGCTAGTGTCGAATGGGCCTGAGGACACTAGCTGATGGGCCGCGTTGTTCCCTCCCCTTTGGGTAAAAGAGAAGGTACACAAAGAGAAACGTTGACTGAGTGAGAGAATTCTCCTGAAAATGGCGCCAAATGAGTGGAGTCCGCCATCGTTGTGATTCATAGCATCAATAACGGAAAGACAGTCAGACTCAATGATGATGTCCCCCCATCCGCATTCAATAGCGAGCATCATACCCGCAAGGATGGCCTTGGCTTCAGCGACCACCGGTTCCCAGAATTTTTGATGTGGTTCATACTTAGCAGCACAGATTTTCCCCAGATGATTTCGGGCAAGGAGGACGAGGGAAAAAAGCCCAGCTTTAGGAAGCGATGCGTCCACATTGATCTTGAGAATCCCTTCCATTGGGGAATTTCAGGGAACTGAAGGAGATGGGGGGCCACCCGGTATAGAAAATCCATTGTGGCCTTCCCAAACTTCAATCCAAGATGTAGCACGATCAATCCAGAATTTGGGGGGTCTGTAGGAATGATGAAAAATAGCGTCGTTGCGTCGGACCCAAATAATCCAGGCCAGAGTGCAGAGTGAACCAACATCAGCTGGGGATAGAGAGGAGTACCAATGCGTCAGATGTATGTATATGTTTCCATCTAGTCTTTAGTACAATGTTTACTTTTGATGCATGATTTATTTATGAATATGGAAATAATTAACAAAATTGAAGTTTAACTCTTATAAAATCTTATGGATTGAGAATTTAATTATTCAAAGTGGTATGGTACACATTTAATAGAAGATATAAACTAATTATTTAAAGTGGTATGGGACACTTTGAATAAAAGTCCTTCATTAATTATTTAATGTGGTATAGGACACTTCAAATAAAAGACATAAAATAATATGTCAAAGCGGTATGAGAAAATTGGATTTAAAATAATTTTGATATATGATGAATACATTGGATAGATTATGTGATGGGTGAGGCCCATATAGCATCTCAATGGATCATCATGTCTCATGAGACAAACCAAGTCATGGTACGAGGACTTGATTGAATGATTATGTATTTTCTTGGAACGAGGCCTCACTAGATAGTTATGATTGACTATCATTATGAATTTCCTCTTTATGTAATTAATATTTAACCAACCATGGTATTGTTTAACTATTATAATATTCCTTGTTTAAGAATATTTTACTGAATAAAATGGTAATAAATGAATATTTCATAATGAAATATGTACATGGAAATTTTTTATATGGAATTTTTTGCATTTATTATCAAAAAATTGATACAGTAGTTGACATTACATAAATAATTTCTGGAATATCATTTTATGTGTTAACTGAATCATGATATAGTTACTTAATCAATTCTAATAATGTGTTAATTGATGTGCTAACTTGTACCTGTATCCCTTCATGTCACCTTTAATTTAGTTTGATCATTTTTCTGGCTTATATTCAGCATTCTAAGAACTGTTGAATATGTATTCATATTCCGGTATGTGTTTATCTATACTTTTAAATAAATGTAAAAAATATTATGTAAAAGATTTCCATAAATTTTTTTTCAAGTAAATTTTAAAAAATTATGATGACGTTCTTCTTGAAATTTTATTTACCTTTTAAGAAAAAGATTCTACTTATTTAAAAGGTTGTTAAAAAAATTAAATTCATTATTTTGTTTAAAAAAAACCTTACATAGTTTTTAAATTGATTACCCTTCATTTTCAATTTATTTGTACCAGGTTATTATATTTTTCAATCTCTATGTAATCCTATGTAATGGAAATTATATAAATCATATATTTGTCATGATTTTGAAGAAATGTATCAGATTTTTTTTCTTTTCTAGAACATACTTCGGGAAGATTCAATGTGATAGAATGTGATGTGAAATTTTATCATAATGTTGTTATAAAAAAAATAACACACCATTATTTAGGCACTAATTTTTGGATTCTAGGGTCGGGGTCATCACACCTACCAATATTTGGTATCAATGAAAAATATTTGTTTTCGATGATTTTCAAAAACATTAACTATGATTTTATTTTTTCTTAAAGGATCTTAAATTTATATTATTTATAAATTTATCCTATTAAATTGATAATAGACAAGAATGTTCTACAACTAACAAAACTCCCATTTTCAATGGAAATAACTATATTAATGGATGATAAATATTAAAATTCATATATAGTGTATGAGTTTTGAAATATATACGGCCACAGAAGATAAATGGGAATTCTCTACAACTTCTAGAGCTTCTATGGATGATGCATCCAAAACAACTTGAAATAATAATTATATATATATATGAATTCCTATTACTATAAATTAGGAGATGATAAATTCAATGCAATTTCATCTTATAAAAATAATTTTGATATTTAGGATACACTAGTTTTTTCACATAAAGGAAAAAGTAATGTTAGGAAATGAGATTGAATATACATACTATTATATGTGATATATTTATGATGGGGTTTGTTAATTATTCTTTGATATTTATCTCAGGTTTAATCAAAATTTGACCACTATGATATTGGTTGGAAATCCGGTTTGTAACAATGAAAAATTCATGAGGCTATAAAGATTAATTCTAGAAATATAGAGAGGGATATCTCTTCTGATTAGAGATTCTTTTGAAACTAGTAAACTTTCAATTAATGAATTTATTGATAAACTGATGATAGATGATGTATAATTGAAATTTAAGCAATTTGAAGATGATAATTCAAAAAAAAATGTATGTTTCATGTATAATACATCCAAACAGAGATAAATAATAAAAGATACAAACTAAATGTTCAAATCAAAGTGAGTCACTTTCATACAGTGATGAAAAAGTGCAACATTTTTTTAGAAGGTTCATGATATTTTATTTTAAAGATAATATTTTTAGAAAGCCTAAATATAAAGTCCATTACAATAATATAGAAAATGAAAAAAGGATAAGAAGAAGTGTCATAATTTAATTACCTAATATTATTGAAAAATAAAAAAACATGTCATAGAAGACATTCCAAAACTAAAATACAAAAATAATAATGATAGAATGGACTGATGGTATACCAAATCAATAAAATCCTCTTGGGGTGCTTTTGAGGATAGCTAAAGTGATTCTAATTCATCACATGAACAAATTTCTAATAGAACAAACATGTGATTCATGACTAATGCCACTAAGGCACCCTCTATTTCTAATATTTTTTTCTATTATTAATAATGATAAATCTAAAACATATCATTATTAGGATTACATGTATCTAAAAAATATTCTTGAATTTTTCAAAAATTATAGAATACATTTTAAATGATTTTAATGATAAATCATGTTTTCTCAAAGGGAATCATGATTTATCATCCAATACTAAATCTGGTTTATCTGTCAAAAAAGAGAATAATTTTTAGTTAATAAAGGAGAATATTGAATAGACATTGTGTAATGAAAAATTGGAAATGGATTTATAAAGGATTATTAATGGTTGATAAAATTTTAGGCATATTCTAGGAAGACTAGTAACTCCAAAATATGTTACAAGCCTAGGATTCCAACCTATAAAAAAATGAATAGTTAAGAGAATTTTTTAACCTAAATATAAAAGTTCTAATTTCAAATAATTTTCTAGAGAATTATTGAAACATTATTGAAAAATTATTTCAATTTATTTATAATAAACATATTATATAATTAATGGTTTTTAAATCCTAAATTACTAACACTTTTGGACCCAAAAAAATCAATGTACCAAAATCATTTCTTGTGTAAATTTGTTTTTTGGGAAACTACATGAAGATATATTGTAAAAGACTATAGTTATTGGATAGTTTTTATTAAAGAAATGTGAAAAGATACTATTATATCTTCATGATCTTAATATTTATTCATGGTGTAATTTTCACCATTGGTGATAATTATAAATGGAAAATCATTATCCTCATCTAGATTGGTTTCACTAATTATATTTTAATTTCTAGAGTATTTTTTGTTGATGTATTTATTTATAACATTATATATATTTTAATATTATATGATGATGGTTTTCATGTTATGTTAGAAAATAATGCATGCAATGTTTTTGATTCAGATGATGCTTCTTTTCTTATTTAAGGTAATAAAAGGTTTATGTAGTGGCTATTAGTTCTTTAATTTCCCAAATTTTTACTTCTTGAGTGACTTTAAGAATTAATATTGGCTTTTCCATAGGATACTAGGGCATTATAATGTTCACTCTCTAAGAATGAATAAATTGAAAGGGTTAGTTAACGATATGCCAAAATTAGAGTTCCCAAATGAAAATGTATATAACCCCTGTTAAAAAGGGAAACAAAACAATATTTATATTAAATTTATGAAATAATTTTCAACTTCTTAACCTCTTGAGTGGGTTTATTTGGATTTTTTACAATCTAGAGTTTCAAATCATAATGGAAGGCACTATGTCTATGTACTAGTAGATGTCTTTTCAAGGATTACATGAGTGTTATTTTTTTCCTCACAAACGTGAAGCATGTTATTATTTCACCATGTGTTCTAGATCTATACAAAAATTAAGTGGACTTATGATTAAGAACCAAAGAAGTGACCATGGACATGAGTTTTAAAATCCAGACATTGAAAATGTTTTCTCAAAAAATAACTTTTTTCAGAACATCACTGCTATTAAGAACCCTCAGCAAATTGGAGAGATATAGATATGAAATAAAATACATAAAATTGATTTCATTGACCATGATAAATGAACATGAATTACCATTCTTCTTTTGGGTAGAGGTTTTAAATAAATCCTATTATATAATCAATTGAGTTTAAATTATATCAATTGTGGAAAATAACCCTATGATATTTATAATAATTTAAATCCTATGTTTAAGTAATTGAGAGTCTTTTGTTGAAAGATCATTATTCTTAACACTATAGATAATCTTGAAATTTTTTTCTTAAAGAGTGATGATGGAAAATTTATAGTTTACATGACATCAAGTAAATCAAATAGAGTTTTTACTTAAAGTACCATGATTGTTGAAGAATTTGTTCCTATAAAATTTGTCGAGATAAATCCAGAAGATCCCAATACAACTATAGAAAACCATTTGGATGATTTAGAGTATTTAAAGATAAATTCCAAACATACAGATTCTACTATGAAACAATCCTAAAAATCATCATGATTTGAGAAATTTTCATAACTTTGAGAACCCAAACCTATAAAAGAACCTGATCTGACCAGCCCTAATTATCAAGAGATATTAAGAAAAATATGTACCATGCTTTAGATTCAATAGTTGGAGACCTGGAATGTGATACACAGAATATATATTATCAATGAAATCTGGTTTAACACTAAGAATTCTATCATATATTGAACCAATGAAAATCGATGTTGCAATCAATGATATATTATGGGTAAAAGAAATGAAATAATAATTAAATAAATTTTAATGAAACATTGTATGAGAAACTATTTATGGACCCAAATACACCATGACAATAGGATCTAAAAGGTTTTTTTAAAAAGGATGAAGAATCAAGAACAATATTAAGAAACAAGTCTTGTATAGTTACATAATGTTATAGGCAAGAATAAGGAATTGAATATGAGGAGACCATTTCACCAGTAGACATACATGAATCCATTAGAATACCACTTTATTATGTAGCTTATATATATTTCAAAATTAATTAGATGTATGTAATCTGTTCATTCTTAAACGGGTATATAGATGATGCTGTTTCAGTTGACCATATCTTTATTATAGATTTTTTTATAGAACAAATGATGGATGGAGTTGTTTTCTTGAAATAAGAGACCTTTTTATCCTAGGTCTGTGTTTTATTTCTACAAATATGTTAAGTATCATTCTAAAAAAATTATATTATAGGGTAAAAAACTAAGTTAAGGGTCAAAAAATTTCTTTTTATTAAAAATAGAAGGTTGATTTTTTTAATTATCAACATGATGGTGTTTTTAATGATTATCAAGGATCCATCCTGGATGATGGTGATAATTTTATGTATAAATAAGACCTTCTTGAATTTACTAGATATGAAAAAATTAGAAGTTTAAATTATTTCGTTTTGGATAGGGAGTTAATATTGGTATTCAAATTCATCAAGCACCTTTTGTGCCCAGGGATGGGTGACTTTTCTACTCTAAGGTATTAAGATGACTATATTCGTTGTCTTGTGAAATATGGGATGGGATAAACCGTTATAGATAAATTTTCTTTCATATTCTAAAAATGATCAATCCAACTTCCTGATAAAATTCTTTGAACTATTGAAAAAATATATATTCTATGTTGAAAAAAAGATTTCTACTGATGATAAGGAATATTTTATTTATTTTTATGGAATTTATATTATAAGTATAATATTAAAAAGAATTTATATCAGTTGTAAACCTTGTAAAAATTAGAGTGAACCTCATAGTGAGAAGATGTATGATGATTTTAACTTTGATGAGAATCCTTCAAGACCAGCAGATCTTATTGAACTTAGTTTAGAACCAGATGATATTTTTGAGTATTTTATTGAGAAGGAAGAAGTTGAAGTTGGTGGAAAAGAAGAGGAGGATTATCCAATGGATGAGGGTAGTGACCTAGACCTATCCATTTATTCTATTTCCATTACATTTATATCTCATATGCCCCATGGACTCCCCCTTAGAGAGAAAAGATAGTAAAATGTGATGAAAAAGAGACCAAAGTATATAGAGGAGAAAAAACTAAAATTCAAAACCTAATATGATGATGAGAATGGTAAAGGTGATAAAGTAGAGTGAAGTTCCCAGTCAGGATCCAAGTATCAATGAGAGGAGGAGGGGGTGAGTCAGTGAGATCTTTTTCTTTTTATGTTTCCTTCGAATTGAAACAACCTTCACCTCCTATTAATGATTTTCTTCTCTACTGAACACACACAACCACATGAACACATGATTTACAAGGTTCACTACTCATCAAGAGTAGCTACGTCCATGGTATGGTACAGAAATAATCTAGTACCACACAATCCAATACAGAACAATCCTTTTATGTGGAATAAAATGAGTATGATATACCCTTACACTTGTGTAGCACTTTGAAAACAATCCGCAAGTGCGTGTGCACCCTTTTAGCACAAATATAGAATTATAGTATTTCAGTGTTTCTTTACAATTGAGCCGATGTATTCGCTGAAGTTCATATCTTTACTTTCCTACCCAGAAGCTGGTAAGAGCTTCCGTACGTACAACTCAATATGTGAGAAGACCCCAAATTTTCCACGTAGCCCTTAGGTTATCTTGCATGCAATTCATGTTTCTTGCGCGTAAAAATCCCTTTTGGCATGAAAAACTTATTCATGCAACTTTCTTTTTGCACGCAACTTTTTCTATTTTCGCAAAACATCTCAATATTTTCGCCCAGCTATCCTCTTTTCATGCAAACTTATTTCTTTCTGCACAACTCACTTAGTGTATAATTTACGTGCACCAGAGCTCGGGATTTCTTCTAAGTGTTGAGCATTAACAAATGAGAAGGGTTAGCCTCATATTTATATTCATTTTTGACCCTGCATGAAAAACACTAATCCGCGTGTCAAACCTCTTTCATGCGCGTAAAAAATATTTTATGCAACTTCATATTTCGCGCCATACTTCAATATTTCGCGCACCTCATGCATTTGTCCTTTTTCATCCTTCTGAGCATGAAGCACCAATTGCGCGCAAAATTCCTCAGCACATTCTATATTGCGCGCAAATTCTTGCTTTCACGCAACATCGTAATTCGTGCAATGATCCAATTTTTCGAGCAACTCATGCCTTTGAAAATTTTTGAGCTTCTAATCTCGATACATCTTTTGCACAAAAAACATAATTCATCTATTTCACGCATCCCATAGATGTTTTGCGCAACTCGCTACTATTTCACGCAACACTTTATTTTTTCATGCAACCTACCTAAATATCCGTGCACTCCATTCCTTTGTCATTTTTCGATGTTCAAAACTTGAATCATGCCTTTCATGCAAAAATCTAAACTAGATTCAATCTTGTATGCTCCATCCATTCCCAAACACATTTCTTCATCTCTCGATTTTCAGGCCCTAAAATTTGGCAAACACTAGAAAATGACGCCACCTTAAACTGTGCTTTTCTACCGTCACTAGATTGTCCATTGCTTTGTCATTTTCTCACTTCACTTCTTCCCATAACCATTCTCTTGCTCTTATCACAAATCCCACTATCGTGATATTTATCCTTTGATAGATCAGCTTTTATCATCGTCAAAGTTGCAATGGGAACTAAAAAATCCCTATCCTCTAGCAGCATCATTCCTTCCAATCAAACTTTATATGACTGTAATCATCATTTCTCCCCCTTTCCTTCATTAGGCTTGCATCAAATGTTCTCCAATCTCATGATATGTGTGAAATACATACCAGAAATGCATCTTCTGATTTTTGATCCTTCTACAAAGTGAATTGACTTATCTTCTTTGACATCAAAATACAACACTCTGCAAAGGCTAACTCTTCAAACTTCCATCTCCATTCAACTTGTTCCCAACATAGAGAAAGAAGTAAGTAGAGGGGAATTTCTACTGGGTTAGGCCTACGGGTCATATATCGATTTGGTATGCCTATTGTCCTTCAGGTCATGTATTTCAGGTCATGTCGAGCCTTGTACCTTTGGCTTACTGGCCATGTACAGGTTCCCCTTAAACCCTTAAAAGGGGGATTATCCATAATAAAATAAAAAATAATCCCTTTGATCCATTTGGTGAAGAATTAAGTTGAGTTATTATTGATGACGAAGGATTTCAACTTAATGGTTTAGGTGGGATATTTGGAAGTTATAATGTCCAGATTCCTCATGATCTTCAAACATCACCTATAGGTCCAGTTTCTAGATTAGAAGAGAAGGAAATTTTGATGGTGAGTCAAATGTTATATCTAGAAAAAAGGTAGATGCATTATTTTAGGGGGATAAATCCCCGTATTTCAGAAGTAATAAAGTTTCTGCTTCTTTTGATAATGTATATGATATTGGTGATCAGACAGAGTCAGATCAATTTGATGAGAAGATGAGAATTATTGCTTCTATTGTGTAGCATGTGGATGAAAAAATTGAAAATGAGACTTATATTGGATAGAATATTGATATTTAGTTGAGATATGTGGTTGCTTTAGATACGCCTTTATTTTATGTGGATATGGTCAATGTGACTTCTATTGAATATGAAATAGTTGATATCTCTATTAGTATACCGAATCTAGTTGTATCTTCAATCACTACTGGAAAAATAACCTATACCAACAGTTTGGAGAACCATTTCCATGTTAGTCATGAGGATAGGTCTATACCAATGGTTTTGAAAACTGTTGGTATAAGCAATATGAAAATCTATACCAACTGTTCCATAAACCATTGGTATATATAATTCTAAAAATAATCACCTGGTTGTTTTTGACCCCATCACCTCCCGTTTTTGATTGAATGACCTAACCACTAACCTAACTTACTTTTGTGAACATAATTTCAAAAATATATATATGTATTATCATAATTATTTTAAATTTTGATTTATATAATGTCTTCTATAAGAATATTACATTAAAAATACATGAACCTACACTAACGGTTCTCAAATCTATTAGTATAGACCTATACCAATGGTTTTGAGAAATGTTGGTATATGTTCTTTACTTTGGGACCTATACCAATAGTTTGTACAAAACTATTGGTACATGTCCATATAGGTGACTTATACCAACCGTTTTGGGAAAACTGTTTGTGTAGGGACAAATTAGTGAACTATATCAATGGATTACCCAAAACTGTGGGTATAGATCATATTTCCAGTAGTTAATTGTTGTTTATTTAGTGGTTATGCCTCTTGGAAATCCTTTTCCTATATTGATGGATCCTATGTTAGATGAATGAGATATAGTTTTTTATAAAGAATGAAATTCACCAAATATTGGTGAACCATCTATTTAGGAAGATAGAAATTTGGAAGGAATTATGGTTACTACAATTGATGTTGCTGGTTTATTTGAATGGTTTTCTTCTATAATAGACCCTTATGTTATTTTCCACTCTATTCCTATTTATATAGTCACCAATGGTGACATAGATAAGTTTACAGAAAAGACTACTTCATATTTTGGTATGTTTTTATAGAATCAAGAACAACTTATTTCTAAGATAATCGAAAAAGATACAAGATATCTATTTTAGGTTGTCATTAAGAAAATAAAAACAAAGATGATGCACTATATTCATAATGAGTAAATTGATAATAAAAGTATTAATAAGTAATTGGAGTCTTTGAGATCTCGTGTGAAAGGAATGCAGTATTCTTTTTCTACCTCTATGGATGATTTGTTGGAGGGATTTGAAAGTCATACATATATGGAATCTAGTATATGTGTTCATACTCCTCCAATTTTTAATATTTTGTTTCATAGATTTGTGACTGATGAAGATCATAGGGATGCCTCCAATATTTCATTAGGTGTATGCTATTACCATACCATTGGATACATTGAGGATGATTTGGCACAACAATGATCATGTACATACGATGACCTGAGATTATAATAAATATATGAAAGCTGAGTGAAATACTATAATAAACTATATTAAATATCATATCTTAAGGATTTATTCATTGAATGAAGAGAATTATTAGTTTATGTTTTCGTTATAAAATCTGACGTTTCCTCCTATGACATGAGCCTTTAAGGAATAAGTTTATTAGTTAAAAGTCTTGTCTCCCCAATTGAATATTTTAATAAAATATAATAAGGACTTCTTTAGTGACATGTAGAGAGGTGTATATATTATAATAGAATTCATACATATTATGAAACCATTTAATCATGTTCATGGGAACTCCATTGTAGCGCCTGAATCCATACAACTAACTACCCAATCGACTCCTCCTACAACTAACCTAGAGTTTTTTTTGAACATTTTGTCAAGAGACCATCATTCCACTTTTCTAGATAAGTTATATCCATATTATCTAACAACCAGAAAAAATGTATAACACATTTGGAAGATCCTCATTTGAGAGCTTCATCTTCCTTCAACTACTATTGATGTTCCTTCAGTTATCCATTGGCACCCTCAATTATTCCTATAGTTACATCATGACCTGTTACTCATCCCTCTACCTTGTATAAGGACAACAGAAAATATACTATGATTCCTTCAACCCAACCTGAGCAGCATTTATCCATACACTTCATGTTTTTATGGATATTTTATATAACATTTAGTTAAACACTTTTTGGGCTGTATTTTCATTTACATACTTTATGAGGATTATAATTCTATTCTTAGTCTATTTCTCTTATATATTATTTCTTATTCTTCTTCCATTAAATTTCTTTAGTTTTTTAAATCCCAAAATGGAAATATGATATATGAAATTAAATTATCATTATAGTTATTTTATTTTAATTTCCTTCCTTTCGATTGAAAAATTTCTACATTATTTTAAAAAAATTCCTTTCATACTCTATGTTTCAATTTCATTGAATCCATATAGTTTAACTATCAAAATTTTTCTTTGATGCAATAGATATAAAATTACATGATTTTGTTATGAACAAAAAGTGGGATATTATTGACCTCCTTGTTTCAATGATCATAAAATCATGATTATTTTGATAGTTAATGATATTCATGTTTTATTATCATTTAATCATTTAAATTCGATTGAAAAAATTTCCCTTAGTATGAGACACCAACATCAATGACTCACAATAATCGATCTGTCACTATCAGAAATGAGTCACTAATGAGATGAAAATTTTAATTAGAACGAGACACCTCAAACAATGTATCACCATATCCTTTAGAAACTGTCATTGAAGTTATTCTGTTATAAGGTAATTTTTACAAGGTATGAAAAGGATCAATGTCAAATGAGAAAACTACCAACCTGACACTCCCAGTCTTATAGAAAACCAAGAATGTTTCAACATTCCCTGGAAACACCAAAAATGTATCTCACTTCTAGATCAAGAATTCATCCTAATATCACAGAACAAGACATTGACTCACCACCAGACATAGACACCGCCAGTTTCACTATTCAAAAAATAACCATTACTGATTCAATTTGTTTTGAATTAAATATTTTAACAACTAGTTTATTGTATTTAATATTAATGTTAATTTTAATTATTATTTCTTAATTTTCCGACATAATGAATTGATGTATGTGTTAGACATGTGGCATGAGGATATAGAGGATCGGTCTGATTCTCTTTTCTACTACTTCAATTGCTGAAAAAATGGAAGAAGGATCCCTCATGAAAAGAACATGGACATTCACTTATATATATGTACATCTAGAGTGAACTGGATATTTCTACAAGAACCATAATATATTACCTACTACATATTTATTACAGTTTATTGAGTAAGATGAATCACATATTACATCCAATATATTTCTGTAGTAACGAATAGAGAATCCCTAAAAAAAATTTCTACAACACCTTTCTGAAACACATCTTGATCCTTAGTTAAAATCACATTATACGAGTCACAAGCTATAGATACTAAAAAATAGTGCAACACGATCTCCATACACTACCTAATTTATCATTTCATTTATTTTTATTTAAATTATGACCATTGTGAAAAAATATATTTTATTCTATACCACACTTTCTCAAACTCTTAATCTTAAATACACATAGATATCTTCAGAATTACTTTTTATCATGTTTCCTAGGTGATGTGGTTGGTGTCCGAATGTGACTAGTTGTTTATTTTATACACTAATGGAATCTATTGAAGGGGCCCTGTGAGGTATGTATAGTTTGTATACAATTTGAAAACCTAATATAGGTTTTAGATTGAAATATTATTTTATAAAAACCGCATGGCATCAACTGATATCCATGTATAAGGGACTAAGTATCATCTTGAGACTAATCCTATTATATTCATAATTCCACTCCATATTTCTTTTCCTTGTTTGGTTTTATTTTCAATACTTTAAAACCAAATCTATTTTTACATACCATAAAAATTTCTACATTGTTATTTTATCACAATTAGTTTTTATATGAGACAATGATTATGTAAATGGATTTCAAGGGATTGAATAATATGGTATATTGAATTACCCATGAATTAATAAATATTTTATGAAGTATTTTAAAATACTAAAAATTATACGAACCAAATATTTTGGTAAATTATACTGTTTTATTAAAATTAGGGGATTTATTTAATTCCATGTTTAGCATAAAATGTTGTTGGATATTAAATGTTTCGCATCTATGTCCTTTAGGTATTTTTTTATCAATAATTTTCCTTTAATATCCTCCTACACTCCCTCTTGAACCCCCTTGAAAATAGACTAATATTGTCAATTTTTTAGTTCCTAGAATAGACTGCACGGTTTGGCCTCACAGTTTTCCAAACCCTGCTACCAAACCGTGCGTAGGTGTCCAGCTCATTAAAAATATTTTGAAATTCCAAATTTTCACTTTTGAGCTTCAACCACTCTCGTCTATTTCTTCCCCCATTCAACCCTAGAAGCCATGGAATGCTCCCAAGATCCCTCAACCTCACTTGTAACACATTTTTAAAGGGTAATCTGGGTGGTAATATTTGTGATTTCTAAAGTAAGTGATTCCTTCTTTGTTTTTCTTCTATTTACTTAGGGTTTTTTCTATCCTCCTTAAAGTTAAAAATGTCCAGAAACTATGGTTACTTACCTAGGATTTGATTTTATTTTTCTTTCTTTAATATTCTGGATTTAGGTTCATTTTCCCTCATATGTGGTGTGGCAGTGGTGCGATTGATGTGTCACACACAGATTTGACATTTTTGAAATATATGTTTGGTGATTGCATGTTTATGAATTCAATGACCAATTATATCTTTTTTATTTACATTTTTTCATGTCCCTCTCCCATTTTGAATGGGGAGAAAACCCTTTTTTGTAGGATTGATAATTTTATTGATATTAAAGTAGAATTTTTTCTAAAAATTAGTGTTTTTACTATGTATTCTATGTTTTACTACATGGGGTTGTTTTATGGTTTACATAATAGTTTTATTAAATGTTTTTAGGGCTGAAAATTCTATTTTTGTGTTATATTGGTGTGAATTTGCATTCAAAAGAGGGGTTTAAAAGGAATTTAAAGTACAATGCTTTGTTAGACATATTGACATCATCTTATAAAAAATTTAAATGGTTTATTCAGTTAAAAAAAGGGTAAAAACATTTTTATCTACTATTTGGAGTGTGTATAACCAGAACATATATTTTTATGAGTAAATGGTATTTTATATCATGTTGAACTTGTTTTAGCACAAAGAGTGAAACCCGGGTATCTAGATGGGTGGAGTAGGACTAGTTTGCTAATGATTCAGAGTGGTATCATCTTTGTTACACTTACCATGTTGATGATGACATGACTAAATAAAAATTTATGATGTTGGGGATCACTAAGACATTATTTCTCCCCTCCTATTTGATTTTTCATGACAAAGTTATGGATTATGGTTGCTTTTATAGTGAGATACGAGGTACATAGGGTCGATAACTAGCTAGTTCATAGGATAGTTCCGGTGACTAGTGCTCATAGAAATTTTTTTACCTACCATTAGAATGTGTGGTTTTTGGATAGAAGACTCAGCAGAATTGATGTTTTGTTTAAAATTGTCCATTATGTAAATCTTCCTCTGGAAAACTGTTACATTTGAATGTTTCACCACTTTTTAATTTGTTTCTACCATTTCATATTTATAAAAACGTGAATTATTTTTATCTCATAATATTTGTAACATGGAGTCATTGGAGTGGAATCCAATTCCTCATTTTCTCAAACCATACTTACTCATTTGGGAATATGTAGAATTGGTTATGTTTTCCACAGGTACTGGAAAGGTTATTAGAGACCACAACTTGTGTTGTTATTTCTCATCTCTAGTGTAGTGTTGTAGAGATGGCTTGGTTATGATAAAACCTTACCATATGGTTGTTCTTGATTTTATTTTGCCACAAAATTTTAGTATTGGCCCTATTGAACAATGTCAAAAACCATGTATTTATGTTCATAATTTTGTAAAAGTCTGGTTTGGACTAAATATTTAGATTCATTATATTTATTATTTTTGGTTGTTTAATGCTTTTAAACTTGAATAAATTATTCCCAAACCATTATTCATGATACCCAAGAACTATTTCTAGCTCATTGGGATATGGTACCCCATTCGGGCCATTTCATGGACGGGGTTGGGTGCCAATTTTGATGGTGACCAGATATAGTTCATGAAAAAATGGTATCACAAGAGGTTAAGATATTTGAGTGAAGTTATTATTTGGGATGTGTCCAGTTAAACATGAGATAGGACTGTCTGGGATTGGATTTATAGTTAATAGTATGGCTCCTGGACATTACCTATCATGATAGACATTGAGTCACCATGGGATGTCAGGATTGTTTGCTTGAATTATCTTCTAGGACAGACATTCGGGATGTAGACTGCATGTGATCATTGGGTGGGAGTTAAGTAGTTTTTTATTTTATTATTGTGGTGAGTTTCATTTAATTATATTTGATGTTAATGCTGAAATTTTTCAGAATGATTTTTCTAATGTTTTATTTGGTGAATGTTTGTTTCTATAGAAACATGCTTCCATGAAGTCCTCCCATGAACCCAAAGGAGGAAGCCATGGAGATTTATCCCTCACTACTTGATCATAGGATGGTAGAAGCTGTGGTATGAGATGCCCAAGATCTTGTAAAATTTGTTCTTCCTAATCGATCTTCAATTTGAGAATATGATTCTAGTCCTATGAAGGATAAATCATAGGAGTTTCTAAAGAATAAACCCCTTCATTTTGAGGTATCTCAGAACATCAATAGTTAGAGTAATGGACCAAGAATATAGAGTTTATTTTCGAGTTCCTAGACCTACTTGAGGAGGTCAATGTGAAATGTCCACATTTCAGCTAGTGGGTCCTAGCCGGAGGTGGTGGGAATTAGTACTTCAAACTGGGAAGAGTGAGCATATGGGCAAGAAGGATTTCAATACCATGTTCAATGAGTAGTATTTACCCAAGTTCCATACCTATACCATATACAATGACATCATGGATCATTCATAGGGAGATTATTTAGTGATGGAATAAGAAAACAGTTTTATTGATCTAGTGCGGAACTCAGCTAAGATTGTTTTTAATCAGTCCCTAAAATCTCAAATGTTTGAGAAGGGGTTGTGACTATAAATTTACTTTCAGGTATTATAGTTCATTCTAGGAACATATGATGAGGTTTTCAATCATTCTTGAATGGTCTATATTGATTTAAACTGAAATATTATGTTTTCTAGAGTGGTCCCTGTTATGGGTAGTGGTCAATCATCTAAGAAGAAAAATTAGAGAGACGAACAAGGGAATACTGGAGTTGGTTTTCTAGGACATAATCCAAGACAGTTCACATTTATTGATTGTGATGTGAGGTCTATTGTGTGCCACCGGTGTGGGGGTCCAGTTCTCACCCGACTTGCATGTGAATCTCCTCCAAAACCATGTTATCAAGGTGGATCTATGGGAATATTTCCATGATTTTTTAATGTGGAACGTACACTCTAGAGTGGGGTTGGATTTGTGGCTTCTAGGGGATTTCCAGTTCAGACAAAGCCGTTTAGGATGGGGTATCATAGTTTGGTGGTCATGGTGGGAAGGTCGGATCAACTTCTAGGCAGAGCCAGTTAAGAGATGACTAACAAGAGAGATTCCTTTCCTAGGTAGACACAAGGAATATTCATTCGGTGGATCAAGAACTAGTGGGGTCAGATACATGGCCATAAATAGTTAGAGTTTCTATTTTAATTGCATATTCAATAGCTAATGTACTTTATGATACTAGTGATTTTATTTATTTTATATCTTATCATATTATGAATATACTGAATTTTCTATTTGAGTTTCTATCATTTGTGATGGAGTTGGTAACGTCGTTGGGTATGAAGGGGAAAGGTTTTAGTTTCCCACCATATTCACTTACTATGTTATGGTTTGAGATGGAGTGGGACCTCCTGGTCATGGATGTGGAGATTTTTAATTTAATCTTCACCATGGATTTCCTAGTGCTCTTTCAAGTTCTCATCTATTGCTATAGGTGGCATGTGAGTTTCATGCCACCTGATTGGAGTCATATTGTTTTTTATGGGGAATGGGATCCATAGTTGTGTCATTCAAAACATCGACTCCAAGATTTAGGAATTACTATCCTCCAATTATCATCACATGCAATAGAGGACTATGGTCATGTTCATGAGGGTGGATTACCTCATGTAGTGGATGAGTTCTTGGAGGTATTTCCATATGGTTTTTCAGGATTACCCCCAGAACAAGATGTTGAGTTATTGATTGATTTGGCACTATGAACACAACAGATACATATTTTATCATATTTTATTCCCCCCTCCCGAGTTTAGGGAATTAAAGATATAAATGGGTGATTTGGATTCTAGAGGATTCATTCAATTGAGAGTCTCTCCTTAGTCCACTTCTGTTATTTTTGAGAAGAACACCGAAGCATCCCTCTAATTGTGCATTGATTACCAGAAGCTGAATAAGGTAACCATCAAGAAAAAATATCCTTTTCCCTGAATAGATGACATGTTTGATCAGTTGATATTGGAAGGGTGGTTTTCAATGAAAAACATACGTTTAGGTTACCATCAAGTGAGGGTGAGAGAGGTGGATATCCTGATTATGGCCTTCTGAAGTAGGTATGACTACTTTGAGTACATGGTCATGCAATTTGGTTTGATCAGTGATCTAGATTTATTTTTAGAAGTCATTGATATGGTGTTACACTAGTATCTTGACTCTTTATTTGTGGTATTCGTAGAATACATATTGGTTAAATCAGGGTCTGAGGAAGATCATGAACATCACTTGCAAATCTTGTTAGGCATTCTGCGGGTTCACCACATTTATACAATGATCTCCATGTGAACTTTATATATCATGGATGTGATGTCTCTAAGGAATGTGATATTAGAGAAAATGTTTTCAATGGGCACTAATAGGATCAGTACAGTTATGTCATGGGAGAAGCTGTAGAATGTGTTTGAGATCAAGAGTTTCCTTGTCCTAGCAGGTTACTACATGAGGTTTGTTCGGAATTTCTCTTAGTATTCTTTTCTATGACCATGCTCACATAGAAAGGGGTGATTATTGAATGGGACGTAGAATATCATGAATTCATTGAGGGTTTTATGCAATGGGTGGCTACCATCCATGTGTTGATCATGTAGGAATCTAGAAATGGATTTTTGGTGTACTGTGATGCATCTGGTATGGGTATCAGGTGTGTGCTTAAGTAGGGAGATCATGTGGTTGTGTATGGCTACCGCCAACTCTGAACACATGAAAATAACTACATAACACATGACTTGGGGTTAGTAGTGATGATACCTGATTATATGGCTTGGAAGCACTACCTCTTTTGGGGAGAATATTGGGATCTACTCTAATCATAAGATCCAACATTAAATTTTCTCATAGAAGGATCTTAATCAGTGGTAGTTTTATATGATCGGGTACTTGTAGGGGTGCGATTTTGATTCCGTATATACCATAAGAAAGGTTAATGTGGTGGCTGGTGGTTTAAGTAGAAATGTTCCAGTGTAGGATTTTTGGAAGATTAGTGATGAGTGGATTATGATGGTTCCCTTTTCTCAGATACATGTAGAGACCAAGGAACACAATGGAGTTGCATTTGTGGAAATAATTCAGTAGACCGATTCTTATTTAGAGTTGATTAGGCATGATCAACCCAGTAATGATCCATGTCATTGGTTGATGTAGTTTCTTCATGGTGCGTAGATGAGTTTTGATTGTTCGACATCTCCTAAGGGAATCATGTGTTTCAAGGGACATTCAGTGGTACCACTATCTTTGAGGAAGGTGGTGATGCAGGAGAGAAACTACTCTAAGTGGGTTGTTCATCCTAGAGATACCAAAATGAACTATGATGTTCGTCGGTAGTTTTGGTGGCCATGTATGAGGCATGATATAGCTTATTTCCTGTTGAGATTTTATACTTGTCAATAGGTGAAAGCAGAGCATTAAAGGGCCTCTTGTTTTCTTCACTTGTATCCCATTCCTCACTATAAGTTGGATGAGGTCACAATGTATTTCATCATAGGATTATTCCATTCACTTTAGGGTTATAATCCCATATGGGTAGTGATTAATAATCTGAACAAAACATCCCACTTCATTTTGATTAGAGATAGAGCTAAAGTTGATGAGATGTGCCGATAGTATATTCAGGAGGATGTGATGATTCATCATTTTCCATCAAGAATCTATTTCATGTAGAGAACCCCACATGAACTATTGGTTTTTGGAAGGCCTTCAGAAGTATTTGGGGTTGCAGATTAAGAGGACAGCAACATACCATTCTCAGACAGATGGTCAAACAAAGTGGAAAAATTAGATTCTGGAAGACGTGCTCTGTGCATGTGTCTTGGACTTAGGAGGTTCGTGGGATATAAATTTGGTATTGGTGGAGTATTAATATAATAATATTTATCAATACATGATTTGAATGGCTCCTGTTGAGGTACTATATAGTTAGCCATGTCTCCCCCTATGTTGGCCTGATGTAGGTGTGACCTCACTATTGGGGATGAGCCTTGTGAAAGAGACATCTGAGAAGGTCATGTTGATCATGTAACAATTATTGATATCGCAGAGTCACCAAATATCTTATTCTGAAAAGAGAAATTGAGATCTAGTGTTTTCTGTGGGTGATCAGGTACTATTGAATATTGCCTCTCATCTAGGTCATTGTCATTTTGGAAAGAAGGGAAATCTAATTTCAATTTAGGTCAAAACATTTGAGATCACTAAGAACATTGGGAAGGTCCCATATAGGTCAGATTTTACCTCTTTTTGAAATATACTCACAATTTATTTCATGAAACCTAGATGGAGAATTACAATCCAGATACATCTCACATGATGAATTGGGAAGAGTGGGAGATAGAACCCAACTTATCAGTGTTGAATGGCCTGTGAGAATAGTGTATTCCCATGAAAATGTTCCTATAAGAATGCCTACTCCATCATTTTGGGTCCTTTCAAATCATGTGAATGATATGCACAAGAATTGTGAGTGGAATTCATGGGTTGAGAAAGAGTACCTATTCTTATTTACCTATTAAGATTCAATTTGACTTTCCAGGGAATAATATTTTTATATTAGAGAGAATTTTCACATACCTGACCTTTATTAAAGAATTTTAACTCTTCTTTTCTTGTCATATCATTTCACCCAAATATCTCCCTTGAATCACATTGAATTTGGACGAAAATGGATATTTTTTTAGTGTCCAGAATAGGCCGCATAGTTTAGCTGCACAATTTACCAAACCATGCATCCAAACAGTGCACATATGTCTAACTAATTAAAAATATTTTGAAATTACAATTTTTCCCTATTTTAATTAATGCTATCTAACCCATTTATTCCCCATTCGACACCAGATGAACTGGAAGACTCCCAATCTCCCTCATCCTTACATGGAAGTCATTTTGGAAGGGAATTTAAGTGGGAAAATATCAATATTTCTCAAGTAAGTGACTCATACTTTGTTTTTCCTCAATTTATGGGGGGTTTAATCCCTCCTCTTGAAGTTCCAAATGTCTAAAACTAGGTTTTTTACCTCTAGTTTTATTTTTCATTTTTTGGGTCCAATATGGTGGATTTAAGATCATTTTCACTCCCTTGTGGTGTGACGGTGGTGTGGCTGAAGTATCGCATAATGATTTGATATTTTTAATATATATGGTACTTGATTCCCTAGGTAATAATTAAATGATGTGTTTTTTCCACTTTATTTACATTTTTATAATTTTCCTCTTCCATTATTCATGGTGTGAATACCATTTTTTGTAACATTGATTGTGCAGTTGATTTTAAAGTAGCATTTTTGTATAAAAATGTGTGCTTTTAAATTATATTACTTGTTGTATCATTTGGGGTTATATTATGGATCATGAAATGGTTTTATAAAATGGTTTTAGGGATTAATATTATGGTCTGGTGTGACATTGGTGTGAATTTGGCTTCAAAAAAGAGTTTTTAAATGAAATTCATCTGAAAAACATTGATAAACATCTTGAAATTATTTTCTGAAAAATTTAAATGGTTTATTAAGTTACACAAAGGGTGAAAAACAATTTTAGATACTGTTTGGATTGTGTATGACCAGAAATGGTATTTTATGTGTAATGTTATTCAATTGTATGTGGAAGATGTTTGATAATAAAGAGGGAAAGTCAGGTATCTTGGTGTGTGGACTAGTACTAGTATGCTAGTGAATAGGATTGTTATCATAACTATTTCACATAGAACATTAACGATCAAAATAATAAGTAAAAATTGATGATGTTGGGGACCACTAGTTCATTGGGGTCTCCCCCTCCAGTGGATCATTCATAAAAAGGTAATGGATTATGAATGCTTTTACATCGAGATACGATGTACCTAAGGCCCCCAACTAGCTAGTGGCTAGGGTTGTTCCTGTGATTATTGATCATGTATTATTTCGTACATACAATTGGAATGTGGTGTGTTTGGATGGAAAATTCAATAGAAGGCATATTTTATTTAAGCATTTGTATTCACTAAAAACACCTCAGGAAAACTATTTCATTTAAAAGTTTCACCCCTTTAAAAATTGTTCCTACCATTTCTTGTTTATAAAAAAATGCATGAATTTTATCTTATTATGGTTGTCAAATGGAATTTTTGGGGTGAAATCCTATTGGTCTTAGGCTCACACCCTACTGAATCCTTTAGGTAGATATAGACTTCATTATGTTTTACACAGTTAAGGGAAGGTTTTTGGAGATGGTTGTTTGAGTAGTTAGCTCCCATATCTAGTTCGGTGTTGCAGAGAAGGCTTTGGAAATATGACCACATTTTGTGTGGTGGTTTTTGAGTTTTTATCTACAACCATTGAGATGTGTCCCTATTGGGAATTGTCTAAAATAATGTATTTCAGTTCAAAATTTTGTAAACGGATTGTCCTGGCTAAATTTTCAGATTCTATTTATTTATTTTATATGTTGTAATGCTTCTAAACTCAATTAAATCATTCCATAACCATTATTACTGATACCCAGGAACATATTCTAGCCCATAGAGAGATTAAAATCCCTTCAGGTATGAGATGGACTTGGTTAGGTGGTGGTTATGATGGCGACAAGATTTGGTTCGTGACAAAATAATCCCCTCTTGAGATACTCATTCCGACCAATATATTTCTATGACATAAATAGGATTAGTAAATTTATATTTGGACTATTTTTACATTAAAAACAATCTCTAAATTAAATGGATCATTAAAATACATTAAATTAGTAGAAAATTCCTAATTAAAATCATTATTTGGAATTATTCGTTGAATCATGAATATATTTATAAATTATCAATAATAAAATATAAGATAAGTTTGAAATTTAGATATATATAATTAATTTAGTTTATTAATATAAATTTTCTATAAGTGAAAAAATTAATTTAATTAATTTATTACAAAAATCAATTCAAATCATTTTTTCACAAAAGATGTATTTTTGAAGCATAAAAAGTATTTATTAAAAATTATGTATCTTTTTATAAATATATTTACATTTTCAAAATAAAATATATTTAATTTTAAGTATACATTTATTCTTATTCAAATTGAAAAATTTATCTTCTAGGTTATACCAGTCATATTATATTACAATATTAATAATATATCGTGGTTCATTAAAAATTGATGTTGTGTGTAAAAAAACTATTAAATAAATTACATTTATTCAAATAAAATTCAAAAAATATAAAGGGATAACATTATACCCCTATTAAATTTAATTTAACATTTGAAATTCATCACTATGGTAAAAATATTTTGTGTTAATTTTACCTCATCACATGCTCAAATTCCCACATAACATCATTAAATACGTGGTTTTACCACAATACCTTGACCAGTTGAGGGGGTATGTGTCGTATAATTTTCTATATATGATTCAGAATCATGAACCGTTTTTCCTTATAAGAAAGATCCTGATCCAATGGTATATAATTGTTGTTAAATATATGTGATGTATCAGTTGTGTACTTCCTCTATGGAGATTCATGGAACTCGTCCTGGTCTTGAGAGAGGTACAATGAAAGTGGAAATTTAGAAGATACCATCCTAATGTGATAAAGTATTTTATAAGGGGATGATATAAATAGGGCTTATTTATTCCTTGTTTCCAAATATCATTACATTTTTTGATGGATAAATTATTAAAACACCATGTCTCTAACATCAAATTCTTTATCACACTATTGATTTTTAGCAGAAATTTTCAACTGACTTTCTTTTTACCTTTTTTTTGTTGAACTAATTTATCCTTCTATTCCATATTTTATCTATCTCAGGTTATAATATATTTTTTTCTACATCTCCATCATAGTATGTTGTATTTATAAAATTATTTACAATGATAGCTTCATAAGTAACCATATTAATTTTTCATTGGAAGCTTTTTCTATAAGAAAACACAACTAGTGGTTAGTGTTTATCCAATCCACCATTGAAATACAATGAAAAATATTTTAGAATATATTATAAGGACTAAATTATTCTCTCACACTCAAAATCTATTTGTGGATGGTGAAAAGTGCTAAAACTATACTCTATATTAGGATATTGGTGAAGGATTAATTATAACATTGATGAAAAACATCGATCAATATCAGAGACAATTGATTGTGGTACTAATTCAAACTTTTCTTGCTCCATAATTTATATATTGTAATTATTATCTAGAGATAAATATTCTTTTATAAAAATGATGTGGGTTGACTTCGTAAGGTGATCAACTAAAACCTATATAGAATTATTCCATTAAGATATTTTAGTGAGTCTGATGATAATATCTGTGGTGATATTTTCCTATAACAATTATTGTATTGATAATGGTAGAATCAACCCCTTGGATTTTTGTCTTCTAGTCATAACATTCTATCATAGCAAGTACATAGATACATACTCAATAATACATCTCTTAATGTCCCCTCCCCATAAATAATCTTCTTTATAGACCAATGGTTGGTTTTATTCCCTATTCATCCATCAATTGTGTGTTCAATTCCCACATCATTCTCCAATGGGACATGTTGTTTCCCAACATGGAAATCAATTTTTTTTAAAACTATATTAATATAGTTCCTATAAAATACCCAAATTTAAATAACCCATAATCAATACAACATCAAAGATAATATAAACACAATAGGTTATAGATACCTCTAATATTATGTCCAAAAATCGTAATGTCATCCCTCCTATAATAAATGTTTCACTAAATCATATACAAAAAACAATGGTTTTTATTTCTATAAATTTATCCCTAAATATCCCAATATTGACAAAATCCATTCAAATAAAACCTAGAAATGTGTGTCTAGGACATTGAAAATATGGTTAAACATAAACACATAAACTCATGATGATATTCATAACCTTTAAGTTAAATTCACACAGAAAAAAATATTCTTTAAAAATAAACAAAATCCATAGATGTTTATAGATTCTTATAACAAAAATGTGATTCATAAAAATAATTTTACAACATTACTATTGAATCAAAAAATAAACATAATTCAACCATTGCACTTCATTATAACCAATAATTATGATTTATTATCTTAATCTCTAATACCTTATTCCTTTCATTTGTGATTTGTAGTATCCTAATTAACCCTTACTCATACAACCATAATGATGCTCCTCTTTTTCACCCCCTAGGACATGGATTTACTTAATTCCCATAATTTCCATATTTAAAACATTCATCCATTGATAATACCATAGGGAAACCAATTTTCTAATACAATGTGTTAACTATAATTTTCATTTTCCCTCAATAATTACATGCAATGTTCCCTTTTTCTCCACAAATAAATCATATTCTCATTCTGTAGTGACTTGACCTTATAGATCCTATAACTGGTGTCTTTTATAAATTACATTAGCATGATTACATATAATCAAATCCCATAGGAAAAAATATTTTTGTAATATTTGTAAAATATATACAAAAAGTAGTATTGGATTAGAAATAAATAAATAATAAAAAAAAACTTTTAATAAATAACATCGTGGATAACTCTAATCTATATAGTAAATCCATTAATATAATTAATATTATTATTCTTGGATTTATGGGGAAATAAACATAATATGGGTGATCTCAAATGAAAATAAGGGAAAAGATATAGTGGAACCAGTAATGAATAAATATGAATAATAATTATGTAATTTTAAATAATATAACATACATACCATATAATCAAAAAACTAATAAGTAAGTGCATAAACAAAAGGGAAAGGTAATAAATGGAAACACATCCATTAAAATTACTATATAAGCTAAAATAAATATGGAAATATGAGAAAATAAAACACATTCTATTTAATCAATGAACTAAAAATTAAATTTATCCATAAATATGAAGATAAAAATATCATGGATGAATAAAAAATGAAATTTGATGATGTAAATTCATTCTCGATGGGCATCGTGTCTAAGGTTCATGAAAACTGATATTGTCAAGAACTCCGAAAATATGGTTTAAAACTATAGATAGAAAACTGTTTAATTTGTGAAACTTATCTGTCTGATGAGAACCTCTCGATTCTTTGAGGAGCTATATAAAGTCTGTGATCTACCCTTCATTTCATGTCCAAATTATTTTTCATATCTAACTGTCAAAATAAATAATATGACTTATCAAACATTAGAATACAAAATTATGAATATTTCCCAAATAATTAAATAACTTTAAAAGTATACAACATAATATATATAGTATACGGTATTAGGAATAATAATATATATGAGAAATGAAATAGATAAATAGGGGAAAATTCAATGTTCAATGATGATAGGATATTTCATATTTCAAGGATACTAACCAATTAATCAGGGAACTAAATGTGAATATAATCATTCACCAAATTGATAATAAATCATCCAGAGGTTGAATAAGGATTGTATTAGTTAATAAGATCCCATGTGGGGTAAAATAAAAGATTTTTTTTCTTTGATGAATGAAAATATTATAAAAATATCTTTAAAAAATACTTGGGGAAAATATTTTTTTTAGAAAACCCATTTGAAAAACCATTTTGGTGAATATATCTTTTCAATAAATTTTATTTAAAATGTAACCTTATTAATATAAAAATTATTATTAATTTAAATTATGATGACAAAATTCATAATTTTTGTATGATATAATAGAATATTTCTTTGGCATGGAAAAAATATTTTAAAATTGCCTTGTAAAAAATGAAATAAAAATAATAATTTGAAAATATTTCTAAAAGAAAAAATGGGTAAACATGACTTTACCAAATATTTTTTGAGTAATTTTTTAATTAATTTTAACAATAAATGTTTTTTAAATGAAAACATGTTCTCTGTCTAAAAGAAAAATTAATATTATTTTTTAAAAAAATTAAAATTTTCTGAGTACTTGACAGTTGAAAATGGTAATAATACTTGATAGTAGCCTTGAATAACTATGGAGAGAAACTGAAAGGGTTTATTAAAGAAAATTTATATAATTTACTTAAATGGAAATACCAATAAAGGTGATATAAAATTTAGATGGTGGAATTAGAGAGATGGGTGACCATCTCTCTATAAATTGTGAGCAGAGGGCTTGCTAAGCTTCCACGATCCTCCTAAAATGGATGATGCATTTCATAAGCCTGGGAGATTTTACTCCAACCTCTTCCAAAATTAGAAGATAGATATGTGAGGAAACATTTCTTAAAATAATGAATGAGAGTCGAATGACGGATACCCCACACCTCCATTCATGGAGAGACACAATGGTTTCTGCTTCCTGGATGCACTTAAAGGCCTGGATCTTAGCAAAGATCATTCATCAACGAGACCCCCTCTTCTCACGAAGCTAGATGATGAAAGTTTCATAGTTGAAGCACATCCAGTGGGACATCATCAATGTGAGCTACTCTGCAAATACTCCATCACGGGATGCATCTCCTACCTAAAAGGTGGCCGCCCCTAGAATATAATAGATCTTAAACCTATAATCTCACAATGTTGGGGTATATTGAAATGGAATCTTGTTCTTATTGGTCATGGATATTTTCAATTATTATTCAATTATAAATATAACCTTGATGAATTATGGGATACCAGTAACCTCTATTTAAAACCTGGTATACTCGGGATTTCTGAATGGTACTATGCATTCAACCCTTACACTCATAGGAACACAATGGCCCAAATATAGGTCAGATTATATGGATTAAAGTGGTAATTTTGGAATCCTAAAATTCTTAATGACATTCTATCTTGCATTGTATTACCACTGGAAATTGATCAAAGAACACTAAATGATAATTTGGGCTTATTAACTTGGGTAATGATTGAGGTTAACCTTATTTCACCTCTCTCTAATTCAATAAACTTCTATGCTAAAGAATATAAAACCTAAATTAGGAAAGATTATGAGAAAAAACCACGATTCTGTGAAATATTCAAACTTATTTTCCATATAATAAGAAATGTTAGGGTGATTAGGAAGTATGTAGTCTAACCTATAGAGAATGAATGGAAGGAAATAAAAAATAACAAAAAACGATATCCTACCAATACTAACATCCCTGAATATTCCAAATGACAGAATGAGGTATGGGTGAAGAAATCCACTAAATCAAAATCTGTAACCTCCTAGGATGATCACACAGAAAAGGATGAAAGTAACCTCTTTAATGATCTTTAATTCACTTTTATGGATTTTATTGGAATTCAGCATGAAAAGAAACATGAGATGAATGAAATAGTTATTAAATCTACCCCCTCTTGTATTACAATTTCCAAATATCATGATTAAATTAATGTTCCCTTGATCACAAGAAACATGATTGAATGTAAGGTAAAAGGGAAAGATATTGGGAACACTGTTGGTAACCTGGTTACTGGTTCAGACTCACAACAGGAGGCAACAAACTGTAGCCACTTTCCCCCATCCCTGGGTTTAGGTAAATCCTCAGAAGGAGGACTCCTTCATGATAATACAATACCAGCTCTGCATCCATATGAACCCTCTGTAGGCTGTGACCCAAAATAGGCTGTCACTTTCCATGAGTCCAACTAGTTTATTTCTAAGGGCACACCTTCAGTGGATCCTGGACTGCAATCAGAAATGCATCCAGCCACATCAACTCATGGCACTAACCCATCTCTTTCAGGTACAAACTCTGACATTAATTCATTAGGTATAAAAAATAATGAAAGTGTCATGACTATGAATGTTGTGAACATAAAATCACATAATAAAGATAATTTTAATTCCAATAGCACTAAAACCACCATGGAGTTACCTGTCAAGGGGAAACATAAGACATAAGAATGGGAAATCCAATAGGAACCCTACACATGCTATTTCGCTAACCAAGTTAGCTCTTTACCTGAGACCAAGAAGGTTTTAGAAACCACACCTGAGAAAAATAAATACAAACTAAAACCTAACTCATATGTAGACAGTGGTATGTTAATTGATTGTGTAGTACAATAAATTGGCATAGACAATGTCCATTATATGAGGCTTTCAGATGACGAAATTTTGGGCAACTCCATGGAGCATGATATCCTGGGTATGCAGATAAATGTAGAGGGTGCTCCTTCGAATCTCAGGGAGTCTCCACCACCGGATTCTGGGCAGCAACTAGGAAGTCACTCAAGTACACCAACTCATGGACATACCTCACATATTCCAGGTACACAATCCTAGTATTCCATCACTAAATCAGTAGATATATCTTATGATGGAATTATTACTACAAATTCTTTGAGCATGAATACTCAAAATGATGATAAAAATTATACCAATAGAACTATAAAATATATAGACTTACCTTTGAAGGAGAACACTAAAACAGGAAGCACAAAGGACCCTCCTACTTCTAAAAGTATTCAATATATGAACAAAATCTAATATAACTCCAAAAATATATAAGAAAAACTAGACAAAAGGGCCCAGGAAACAAAAAAGGGAGTTCTAACTCAGAACCTATGTATAAATGAAGATACATTTCTAGAACTGTCATTGTATTTCCAACTCTAACACCCTCTTTGTTCAGAAAATAATGATTATCACTCACTCTCCCATGGTGTTTCCTATTTCTGAACCTAAAATCAGTTTCTCTCCTGAGTTCCACCACTTGTGTTATTGTGGTTATACCTTCAATGGTGCTACTAAAAATTCTTCTACGGATGATACTCTTAAGATATTCTCAAACTCATCCATTCAAAATGTCAATATCTTTAACATATAAGATCATCTATTCCCTTGTGATTTGGTCCTTAAGAGTACTCGTAATATATGAACTTTTGTTTATACCAAAAACAAATATCATGATAGAAAAACTCTTGGGGATTATCTCACCTATATAAATAATAGCACTCTGGTACCTGGGTATATAATTGGAGACATCCATTCTATTCTGAACTCAAGTGAGAAAATTGATCCTTCACATGCTACGATCTCCACGAGAGAGTTCAAAACCACTATTGAAGACAACATCCTTATTAAAATAAATCATAGGGGTGCCAAATACACCTGGAATAGAAAACATTACAATAGAGTGGTTGCCTCTAAACTAGATAGATCTTTCATAAATGTTCCTACCCTAGATAAATGGGACACCATTTCCAGCACCATCCTTGAACAGCTTCACTCTGATCATCAGCCTATTTTGGTCAATGTCTCCCCTAAAACTATTAAATGTATTCTTCCTTTTAGATTTAATAATTCTTGGTTCTCAAACACTGATTTCACTAACATAGTAAAGAAATTTTGTCTCTCCATGACTCATTACAATGATGACTTTGCTTGCCCTTCCAAAATAAAATATCTTAAATAGATTCTCAAAACTTGGTGTAGCTCTCATGTCAAAGAAATATACAAGGATATTATCTTCCATGAGAATGATTTGAACCAACTTTAAAACCATATCAAAAATTATGACATCAGAACTGATCTGAACCATGAAATAAACATTTTGATGAAGCTCAATTCTTTGCTCAATTTTAAGGATAGGTTGAGAAAATAAGTTTTTAAAGTAAAATGGTTATCTGACGGGCACATAAGAACTTTGTTTATAATTCCCTTCAAAGTTCCCGGAATGCTTGTAGTCCTCTTGCCTCTTTAAAATATGGTGACAAAATTTAGACAACAAAAATGATAATGCCAACCATATTGTGTCTCTTTTTATATAATTCTTTAATGGCCCTGATAGAAATAAAGACCTATACATTAGATAATTCTGATGGTAGTTAGAGATGAAAATGATTACTTTATTTCTAGCACCATGCTTGATCTGAAAATTAAAGACATTGTCTTCAGTTTTAACCCTGATAGTGATCCTAGCCCTGATGGTTTTAGTAATGGTTTCTTTCAACACTATTGGAATACTATTAACGTTGTTGTTTGGAAGGTTTTTAAATCTATCATCTCCAATGGTGTTCTCCCTTGTTTTATAAATACCCTGTTTCTCACATTAACTCTAAAGGTTGACAATGCTTTCAAGATACATTCTTTTGGGCACATTGCCCTTATTAACACCCTCTATAAAATCATTATGAAAATAATTGCGAGTAGAATCTCTTCTATCACAAACCAATTAGTTTATTGGAATCGATTTGGGTTTATAAATGGTAGATCCATCCAAACATGAATTTTTCTTTCTTTGAAGTTCTTTAAAACATTAAAGAAAAGAAACTGAGGTGGTAATATTTCCATTAAACTTGACATTATAAAATCATTCGATACCATGGATTGGAGTTTTATTTTTAAATTGATTCAATATTTTGGTTTTAGTGATGCTTTTATCACTACTATCCATACTTTATTAAACTTGACATCTATCTCCATTCTTCATAATAGTTCTCCCAAGGGTTACATCAAATGTACTAAAGGTGTCAGGTAGGGGGACCCTATTTCTTCTATCCTTTACTCCATTGTGGAGGACTATCCTAACCAACTCCTCGCTTGTCTGGTTGATCAAAATAATCTCAAACCCATCCATGTTTCACAAAATATATACTCTCCTACTCACCTATTGTATGCTAAAGATATCATTCTCTTTCTTCAAGGTGATAATATAAATATTCGCACCATTAAAAATTCATTTGTGCACTATGACGAATTCTCTGGCCAAATGAATAGCTGGAACAAATATTCAATTAACTTCGAATGAATTTTCCCTCTAACAAGAAATGTAGTATTATTAATGAATTAAGTAAAAAAGAAGGTTCTAAACCTTCTAAGAACCTAGGTGTTCCCATCTTCTAGGGAGGACCCAAATTTTGTCATTTCCTTGAAATTTTCAATCAAGTTACAAACCATATTTTCTCTTGGAATAGAAAATCCATCTCTATGGCGGGTAGAATATACATGGTAAAATCTAAAATTTTCTGTAAAATGGTTTATTATATGATGGTATACAATTGGCCTGCTAATATTATTCAAAAAATGAACACCTCAATCAAATATTTTGTTTGGACTTGTAGCACCATGGATCAAAAACTTGTCACCATACCCTGGTCTACTTGTTGTCAACCAATTGGGAAGGGAGGTATCAGCATATAAATTATTAATCATTATAATGAGGCTCTGCAAGCTTGGCTCACTTCAAAATTATTCTATAATAACTTGGAGTCTATGAACTTCCTAAGAAATATATTTCTTCAAAAACTTAAGAAATGAAATTATACCATTCATGCACCCTCTATCTGGCCATCCATAATGCATTCCTTTTCCTCCATCATGATTAAATCTTGGTGGATGGTCTCCAGAAACTCCTCCCTAAATATCTGGTTAGATAAATGGACTAACACTACTTTAATTTCCAAGGTTTTCCTTGACTAAAGCCCTGGAAACAACAACCTCTCTATTATATATGTTCTTAATTCTCATAATTATCCTCTTCTTAATAACATTATGAATGTCATTGACACGTGCCCCTTCTCAAACACTCATGATTTCTTAGTTTGTGAACCTGCTCCCAATGGTATGCTTGATTCTAAATAATTGTAAAACAATTTTTTGTAACTCTAATAGTGATTTTGGGTGGAGTAGTCTTTTTGAAAAACCTTGGATAAAACCATCATGATTTACTCTTATTTGGATACTTGCTTATAAAATACTACAAACTGATTACCGCCCTCAATTTTTTGGTTTTCAACTCTGTTCTAAATGTAGCCTCTGTAATCAGCACATATAAGATACTAATAAACTATTTCTTTCTCCAGCCACTACTTCTAATCTTTTGAATTATATTTTGGCTATTTTTATGGCAGATGATAGATGCATGACTTTGAAAGAAATCAATTAATGAGATGTGAAGATATTAATAGTTCTCAATAAAATAAAAACATGTTTCTTACTGTTGTCGCTGAGCTTCACCATGTGATCTGGTATGATAGAAATGCAATTATTTATAATAAATGTTCATCCAGTATTAATGCTGGAAAAAATAAAATTATCATTTCCATTCCTGAAGCTGTTTCAATCCAAAAGGGTCACTGTAACAACACAGTACAAGACTTTATCACCCTTCAATGCTTACATATTTCTGGAAACTTTTTCAAACCTCTCCATACTTTTGATATCTTCTACTGTGACCCTCTTCCAGGATTGATTAAGGTTAATGTGGATGACACTTCCAAAAGAAATCCTAGGCCTACAGGATATGGCACCATCTTCAAGAATCACACTGGTTAGATCCTTGGTTGCTTCTATGGTAGCTGTGTCATTGCTCCCTCTCTAGAACCTAAACAGATGGGCATGATTCATGCCGTCTCTTTTTCCAAACAACACAGCTAGAACAACTTCTTGATTGAGAGGGATTCGACCACTATTGTGCAAGCTATTTTGAATTGTGTGATTCATCTTGTGTGGCCAATCATAACTCATTGGATGTACTAAATCTGTGATCTTTAATACATAAACTACATCATCACTCATATATATCGTGAAGTTAACATTGTTGCTGGTGTTCTTGATAAAAAGGGATTTAATCAAGACATTACTTGTCTTGTTTAACAATATATTGTCTTACATCCTTTTCATAATAATGATTATAATATGCTTCTATATTTTTGAATTTTTTAGCTCTTTTATTTTATATTTATAGTGCGTTGGTTTTCTATCCAATAACCATCTATATAAAATAAAAAAATACCATTAAAAGATCATTAATTTTATTGTTGAGGAAAAAATATTTAAACATTCTAATGTGTCAAATACCCCCTTTAAAAAACTTAAATCATAAATATCATGAAGGGATAATATGAAATAGATGTTTTAGATGCCATAAATTCAATTTATTTCATAGTATAATAAATAAAAATAATCATTAGATACAATAAACAAAATAAGTAAGTTGTGAACATGATATTTATCACATAAAAGTAAAACATGAGATGAAAATCTATTATTTTTCATAACCATTTGAGTGAACTAATTTTAAATTCTTGTATAATAAAATTATTTTCATTATAAACTTTATTTATAACGATTATAAAGTGCCCCGATCCATGTGAATCAATGAGAGGGGGAGGGGGTGAATTAGTGCTAACATTTAAATATTTTTACTAATTGATTCTTTTCATTTAAACCTCTATAGTTGGTTAAATAATAGATCCAATCTTCTTGTGTCTCCAAAACACCCCAAAAATGATACAATAAATGTAAATTCATTGAAGACAAGGAATTACAATGTTCTGTTCAAAGAGATACTCCTTTTTGTGTTATTATTTTCCCCAACACATGTTCTTCACTATAATTTGGTTAGTAATTATAATGGTTTATACATAGTCCCACTATATATCTAACGAGTCCCATAGAAGGTTCTTTATACTGCTTGCTAAAGTGTTAATAGAGTCCTACTGGCCTACTTCAGAAACCCACTGAAGACTTCTTCTCTTCCCTAAATCTCACAGGTGTTGTCTAGCTCTCGAGTCCCATGAGAAACTTTTTTCTTTATGTTCTTTCTTGAATCAATGAATTTGATCTTCTTCTATCTCCAAACAGGCTTTCTGAATCACATATGCATGTGAATCTCTTCATGATTATCAACAGATTTGGGTATGGTATGATGGACTTCCTCAATAATTCTGATCACTTCTCTGATTAGTACTCACCTCAATAATTCTCAGGCTACTCTTTCTTATTTTAATGATGACCTTGCCTCACTATGTGTGTGAAAATGGTACAAACAAACTCTTAATGAATTCTAAAATAATTTTAAAGAATATCAGCTCTGTGTACATTCTGAGATTCTCTATTACTGAAAACTAAGATTGAATAACTTATTTAATTCAGTCTGGTTTCTGTCTCAGTACTCATTCTCTTCATGCTTGGATTTCATGGGATTCAATACTTCTTATATTTAGATATCTGAATATCTTCATATTAGTGTAACAACTAAATGCACATAAAACTTATCATGGTTTTCACGTAAATAATCACATACACGTTTCTGATTATTCAAACCCTGAGGATCTGCTCACTTGGAATCATCTGAATTTACACACATTCATGTGACTAGGTATGATTCCATTCATGTATATTATGCAGCTTGTAGACCCAAAAAAAGCTGTTCACATGAATAAATTGTTTAGGTTCAATCTGTGTACACAATTAATATGCATTCACTTTCTTCTTAGTGAATCTCACTTTCTTTTTCCTCAATTAAAACATACTTTTTTATTATTTGGATCTTTCCACACACACACACTTTTTCTTTCAAATTGGAGTGAAATTATATGTGTGTTTTCTCATCCCTGAATGGGTGTATTCATTTTTTATGCATAGGTCTTATTCAATCCCAAATGACTGTTTTACAAGGTTCACCTTGTTCTGGGACACTTGGGTATCTCAACTCACTCACATGATTTTCTTGTGCATCGTGCATGAATTATCCAAATTTTTTGTACACACAATCCCTTTTTATTCTTCATTCCCACACAATCAGAATGAGTATATGAATGTTTACAGGTTCCACTTCTTAAGAGGATACACATAAAACCCAAATGGGAATGTTCTGAACTTGGGTCATTCTTCTCCAATCTTTAGGTATCTCACAAAAACCAAGCACAGCCTCATCATCTTCTTCTTTAAAAAAAGAACACATTTAAACAATGTATATTAATGTTAAAAATGGGTGGGCGTTCTTATTATTTATGAAAAATAGGGGGCATAGGATTCTCCTCCTCTATTATTTGGGAGCACGAGAGTCTCCTTCACACAACCAATGATGTTATTGGTTTTTTCATCATAAGATCACACCAAGGGTTTCAAGCCACCAGTTGTTTTACCCATGGGATACTCCCCACAAAGTACAAAAGAGTGTTCAAAGAACCTATCACGTGTTTGTGAGAACTTCAAAAAGAGGTAAAAGTACTTTTTTTAACCAGGAGGTTCTGGAATATTATCATTGTGCAAGGGATTCACATGACATTCTTTTTCTCAGAGCTAGGCTGTGCGGAAACTCTTGGGGTTTGGTGTTCTATTTTTCAAATATAATGAGATCATCTCAATAATTTTTCGAAACCTTGAATGAGTTGAGGGACTCCTCTTTTTATAGGTGATGGTGAATCCTTCTCCCGTGTTCAAAATCCTCGAGATATTCCACATTTATCAAGATTTAACCAGATAAGAAATGCTGCATTTTGAAATTTTCAATTGTGGGATACATGAAGTCTATCGGTTTATATCCATTAAATGTGGGTACTTCTTTCTTGGACAGTATAATACACATCTGGATGTGTTTTTGAATGCATTAAAATCATTTCCCCAATGCATCAAGATTCATGACGTGGCCTCACAACTCCATTTTCTTCATCCACATACTATCTCATTATTTCAGTGCATGAATGAAAATGAAATTACATGAATGGGTTCATTAAATCCTTATGGTAACTATGGGATGGAAATGAGTTCAATTGAATCCCAATGTGATGAGATATTTATTAAGATTGAGAATTGGTTCGTGGGAGGAGATGGGGTGTTCGGAGGTTGAATACAACCTCAGTGGAGGAGATCAAATGACCATTTTCATTCTCAAACATTGGAGATCTGATGGACGGACTGGATGTGCGCTATCAATCGTGTGGTTGATTGGATGGATGAGTGAGATGCAGGATTCGATGAGCGGGCATGTTTCATACAACATTTTTAAAAAGTTTTCATACCAAAAAACACCCCGTTATTTTTGGTTTTATTAAATAACACACCATGATAACCGATTCTTAAAATTATCCTCTCTCCCATTAGGGTTCTGCCCAGTACAATATTCACCCTATAGGTGCGCTCTTAGTTCCCACTCTACTCCTCAGCAACACTACTAAAACCCACTATTCATGTCCCACATGGGATCAACATCGTGCATGATCCTATGATCTTATACATGGCATGCACACCCAACCTCATGCGGGGCTATCCTTAAAGGATTTCCTCAGGTGCGATTGACCCTAGGGTCCCGCATGTGCTTGAGGTGAGTTCCTCGGCTGGCCTCCATGGTTGGCCCCTTATTTTCAATTTAAGGCCATATATACTTGGTAAAAAGTCATGTTTATAGTACTAGAATATTGTATAGACATATTATTCATACTAAGTCCATCCTCTTCTATAACCAGTCTTCAAACATCACACTTCATTTTATTTTCAAAATAACAACTCCAATAGATCATGTCTTCATTCCTAATGTACTAAATCATAATGCATAGTCTTTACTACCTTATCCACAGAGTGACTATGAATAGATCTTTTCATCATTCATCAAGAAATTGAATTTTTCTTGGAATTCTTCAATTGTTGTAACATTGTATCCCCTTGATACAAGTCTTGTAACATTGGACCGGTTCAAAAATCAACAAATTTATATCCTCTTGGATAATTGATCCAGTGAAGTATTCAATGCTTTGAATCAAAAACCATTATCCAAGGATTCACCAATATCTTCCTCAATACCTTTCATTCGCATATTGTCTACTAATTGAAAACTTATTGAAAACAAACGAAACACAATGATCAACAATCTCCCCCTTTAATTTTTTTTTCAATATCAATTAATCACACATTAAATGGGTCAATATGTGTGCAAATCATTTATCCCCCTTATTTGAAACCAAATTACATGGTGTTAGTGGGGTCTCTTAAAAAACATATCCCAATCCATTTGGTTAATATCTTTTAGAATTTTTCTGAGAGAGGGATGATTTCACATGGTTCACTTAATAAATATCATTTAGTTAATATACTCTAAGTCTAAATGGGATAACCCAGTGTCGAAAACAATTAAGATATAACCAAGGTTTTATGTGTTGTCCATAAACAACCATAAATGTGAAATTATTCTCAGAGTGTATCATTTCTTGACCAAGTGAATGTAGATAATTATATTTATCCATAAAATGAAAAATCCCTCACATAAATCACGAAACATATTAAAATGTTCAGGTATGAGATAAAAATTCTCCTTTCAGCCCATCTTTTCATCATTCAAGCACTCCCCTTAATTGACATGATAAATACAGTTATGAAAATGGGGTGAAAGTGTGAGTTTAATACCCCAGTTTCAGATTCATAAGATTATATGAATTTCAATGGTTTGTCTTGAAATAATCCCTGATATCATCTTCTATATTTTTTCTCCCCCTTAAGGGGTACTCTCATTTTGATTTACCTTGGCCGAAAATAATCATCAGATGATATTCAAGATATTCATATTAGTAATCATCCATTTTAGAAATCATCACGTAATTATCAAACCATGAATAATGTGTCCAACATGGATTTTTACACTTTGTTCATTCAATTATCCTTTTGGGAATGACGTTCATCTTCAATTCCATGAAATTTAATCATACATATACAACGAAAATATAAAGAAATATGATGGAACAGCTGTGAGATTTTTAGTTAAATTACTGGGGCTAAGAATTTTCTCTCAACCCAAGAACTCTTTTCCTTGTAGCTATAATGTGTATGGTACTCTTCATGCTAGTGTTTTCTCTCCAGTTGAAATTTTTATCTTTCATTACTAGTATGGAACCTTTACATTCATTCACCTTAATATTGTGTGGATTGTTTTCATTTTCATCTATTGTAGTGAAGTAGCTTCCATTGGGTCATGTTTTTCAGTTTTCAAAATCCCCATTTGTCCTGGTAAAATAGTTATACACTTGTTTGCATGATATCCAGTCTTCTTTAACCATCCACAATATATTTGTGAGACACTTGGGTTATCATGTCCTGACAACCTCTCATAAAATTCAAATTTTCCTTCATGTAAAATTATTTGTTTTCCCTCTGCATTAGTTTTAGCTAGTATTTTATCTTTAGCTCTTTGTAGTTCTATAACAATTTTTAATTGATTATGCCAAATGAATAAACACTCCTTCTAGGAATTATTGGAATGGATCTTCCATATGGGTTCTTTAATGCTTTCATGTTTCCTTTCTTGGGAAACATATAAAAATTATCTTCAGGAATGTATTCAATAAAACTTGTATTCCTCTTGATTGGTTCGCCCTTAAATTTGAGATTTCTTCCTTTAATTTCCATATCTTGTTTGTAGTGATCCATGTTATGATATATTTTTCCATAGTAGAATAATTTTTTCATTGTTGAGATGAAATTCATGGAATCTAACTTAAACATATTCTTTGGAATAATTTCATTCACTCTTTTCTTGACATCACTATATTGCATATTCCTATTGGAATACTTTTTGATACCATTTTCATTATCCTATATTTTTTTGGGTTATATTATTTTTAGTAAGATATGCCCGAGGAATGGTAGGAATAAACCCTCACTCATCATTAATGTGACCACTTCTATTGAAATTTTCATATAAGTCTTTAAGATATTCCAATCCGTTCTTGATTGAAAAATTCATCTTCATATGTGTTTTCTTCCTTTTCTTTATGGGATGCTTCATTACATCACATCTACATTCCATGAATATATGCCTTCCAAAATTTCCATATACTAACATATTATTCCAAAATCATTTTCCTGATTACCAAACATCCATCAACACCCACAATAGAAAAAAAAATATCTTTCTTTTTCTTATACTATCTGTTTGGCTAGATTTAGAGCATTTTTGTTTGTGGAATTTTTTTATTCTTTGGATAATATTTTTGTGAGTTTCTATTATTAAACCTTCTAGTATCCAACCTATAATTTTTTATTGATTTATTGACATTTTTATCAACCCACATTTTGGTAGTTATTGGTTTGAACCTATACATACAAATGAAACTGCATTAGTAGAAATAGAAAAAACTAGTTTATGGGATACCTTTTATTTTGAGGATGTTGGAATTGAATTAGAGGATTATTTGTTATTCCTCTTGGAACCATATTACTCAATGAAATTGTGAGTGGAAATGTATCTTATTTTAGCTATTTGGGAAGTTCCAGCTTGGAGTGATTGCTGATTCTTCTATTTCACCTCAAGCTCTAAAAATTTCATGTTGAGGGAGTTCTTATTATCCTTAAATAAAATCAGATTACTTTCCCAATTCTTCTTCAGATTTATCATTTCATGTTCATGAATTTTCCTAATTCTTTCAAGGAGATGTACAACTCCTTTACCTTGTTAGTGTTTCTTCTTGTTGAGTAGCTTTGACAACCATAGAAACATTGTGAAACTTTTCAAATGCATGGAATGGTTCTACAAATACAATCTTAAAAAATTATTTCTCATAGATACTTCCCTATACTTATTTAGTAAATTGAGCATGTTTTTCATTATAAAGGGAAATGTTTTCCTCCTTTTCCATCACTAGTTTTGTGAGAGTGTGGGATATGACAAACCTTTTAGCCAATTCTTCTTCCATAGCATCATATTTTTCTTCTAGTTGTAATTTTTCATCTTGAAGTGCATTAATGCTTACAGAAATATGTCATGCCACATCTATAGGGACATCCTTTAGATGATCATTGAGTAAAGATAAATGATCACTAAGTGATATACCATCATCACAACTTGAACATGATTTATAAGATGTTTTATAAATACTATCAAATGTTATACCTTTAAGATTATCTTCAGTGGAAGGTGTCTCCCCATTATTAGTATGATTCTTCTTTGTATTCATTTCTTGTTTTTTCTTTTTATTTTTTTGAGGCTGGAACGAATTTTACATTTGAGTTTTCTCACTCATTTCTAGATATATGCACTTCATAAATAATCACTTGGATATTTTAGAGGCAACCTGCCTCTGATACCAATTGAAGTGCCCAGATCATTGTGAAACACTATGAGTGGGAGGGGTGAATCAATGATCCCTTTTAAATATTTTTACAAATTAATCCATATAAATTATAACTCTATTGCTAGTTAAATACCCGATACACTCTTATTGTGTCTCCCAACCTTACCTAGAATGATACTATAATTTTAAATCTCTGAACAAAAGGATTTAGAAGTTTCTGTTCAAAGACCTACTCCTTTCCATTTTGTTTATTCACCCCAAAATAGATTCCCTACTATAATTATAAGGCCCCAACCTTAATCCTTACTTAATATTGCATTAAAAGAATAATTCACCTTGAGGATCTTTTCAGGTTAAGAGTTTTAGAGAATTAGAACATAACTATTACATCTCAAAAGATTACAAATTAGTCACTTATACTAAGTTTCCATAATAAAAAAAAGTCTTGAAAGAAACATGTCTAGTTCCATGTTTTATATAGCATGACATTCCCTTTATCCCATCCTTGACCTTATTCCACATTAAGTCCTGTGAAAAACATTTCAAAAAAACTTGGGGTGAGCATAAAAATCTCAGTAAGGGATACACAAAGAATGAAAACTGTTAGTTTTTCAAAATCAAGTAAACCATGTATACTCTATCAAAGTAATACCTTCACCTTCATGAAGTAGTAAAAACTCTTCACTTAAAAAAGTATCATTACTTACCTTTTTGTAACCAAAGTATTACCATAAAACCCATATAAAGAACACATAAAATATATAAAGGTAACTTAGGACATAAACATACTTAAGTGGAATAACCATACGGTCGACTTCCACACATATCACTTAATGGAATAGCCATACGGCCAATTTCCATACATACTTAATGGAATAGCCATACGGCTGACTTCCATACCCAATGAATTGGAGGTTATTACGTAACCACCCGTCCTGGTATTCACGACACCACCCGTCATATGGTTTATAACGTAACCACCCATTAAAATGTCCAAGTACCAGTATAAAATCATAAAACATAAAACCAATATAAAGGAATGATAACATTTCCACATTTCAATCACAATATATCATAAATATATTGACATAATAGAATCCTTTTTCAAAACCATTTTCAATACCAAAATACATAAAAGAGTATATGGTATTTATTTTATTTTAAAAACATTACGGCTTGTTGAGAAAGCCAAAGACCAAATAATTCTCACGGTGGCGGAAAAGGTCGTTGTCACCGCGTACGTTAAAAAAAACATTCCTTTTTGTCATTTAGTAAAACGCTTCGTAGAAAAAGATTCCTTTTGCATAAAAGTAAAATTCAAATGGGTTTATACACCCTATAAAAGAAAGTTGTGTATAAAATGAAATATGCCTCAATGAAAGGAGATTGAGACGGAGTCCCTTACCTCGGGTCCGACTTCACTCGATCGTTTTTTAACGTCCTAAATAATAAACTTGTGTTAATTTATACTTGATTAAGAACATTTTTAAAGTTCATTATTCCTTTTATATCACTTATTTCCATGTTATAAACATTATGTAACCATTTAAGTTAATAATGTTTGATTTGTCAATATTTGGTTCTTAAGTCGATAGTTGACTTCTTACAATTACATGTTGTTCATGTGGTAAAAAGTTCTTTATATCAAGAATGAAATTCCTGATTTGGATATCATATATATCATATATATCCAGCATATACATTTATTTATAATATTACATAATCATTTATAGGTAAGAAATGAAATTAACCGTTCATGGAGACGGTAAGCCGTACGTACGCATGAACGCTACTTTCATTTCTTTGTCATATTAATGGAATTAAAACTAAATGAGAGGTATGTATATTTTAATTCCATAATTATATTCATCATTTATATATATCATTCATTATATATATCCATTATATACATGTACTTTTAATAGTACATTACATTTGGGGATAAGAAATGAAATGCACCGTTCATGGAGACGGTAAGCCGCACGTACGCATGAACGCTACTTTCATTTCTATCTCATAATTTAATGGAAAGAAATAATAATGATATAGAGGTATATTATAATTCCAGTATAACATCATATATAATAACTTTAAATCTATCCTTTACACATCCCACATATGGCATTAACGAATCACATCACTTTGAGGGGGCGGTAGTCCGCACATCCTTAAATGAAGATATCGTGTTTACCTATAATGGAAACCATATAGGTATGCCCAAAATAAAAAATACAGAAGCTTAAAGAAAAAATAAACATATTATATATCATATATAAAAATAGTGATATCATAATGGCCACCTTTGAAGGTGTTAAATGAGTATTGAACAATCATCGTTTCGGGAGGCAGAATTTCGCCATCCACGGAAACCGTATGTTCTTTAACCATTTGATGTAGTTGTGTGAGAGTGTAGCTCGAATAAATCTTATAACAAAATCCTAGTATATATAAGATACTGGTGTTGTTACAAAAGAATTAAATAAAAAGAGTTTAGAGGGTTGGATAAGCAAAATAAAACAAATGAACAAGAGAGAATGAATTACCTTTAAAAGTGTAACTACTTCTGATTTGAGCCTAAAGGCTTCCTTTGAAAGGATTATGCCCAAAGTCAATCCTATAGGATGAGGAGAGGGATGTGGAGAGTGTAAATTGGCAGGGGTTGGCTGAGCCAAAGGCTTGAGGAGTGTGTGAAATGAGGTAGAGGTGGGGGCCTTTTATAAGAGGAGAGGAGGGGCACTTTTGGAAAGTAAGGAAATATTACTTTATTTGAAAATGTGTTTCGGTTTTAAAAAGGTCCCACATTGATATAATTTGTGTATAAGGTGATAAGGGTTCTAAATACACTCATCCAATTGGTTTTGGACATGTGTAGTTCATAGATTTTACATTATCTTTCCATTTTATTTAAATCATCAAATAATGATGTCATCACTGCATCATTATTATGTCATAAATAATTTAATTTATATAATGTCTAAAAATTATAAAAAAACTACTATGATATAGGAAATCTTTTTATCTTTACAATGACTATTTATAATCAAATATATGACTTGTATAACCCCATTTAAAAACGGTTTTAGTAAAACATATCATGTTTGTGTCATTTTTACTTTTACATTAAATAAAAAGTTATTTATGTCATTTCCCAACCAAAGTGTCTCCATGGGGTCCCCAAGTTGACCCATGGCTTGTCTTGGTCGGCCATGACACAACCAATGAGGGTAGGACATGTTTCAAGCTCATCTTATTTTATTAAAGCATTATTTTTACCTTAAACTACACTAATTACCACTAATCGCGATTAAGAACTTAATAAGTTACTATTCACCAAAAAATTATTATAATCTCATTGAACCACATTTTACTTGTTAATGACAACCATGTATGTCGGATTTTTTAAATTCAAAACACAATGATCGCAAAATTTCATTTAAACGGAAAATCAGTTTTTATAAGTACCACTTAGTGGTTTCACTATTCATCAAAAATTGAAGTTTTTCAGAAAATTACCAAAAATTCACCCTAAGCTATATTTGATATTACGAATTCAAAAATGAAGTCTATTTTACAAAATTCAAAACATATAGGTCACATTAATTAATTTAATAATTAATTCCCGTTGTCAGAGCAAATAGCGTGTTTTTATGAAACAATAAGTATCAAAAGATTGACACAAGTTTAAGTCCGATTTCAAAGTGAAATTAATTCCAACGACCACTATTAGATTTAATGGTAAAAATATTTTCTAATTTCACTTTAAAACCAATTAAAAAGATAATCTAATCATATAAATAAATTAGATTAAAAAGTGGTTTTGAATTAAAATACAACATTTTACACTATTCATTAAAAAAATGAACTTTATCGGAAAGATACCAAAATTTTACACAAAGTAAATTTTGATGTCCCGATTCTTAATAAGTGTTTTATTTGGTCCAAAAGAATGTTTAAGAGTGAACAAAACTGTATTTAATGATGGTTCGCCGTCAAAAGGTGATAAGTGAACCCTTAGTAAAAATTAGGGTATAAATGCCTAAAATTGAACTCTTTCCGTATTTTAAGCCTCTATCCTTTATTGGATAAATGTAAAAACATTTAAAAACATATATATTCATATTTTAGTTATTTCTATCCATTCCCGCCAGTACAACGACTACTCGTTAACTAACATTTAAAATAATATTATTTTATTACTTGTGTGCAATGTAAGTTTTCAAAGAAACTCATCATTGCGTACCGAGTACGCTATCGAACGTAGAAACCCCTTTTAATTAAAATTAATATTTAATTCGTAAATATTAATAAATTTGAAAATTCTTTATTCTTTATTTACCTGGGATGTTACATCCTTCCCCCCTTTTGGGAATTGCGTCCTCGCAATTTTATTCACTTATCAAAATAAGTGGGGGTATTTATCCCTCATAGCATTTTCAGATTCCCACGTTGCCTCTTCAATCACATGGTTTTTCCACAAAACCTTTACCTGATGAATCACCTTATTCCGTAACACCTTCTCCCTGTGGTCAAGAATCTGGACTGGTTGTTCCTCATAAGATAGGTTCTCTTCCAGCTGAACCACCTCTGGACTCAAAACATGAGATGGATCTGGCATATACATTCTCAACATTGAAACATGAAAAACATTGTATACCTGAGATAAACTCGGAGGTAAATCCACCCGGTATGCAACTGATCCAACTCTCTCCAGAATTTCATATGGTCCAATAAACCTTGGACTCAGCTTTCCTTTCTTACCAAATCTCATCACACTTTTCCAAGGAGAAACCTTGAGAAAAACATGATCACCTACCTAGAAAGATAGATCCTTCCCCCGGTTATCCGCGTAACTCTTCTGCCTGCTCTGAGCTGTTCTCATGTGCTTCTGAATCAAATGAACTTTTTCTGCCATCTCTTCTACCAATTCTGTTCCCATCAGCTTCTTTTCACCCACTTCATCCCAAAATGCTGGAGTTCGACACCGCTTCCCATATAATGCCTCAAACGGTGCCATCTGTATACTGGAATTAAAACTGTTATTATAAGAAAACTCAACCAAAGAATGATGTTGGTCCCAACTTCCCTGATAATCCATAGAACAAGCTCGTAGCATATCCTCCAATGTCTGGATTGTTCGTTCTGACTACCCATCTGATTGAGGTTGAAAAGCTGTACTAAAATTTAATTCATTACCCAAAGACTTCTGAAGGCCTTTCCAAAAGTTAGATGTGAACCTGGTATCACGATCAGATACAATGGAGAGGGGAACTCCATGTAACCTGACTATCTCTTTAAGATACAAATGGGAAAGTTGATCTAGGGAAAAAGTATCTCGTATAGCAAGGAAATGAGCAGATTTGGTCAAACGATAAACAATAACCCAGATTGCATTATTACCTCGAGATGTCTTCGGTAATCCAACAACAAAGTCCATGGATATATTCTCCCATTTCCACTCTGGAACTCGTAAAGGCTGAAGCATCCCTTTCGGTAACTGCCGCTCTACTTTAACCTGTTGACATGTCAAACACTTCATAGTAAAATCAGCAATGTCTCTTTTCATTCCATCCCACCAGTAATACTCCCGCAGATCTCTATACATCATAGTACTGCCCGGATGAACTGAAAACAGAGAACTATGAACTTCACATAACAACTCTCTCTTCAACTGTGAATCACAAGACACACACAATCTCTTCCCAAACCTCAAAACACAAACACAAACTTATCCAAGAACTCATGGAAAATTTTATTCATAAGGTCCATGAATACAGCAGGTGCATTGGTTAACCCAAAAGGCATAACTACAAATTCATAATGGCTATATCTAGTACGGAACACAGTCATCGGAACGTCTGCTTCTTTTACTTTCAACTGATGGTACCCCGACCTCAAGTCAATCTTTGAAAAATACTGAGCTCCCTGGAGCTGATACCACTTCATTCGATGGCCCAACATCTGCTGAAGTTGTTGCAAAGGATTTTACCACCCCTTTCTGCTTGTAGTCTGGCTGCATTCCCCTATTTGAGTTCTTCGTTGGACACTCGTTTGCATAATGACCCATTTCATTACACTTAAAACATCTTACCGTTGGCTTTTCATTTCCTGCTTGATCATCTTCCTTACAGTTACGAGCAATATGACCAGACTTACCACACCGAAAGCACTTACCAGACTTGGATAAACATTCTCCAGGATGCATTTTACCACACTTCTCACAGGATGGATATTTGGTTTTCTTACGTCCTTGCTTCTTTGATGAATTCTTCCCCTTTGCCTGCCAACTAGACCTCTTATTCTGTTGTTTGTCATAGTCCACCTGATCATCGACAAACTCCATTTCCACATTCTCCTTCCATTGAACAAGTTTTTCATAACTTTTGAACTCACGAGAAGCTAAAGCCCTTCGATACTTTGGCTTTAACCCTGATTAAAAACGGTTTATTTTACTATCAAGATCTCGTATGAAGTTTGGAGCATACCTTTCCAATCGAGTGAACTTTTCTTCATAAGCAGCCACTGAATCATCCTCCTACCTCAATTCTAGGAACTGTTTTTCCATCCTAAGACGAACCACCTTAGGAAAATATTTCTCAAGAAACATACCTTTGAATTCGTCCCAGTGAAGATCCTCAATCTTATCATTATCCCTTATATTTTTCACCATCGACCACCACTGATCAGCTTCACCTTCAAAACGGTAAACAGCAAGACTAACCTTTTGATGTTCTGAACACCCCATGACATCAAAAATCTTCTCCAGTGTTTTAGTCCACCCTTCAGCTTGCACAGGGTCAGATGATCCTCTGAATGATGGGGGATGTTGCCTCATGAAATGTTCCACCACTGACATGTTCCTCTGCGGTTGATCTGGCTGATCTCGTGCATGGATACCACCACCATTTATAGCCTGAGTTAACTGTTCCATCATTGCAACAAACTGTTCAGTTCCGATTCCGACCATCTTAGGTTGCTGATTTGGAAGGTTATATTTCTCCTGATGTCGTCCCAACATAGCTGCTTTGTTTCCTCTGCGGAAAACCATTCTAAACACAGAAATATCTTAGGCAAAGAAACATGGTAATCCGTAAATGCTATATCATTTCAATCATATTATAATTTAACACTTTTCTAACTCCTAAAGTTGTCTAAACCGACCTCTGATACCAACTATAAGGCCCCAACCTTAAACCTTACTTAATATGGAATTAAAAGAATAATTCATGTTGAGGATCTTTTCAGGTTTAGAGTTTAGAGAATTAGAACATAACTATTACATCTCAAAAGATTACAAAGTAGTCACTTATACTAAGTTTCCATAATAATAAAAACTCTTGAAAGAAACATGTCTAGTTCCATGTTTTATATAGCATGACATTCCCTTGATCCCATCCTTGACCTTATTCCACATTAAGTCCTGTGAAAAACATTTCAAAAAATCTTTGGGTGAGCATAAAAAGCTCAGTAAGGGATACACAAATAATGAAAACTGTTAGTTTTTCAAAATCAAGTAAACCATGTATACTCTATCAAAGTAATACCTTCACCTTCATGAAGTAGTAAAAACTCTTCACTGAATAAAGTATCATTACTTACCTTTTTGTAACCAAAGTATTACCATAAAACCCATATAAAGAACACATAACATATATAAAGGTAACTTGGGACATAAACATACTTAAGTGGAATAACCATATGGTCGACTTCCACACATATCACTTAATGGAATAGCCATACGGCCAATTTCCATACATACTTAATGGAATAGCCATACGACCGACTTCCATACCCAATGCATTGGAGGTTATAACGTAACCACCCGTCCTGGTATTCACGGCACCACCCGTCATATGGTTTATAACGTAACCACCCGTTAAAATGTCCAAGTACCAGTATAAAATCATAAAACATAAAACCAATATAAAGGAATGATAACATTTCCACATTTCAATCACAATATATCATAAATATATTGATATAATAGAATCCTTTTTCAAAACCATTTTCAATACCAAAATACATAAAAGATTATATGGTATTTATTTTATTCTAAAAACATTACGGCTTGCTGAGAAAGCCAAAGACCAAATAATTCTCGAGGTGGCGGAAAAGGTCGTTGTCACCGCGTACGTTAAAAAAACATTCCTTTTTGTCGTTTAGTAAAACGCTTCGTAGAAAAAGATTCCTTTGGTATAAAAGTAAAATTCAAATGGGTTTATACACTGTATAAAAGAAAGTTGTGTATAAAATGAAATATGCCTCAATGAAAGGAGATTGAGACGAAGTCCCTTACCTCGGGTCCGAATTGACTCGATCGTACTTTAACGTCCTGAATAATAAACTTGTGTTAATTTATACTTGATTAAGAACCTTTTTAAAGTTCATTATTCCTTTTATATCACTTATTTCCATGTTATAAACATTATGTAACCATTTATGTTAATAATTTTTGTTTTTTCAATATTTGGTTCTTAAGTCGAAAGTTGACTTCTTACAATTACATGTTGTTCGTGTGGTCAAAAGTTCTTTATATCCAGAATGAAATTCCTGATTTGGATATCATATATATCATATATATCCAGAATATACATGTATTTATAATATTACATAATCATTTTGAGGTAAGAAATGAAATGCACCGTTCATGGAGACGGTAAGCCGTACGTACGCATGAACGCTACTTTCATTTCTTTGTCATAATAATGGAATTAAAACTAAATGAGAGGTATGTATATTTTAATTCCAAAATTATATTCATCATTTATATATATCATTCATTTTATATATCCATTATATACATGTACTTTTAATAGTACATTACATTTGGGGATAAGAAATGAAATGCACCGTTCATGGAGACGGTAAGCCGTACGTACGCATGAACGCTACTTTCATTTCTATCTCATAATTTAATGGAAATAAATAATAATGATATAGAGGTATATTATAAATCCAGTATAACATCATATATAATAACTTTAAATCCATCCTTTACACGTCCCACATATGGCATTAACGAATCACATCACTTTCAGGGGGCGGTAGTCCGCACTTCCTTAAATGAAGATATCGTGTTTACCCATAATGGAAACCATAAAGGTATGCCCAAAATAAAAAATACAGAAGCTTAAAGAAAAAATAAACATATTATATATCATATATAAAAATAGTGACATCATAATGTCCACCTTTGAAGGTGTTAAATGAGTATTGAACAATCATTGTTTCGGGAGGCAGAATTTCGCCATCCACGGAAACCATATGTTATTTAACCATTTGATGTAGTTGTGTGAGATTTTAGCTCGAATAAATCTTATAACAACATCCTAGTATATTGAAGATACTGGTGTTGTTACAAAATAAGTAAATAAAAAGAGTTTAGAGGGTTGGAGAAGAAAAATAAAACAAATGAACAAGAGAGAATGAATTACCTTTAAAAGTGTAACTACTTTTGATTTGAGCCTAAAGGCTTACTTTGAAAGGATTATGCCCAAAGGCAATCCTCTAGGATTAGGAGAGGGATGTGGAGAGAGTAAATGGGCAGGGGTTGTCCGAGCCAAAGGCTTGAGGAGTGTGTGAAATGAGGTAGAGGTGGGGGCCTTTTATAAGAGGAGAGGAGGGGCACTTTTGGAAAGTAAAGAAATATTACTTTATTTGAAAATGTGTTTCGGTTTTAAAAAGGTCCCACATTGATATAATTCGTGGATAAGGTGATAAGGGTTCGAAATCCACTCATCCAATTGGTTTTGGACATGTGTAGTTCATAGATTTTACGTTATCTTTCCATTTTATTTAAATCGTCAAATAATGATGTCATCGCTGCATCATTATTATGTCATAACTAATTTAATTTATTTAATGTCTAAAAATTATAAAAAAACTACTATGATATAGGAAATCCTTTTAGATTTCCACTGACTATTTATAATCAAAAATCTGACTTGTATAACCCCATTTAAAAATTGTTTTAGTAAAACATATCATTTTTGTGTCATTTTTACTTTTACATTAAATAAAAAGTTATTTAGGTCATTTCCCAACCAAAGTGTCTCCATGGGGTCCCCAAGTTGACCCATGACTTTTCTTGGTCGGCCATGACACAACCAATGAGGGTAGGACATGTTTCAAGCTCATCTTATTTTATTAAAGCATTATTTTTACCTTAAACTACACTAATTACCACTAATCGCGATTAAGAACTTAATAAGTTACTATTCACCAAAAAAATTATTATAATCTCATTGAACCACATTTTACTTCTTAATGACAACCATGTATGTCGGATTTTTGAAATTCAAAACACAATGATGGAAAAATTTCATTTAAACGGAAAATCAGTTTTTATAAGTACCACTTAGTGGTTTCACTATTCATCAAAAATTGAAGTTTTTCAGAAAATTACAAAAAATTCACCCTAAGCTATATTTGATATTACGAATTCAAAAATGAAGTCTATTTTACAAAATTAAAAACATATAAGTCACATTAATTAATTTAATAATTAATTCCCGTTGTCAGAGCAAATAGCGTGTTTTTATGAAACAATAAGTATCAAAAGATTGACACTAGTTTAAGTCCGATTTCAAAGTGAAATTAATTCCAACGACCACTATTGGATTTAATGGTAAAAATATTTTCTAATTTCACTTTAAAACCAATTAAAAATATAATCTAATCATATAAATAAATTAGATTAAAAAGTGGTTTTGAATTAAAATACAACATTTTACACTATTCATTAAAAAAATGAACATTATCGGAAAGATACCAAAATTTTACACAAAGTAAATTTTGATGTCCCGATTCTTAATAAGAGTTTTATTTGGTCCAAAAGAATGTTTAAGAGTGAACAAAACTATATTTAATGACAGTTCGCCGTCAAAAGGTGATAAGTGAACCCTTAGTAAAAATTAGGGTATAAATGCCTAAAATTGAACTCTTTACGTATTTTAAGCCTCTATCCTTTATTGGATAAATGTAAAAACATTTAAAAACATATATATTCATATTTTAGTTATTTCTATCCATTCCCGCAAGTACAACGGCTACTCGTTAACTAACATTTAAAATAATATTATTTTATTACTTGTGTGCAATGTAAGTTTTCAAAGAAACTCATCATTGCGTACCGAGTACGCTATCGAACGTAGAAACCCCTTTTAATTAAAATTAATATTTAATTCTTAAATATTAATAAATTTGAAAATTATTTATTCTTTATTTACCTGGGATGTTACAATAATTGGGTTAATAATCAAAAAGGTTGATATAGTGTCCCATTGTATCTATCATGAGTCCCACAGGAGGTTCTTTATAGTGCTTTCCACAGTGTTACCAGAGTCCCACTGGCCTGCTTTAGAATCCCATTGAATACTTCTTCTCCTCCCTAAATCTCACAGGTGTCTTCTAGCTCTGGAGTCACACCAGGAGCTTCATTCATTAAGTTCTTTCATGATTCAATGTAGATAATCTTCTGATCTCTCCACCCAGGCTTGCAAGAATAACACATTCCTGTGATTATCTTTGGGAATCTTCAAAATCTTTTGGTATGGTCAGTAGGTCTTGCTCAATAATTCTGATCACTTCTCTAATTTTTACTCAGATCAATAATTCTCAGACAATTAATTATTCTTTTGATGAAGAACTGGACTCACAAAGTGTGTAAAAATGGTGCACACAACCTCTTAATAATTCCAGAATAATTCTAAACAATATAAACTCTATATACCTTCTTGGAATCTCAATTACTAAAAACTTATTTATAAATAAATTCTTTAATTAAGTCTCTCTTTAGTCTTAGAACTCGTTCACTTCATGCATGGATTTCATGGGATCCAATAATTATTATATTTGGATACCTCAATCTCTTATTCTTTAGTGAAACAACTGAATTCACTTAAAAAATCTCCTTGTTATATTGGAATGAATGACATACACATATGAGATTATTCAAACACTATAGATAAACTCACTTGGCATCATCTGAATTTACACATATGTACGTGATTATGCATGATTTCATGCCTGAACATTATGCTTCTTGTAGACCAAAACACACATTGAATTCTTGAATCAATGGTTTAGGTTCAATGTGTGCATGTAATGCATATTCCTAAACTTCCTTCTTTGTACATATCAATTTAGTCATCCTCAACTCATACAAACATCCTTTATAATTGGTTCTTTTCACACACACACTTTTTCAATTAAATTAGAGTGAAGTTATTTGTGTGTTTACTCATACCTGAATGGCTGTATTCATTTTTTGGTTTAATGAATGGGTCTTCTTCAAGCCCAAATTTGTGTTGTCCATAGTTCACCTTGATCCTGGAAACATGGTCGTCTCAATGCATTAACATTATTTTAATGTGAATCATGCATGAATTCTCTAATTATTATTGTAGACACAATTCAGTCTTCTTCTTCTTGACCACACTATCTGAATGGGTATATGGATGAATTTGGGTTCCTCTTTTCAATAGTCTATAGCTAATACCTAAATGGGTATGTTATGCACTTGGGTATTTATTCTTCTATATCGAGGTATCTCACACAAACCATGTACAACCTTGGATCCTTCTTCATCCAAAAACAAACCCCTTCAAAAAGTGTTTATTAATGATGAAAATAGTTAGGTTTTCTTCTTCTTCATGAATATTTAGTGGAACATGATTATCCTTATTTTCTCTTTGCGTGCATGAGAGTCTCCTCCACATGACCAAGGAAATTATTGTTTCTATCTTAGCAAGAGAAAAAAATGGTGTCGAGGCACCAGTTTTTTTACCCCTAGAATACTCCACAAAAAGACACAATGAGGGTTAAATGAACCTTTTTCATGCCTATAGGAAGTTTTCACAGAGGTGTGAGTTCTTTCATGAACCAGGAGGTTCATGGATCTTCTCTTCACACAAGGGATTCATGGGAGTTACTGCTTCATGTAGCTAGGAAGTGCGGAAACTCTCGTGGTTTGGTGCTCTACTTTCAAAAAATAGGAGCTCTTTTAGATTATTTTCCTAACCCTCAAATGATTCAAGGGACTTCTCCTATTAAAGGCTAGTTTGAATCCTTCTTCTGCATTCAGAATCCTTAAGATATTCCTTGGTGATCATGATTTGAATGAACGTGAAATGTGGAATTTTAAAATACTCAATCACATGATACATCGAGTCTATCGGTTTATTTCCATTCAATTCATGTCCTTCTTTCTTGGTGAGTATAATCCTCACGTGCATGAATTTTTGAAAAAAAAAAATCATTTCTGGAATACATCAAGCTTCATGACGTGGAATTGTAACTATGTTTTCTTTGACCACATAGTATCTCATTATTTTGGTGCATTCATTTAAATGAAATTGCATGCATGTGTTTGTTACCTACTAATGATATATGTGGGATTGAAATGAGTTCAAATTAAGCCCAGAGTGATGAGATTTTTGTTCATATTGAGTAATAGTTTGTGGATGGAGCACGAGTGTTAGGAGGATGAAGACAACCTTAGTGGAGGAAATTGGATGACCGTAGTTCAAACATGAACCACGACAATACGATGGATGACTGGATGTGTGCAATCGATCACTTGACTGATCATAAGGTTGAGTGAGATATGGGATGAGATGAGCGGCTAGGAAGAGTTCTATGTTTTTAAAAATCAATTCCACATAAAAACAGCCCACTATTTTTGGATTCATTAAATAACAAGCCGTGACTACTGATTCTCAAAATTATTATCTCTACCTCCATGGTACCTCCCTGTACTATGTTCACCTTACGGGCATTCTCTTATCACCCACTCTACTCATCGGGTGTGCTAATGGAACCCACTATGCATGCAACACAAAGGATCACCATCTTGCGCGCACTTGCATGCATATACACAACCTGCATTCCCTACCTCATGTGGGGATAGCCTTGATGGATTCCCTCAAATCCTGTTAAACCTTAGGCCCCGAATGTGCTTAAGGTGAGGTCCTCAACTTGCCTCTTTGGATGGCCCTTTATTTTTAATGTAAGGACATATATACTTGGTTAAAAACCAAGTGTAGAGTTCAAGTATAATGCATGGCCACCTTCTTCATACTAAGCACATCCTCCCTACTTCTTCAAACTCAAACACCACCCTTCTTTTTCTTTTTTATATAACAACTCTAATGGATAATTTCTTTATTCATTATGAATTAAATCATAATTCATAGTCTTCAACACATTATCCAGTTAGTAACTATTGATGGATATTTATGTCATTCCACATGTAATTGAGTATTACATGGAATTATTCATGTTTTGTAACAATGATTCACCTTGATATATGCCTTGTAACATTGGAAATGTTCAAAAATCATCATATTTATATCCTCTTGGAGAATTGATCTAGTGTAGCATTTAATGATATTAATCAACAACAATTTTCCACGGACTCACAAACTTCTCCATCAATCCCATTCATTCACATATTGACTTATCATTGATAACTTATAGACAAAAAATGAAACACCATGCTCAAAACATTAAAAATTTTATCATTACAATCATTTCACTATTTACTATGTTGTATAAGACTACTTAAACAATTCTTTTTTATTTTCGTGTGTTTAGACCAAATTCGGTTTATCTGTAGAAAATATCATTTTATAGGCAAACTATGGAAAATGAGGCCATTATATGGAATAGAAAGAATAATAATAATAACATAATTATATTTTTTATACATAAATTATTCCTTTAAAAACAATAATTACATATGTTTATGAAAAATTAATTAATGTTACAATCATGGAGATGATAGGTAATACGTACACATGAGTAACATTTTTATTTTTCAATGATTATTATAGAAAGAAGGTAAGTAACACTGTATATTTCCATAATTATTATTATATCATCAATCCCATATTATTTAATCGTATATAATTATATATATAATTATTTTCATTAAAATGGAATTAAACCATTTCATGGAAGTGGTAATCTACAAATCCATCAATAATGTTATCACTTTTTATGTGTGGGAATGGGTAATAAATAAAATAACATGTATATAATATAGAAAGAGAAGTAATTATGTAATGAATATAATATTTTTTATGTCTCATATGTTTAATTATAATCATATTGTACACATTATATAAATCTTGTGAACGAATCAGATCTCTTTGAGGGGCGGTAGTCCACAATTTTGCAAACTGTATCATCATATAAATGAAAAATTAAAAGTATTAAATATATGTTTTATAAATTTTTTATATAAGTATAAATAAAAAATAAAAATCACATATAATATATATATATATATAAATATTAAATAAACATACTTTATATCACAATTGAAAATCTGGGTGGTGGTAAATGAAAAATGAACAATCATCATTTAGTGAGGTAGTAATTCTCCGTAAAAAGAAACAATATGTTTGTTACCCAATAGATAGATGTGTGCTTAACATTAGCTACAACCATTAATGTGATCAAATATATGTAAATATAGAATATTTGTGTTATTATATGAACAAGTAAGAAGATTATATTTGGTGGAAGAAAAATAAATGAATGAAAATAGATGATTGGAAAGTGTAACCATAAAAATAATTTAACTTCTTTTTGTTTTATACAAATAGAATTAATTAAAAAGATTTTAAAAACAATGGATACATCACTTTTTAGGGTAGGTATATTTTTCAGTGATTTGTGAATATGTTGTTTGAGCCTAATTAGTTTTTTATGTGATATTAATGGGGAGAAGTAGTGACATTTTATAGTGTAGGAAAATCACTCACTTGGTATTTTGTATCCATGTTATTACATAAAAAAGTAATCCAATGACAAAAATCTCTATAATTATAGGTTAATATAATATTTATGGAAATATAATAGTTTTTGGATATGTGTATATGTCATTTGGCCCCTGTGATATTGGTATAATCCTTTGTTAAGATTTATTTATCTTTAATAATTATAATTAATTTTTATCTATTTCCATATTCTTTTTTGTCAAAAAAAATTTGTTATTATTAGAAATTATAAATTATTATAATTCCAAATATATAGACAATTTAATCAAATACCAATCATATATGTGGAAGATGTTTATATAAATTCAATCCGATGGTTAAGATAACAATACAATTTTCTAAAGTAAAAAACATTTGAACTATTTCAGTGTGTTTATAATCTATTTAAACTTTAAATTGATTCAAATGAAATAAATTGTATTAAGTGATAAAATTAATCTATTAATTATTTTTAATACTGAGTAAATGTATAATTTAATCATATAAATTTATAATATTTAAAAGTAGTTTTGGCCTATAATTTAGCATTTTTAACTATTTGTTAAAATTGAATTGTTTTTGAAAAAAATTCAAAAATTCACCCTAACATAATTATTATGTTTTTATAAAAATAAAAAGTTTATTTTTAAATATTAAATTAATTAAATTGTCAAAATTTATATTTATAATGGGTTATCCTCAAAATGTTATAGAATTTTCTTTATAAAGATAATGTTCTTTAAGTGTAAAATAGAGTTTGTTCTTATCTTATGCCTGTAAAACCTAATTGATGAATATAAAAAATAGTTTATTTATTATATAGAATATATATTGAATTAAAATCACTAAATAATTGTAATTAATTATTTTTATAAGGACAAAACTCTTTTTGAAGTGTAAGTATAATTATTTTTCTTTTTATATACATATAGTTCTTATTTTTGTTTATCATTATTTATTAAACCATATATTAATATAATATTTATAGAAACTATAAATATTAATAAGTTAGATAATACTATTCATATATGCAACCATAATGACTAGGGTATATCATATTGTATAAAATAATAATAATTTAATAATATATTATAACTTTGTAAAACTCGAACTTGTGTGTAACGAAAGCAATTGAAGAAGGACTCTCTTGCATACAATCCACACATACTTGGTGTTTCATGCATTGAATATATATAAAATATTTTAAATAGTAAATATATTATAAATTATCTAAATATTATATTCCCTTATGTGCTTGGTGTATCATGTTATACACGCTATGAAATACAAGGTTTTTACATTAGAATTTCAGTGTGTTACATTCTACCCACCTAATTAATATTTCATCATCACAATTTACACTTGATCATGGGGATAGATTTTTTTATATTTAAAATGTTTAAATACCACATTGGGAGAAGGGGTCATAAAAATCCTCTCAAAAGGAGAGAATGGTAAGTGAAAAGTTCACATGAATTATCATATAAGTAGGTATCTATATAGGAGAACATCATTGGAATGTATAGATAAATACTTGGAGGAAAATCATACATATTTATTTGGATAGAATGCGGTAATCAATAACGAAAAAGTTAATGATCAATAGAAATATGAGGGCCAAAAATCCATAAATATATGATTAATTAAAACAGTTCTATTCAACAAAAATTAATTTAATAAGACATCATTTTTGTTTGAATATACTTTTCATAATGCTGAGGAATTATTTTATTAGGAATGAATATAAAGAAATTTAATTAATTGATAGGTTTAAATTTCATATGATCAATCCTAACTTTGGTATATGGTTAAGTAAAATTCTAATTCATTCCTTTACTATTATAAATGAATTTTCAATAATGACCTTATTTATACCTGATTCACTTAAATAAACATTTGAAGGATTGAAAGGCCTATTTAAGAGTGAAATGTCTAACTATTTTTATTTAACTATCTTCTAAAAGGAATATGGTTCTATTATTAATCTGTAAACCTAAAAAGTAATTATAATGGTTCATCAATAATAGTTATGTAAAAAAATTATTTTAAAGAAGGAAAAATTAATCATAACATTGCATAAGTCAATGGTTGGCATGAAGCACTTATCGTCCTTCGATCACAGGTTCAAGAAACGTGGATTTTACAAATATTATTGGTTATCACATGGAATACATGTAGACATTTTCTATAAAAAAAAATTAAAATAATTTTCAATATAAATCATTTAGAATTATTTGAAATAAGTTTAATTACTAAATAGCCTATTGAGTAATGTTTTCAATATAACCCTAATACATAAATTCTTCTTCCATTTATTTCAACAAAGTTAATTTCTTGGTATAGGGTTTACCCATAATATTATTAATATTATTTAAAAATCATGACACACTATCTTATATCTATAAAACATTATATTTAACATAGGATATAAATTTTCAGTATCTATTCAAATACATTAATATGGTTTGCAATATAAAATATTAATATACAAGGAAAATCCTCTAACAGTGTTAATCCAGTTTCACAGTAAGACATAGTGATTTGTACCACATTACCATGAATTATTTCTCAAACAACATATCATATTTATATCTCTTGGTTATATTTATGCCATAACCTTGTCCACTTGAAGTATCTAGAAAGATATGTTCTTCATGGAAGAGACACAGAATCTCTAACATACAATAATTCAAGGATATTTTTTTCTATATGTAGCCTAAAATTATATCTTAGGTTAAATTTCTCTTACCTATGTTTTCTTAAATATATTTACTTTTTTTCTACTAAAAATCATTTTACACTAGCTATAGTGACCTGATCCTAGAAATCCCAGAGCTACTGTCTAATATCGATTACATTGTCATGATAATAAGGGATCAAATAGAAAAGGATATAAGAATATAAATTTCTTGGTAAACCATATACATAAAATATTCTTTTATTACAAATAAATATAGTAATTCAATCATATATTTTACCAATAAAAAATAACATTTATTATTACTCTAATATATTTAGTAAATCCCTTTATATCTTTCATAGTATGCTACATGGATTCCTGGGGAAATAAGTATCAAAAGGGAGAGCACAAATTTTTTGTAAGGTGAAAATATATTAGAATAATTAATGAATCATTGAGAATAATAATTATGAGATGTTAAATAATAGAGAACATGTATAACGTAATAAAAAAACTGAGAAGTAATTGGATAAATAAAATTTAATATTGATAAATGGAAACACATTCCATTCAAATCACATGATAATCCAAAAATAAATATGGAAGGGTATGAAAATAAAATAAAATTCATTTAATCAATTAACATAAAATAAATTTTATACATCGATATGTTGCTAAAAAATATCATGTATTGATAATAAGTGAAGCTGAATGAAGGAAATTCATTCTTAATTAAAATATTATCTAAGGGATGTGAAAAACAATATAGTCAATACCGATCAAAAAATGGTTTAAAACAACAAATAAAAATACATTTAATATCCATAAATTATATGTCTAATGAGAACCTATTGATACCTTGAGCAGCTATATAATATCCGGGATAAACCTACCAATTCATGTCCAAAGCATTCCTTGTATCTAACAATCTAAATAAATAATATGACTTATAAAATATCCCTATTGAATAAAGAATATCAAAATATTATTATTTCCCAAAATAATTAAATAACTATCAATGTATACACCATATGTAAAATGTTATATGGTTTATGTAATAATAATATCCATGAAATATGAAATGGATAATTAGGGGAAAATTCAATGTTCAATTATCATAAAAGATTGAATATTTCATGAGGAGTAACAAATGAATCCTATAAGTGAATATTAATACTATTCTTGGACAAATGAATAATTAATCATCCATATAAAAATAAGGATTATATTAATATATCAAATCCTAAGTGGAGAATATTAATTTTTTCTTACACTGATGACAGAAAATATTGAAAAATGATCTTATAATATTCATGAAGAAAATATCCTTCTATTTTAAAAAAATATTCGAAAAAAATTCCTTGAAAAACAGTTTTGAAAAAGATTTCTATAAAATCTCTCATTATATAGTTGATATTTAAATATCAATGAAATGATGGTGTGTAAATATGTACTTTCCGTATGATGAAAATGAACATTTCCTTTTCCTCATAAAAAAGTTTAAAAATGTGTTGTCAGATGTATGAAAAAACATTCTTTTGAAATAATTTGTAAAAGAAAAAAAGAAAAATATATCATTACCAAATCATGTTAAAATAATTTTAGTAAATATTTTAACAATACATGCGTTTTAAAATAAAACATGATCTCTGACTAAAGATATAAATGAATTTGTGATTTGTAAAAAAAATTATAAAATATAATGAGTACCACTGACTAGAAAAACGGTATTAATAATTGATATTGTTCATTAATATACAATTTAGAAAAAATTAATGTTTTTATTGAACAATTTTATAATAATTTTTTTAATGTAATTTCCATTAAAACATCATTAAATTTATTATTGAGGAAAATAATTTAAAACATTCCATAAAATCCCATATCACATTGAATGATTTTAAATAATAAACCAAATGAAGTAATATTATTAACTGAAAGATTTAATTACCATGAAGTGAGATTAATACATGATATAATAAATAAAAATTATTTGTAGATACACCACAAAAAATAAGTATGTATTAAATATTAAATTTATGTTATAGAAGTAAAAATTAAAACTAAACTATCATACCTTGCATTTCATTTCAAGTGAATGTATTTAAATTACAATATAAAAAATTTAGTTTAATTATTTAAATTATTGATAACCTTTTTCATGTTTATTATTAAATTTTTTCACATTTTATTATGTTGTATAAAATTTCATAATCAATTCTTTTTATGTTTGGTTCTTTAAATCAAATTTGGTTTATCTGTTGAAAACAACATTGGTTTGTCAACTAAGGTAAAATGAGTCATTATATAATATCTAAAAAATAATACTAATGTCATAATTATCATATTTGTACATACATTGTACTTTTTAAAAAATCATTAGATATAGTTATAAAATATGAATCAATGTTTCAATCATGGAGATGGTAGTACATATATACACATGAGTAGCGTTCTAATTTTTCCAATGGTCATTATGGAAAGAAGGTAAGTAAAAAATTATATTTCTACAGTAATCATTATATACTTAATAAAATTTTATTTAATAATACATACTTATATATATATATATATAATTACTGTGGTGAAAAAGGAATCACATTATGTTGAGGAGGTGGTAGTCCACACATCCACGAATAACATGAAATATTTTCATGTGAGTTAAATGGTGAAAAAGAAAATGATATATATTTCTAGAAATTTATTTATGTAATTAATATAATATATATTTTTTATCTCATATTATTAATTATAATCATTTTTTATGCATTCTATGTATTTTGTGATCAAATCGCATCACTTTATGTTGGCGGAAATCCACACTTCCTCAAACAATGTTATCACATTGATGAAAATTGGAAGGTACTAAAGATTTGTGCTATAAAAGGATTATATAAGTATAAGTACATAATAAATGACACATATATAATATTTAACGATTTTTTTATCATAATCTCAACCATTAGAGGTGTTAGAAGAAAAATGATTAATCATTATTTTGTATGGAAGTTGTTCGCTGTACAAAGAACCAATATATTTGATATGCATGAAATTTAAGTGTGAGTATGTGTAGGTATAATAGATAATATAACAAAAAAATAATTATATTTAGGATACTGGTGCCATTATATGAACACCAAAGAAGAATATTTGAGATGTTGTAAAATTAAATGAATGAAAATATATTGTTGGGAAGCCTTATATAAAAATCAGGGAACTCCTTTTGGTTTATACCAAAGGGATTTTGTGGAAGGGTTCATTACCAAAAGAAGGATTAAATGTTGAGTGAAGTGATTTTTTTATGTGAATTGGGGATAACTTGTCTAATCATATATGGTTTTATATGTGTTTGTAATTTCGATAAGTGGTGTCCATTTATAGTAGAGGAAAAATACTCACTTGGTATTTTGAAAACAAGTTAGATACACCTGTGTTTATACCTAAAAAAGAAATAAAAACAAACCAAACACTGAAATGGAAGGTTAGTTGCTAATTTATATCCATACAATTTTTTTTACAAGTTTTAGGTCATTTGGGGACCTATGTTAATGGTTTAGTACTCTAATAATAATAATTACTCCTTAATAATTGTAATTTATTTTAATCCAATTCACTAATATTTTTGGTTAAAAATGTAGGACTTATTATAAATTATATTGTTTCTAAATATTGAATCAATGATTTTTCAAATTAAAAATATATATGTGGAAAAAGATTATATAAATTGAATCTTACGGGTGGAATGAGAAATCATGTATTTAATGTAAAAACGTTTGACGAATTTCATTGTTTTTATAATTAATTTATATGTGAAACTGAATTAAATGTAATAAATTGAATTAATTCAAAAAATATGATATAATTAATCTTTAAAACGAATTAAAATTATAATTTTGCATTATAAATAAATTATATTTAAAATAATTTTTGTACTAAATTCGGTATTTTTAACTATTCATTAAGAAATTAAATGTTTTAGAAAAATATCAAAAATTCAAAATAAAAATTTATTTTATTTAAATATCAAATATGAAGTTTATTTTGACATATTAAATAAATTAATGTTTCAGAATTTATATGTAAAAGGGTTTCGGCATTAAAAGACCATAAAATTGCCTTTATATAAATATAGTTTTTCACTTGTAAAATAGATTTTGTTCTTATTTTATGCCATTCAAACCTAATGGATGAATATAAAAAACATATCTTATTGAATATATATAATATAAATTTCATTAAAATAATTAAATAATTAAAATTATTTATATTTATTAATATAATACTATTTTTTAAGAATAGACATAATAATAATTTTTTTATATCCAATTTGTTCATATTTTCATTTCTCATATATTAATAAATAATGTAATAATTTTATATTTATATAAACAATAAGCTTTAATAAGTTATTTAAGACTATTCAAACCCACTAACATAAAAGATATGTTATATCATATTATATAAAATTATAATTTTTAAATAACATATTATAGTTCGGTAAAATAATTATTGCTTATAACGAAATCCTTCGAAGAAGGTTTATCTTGTGTGTTACGCATAATAACTTATTATTGCATGAATTGTGATGTATAGAATCTATTTTATAGTGAAAATATATAATAATGTATCCAGATATTATATTCACTTACACTCTTGGTGTCACATTTCACACACACTGTCGACTACAATGTTTTTACATTTAAATATTGGGTTGTTACACATTCTTTTAAAGAATTACTATAAGTTATTATTAAAAATTCCTTGAAATATAAGAAACAAATTAATCTTTCTTTTATGGTATCAACCATCAAATATCATAATGAACTCAATCCTTCATTCTTTGGTAACCCGAGAGTTTTTGGAGGTGAAAGTTGTTAATAATATATCATGATAACTGATTTGGATTAATAAGAACATCATTTTATCCATCCATCATACCATTTGGTTACTCATCAACACATTATCTATAAAAAATTTTCAAAATATGTTGGTTTGAAAAGAAATATTCAATATTATAAATTAATCATCCAAATATTTAGTGGTCATGATGGTGGAAATTTATATTCATATAATAGACATCAAAACAAATATTCCTTTATCATTATTGATAAATTCCAAACTGTCATTGTTTCTAAAAATCACATGAAGATTAGTTTTATTGAAAATTTCAAAAAAACAAAAAATTATTAGAACTATTTTAAAAATCATATATCCACAGTAAAATATTTTTGATTTTTTTAGAAATCAAAGATAAGCGGAAAAGGGTTTTCAACTGAAGAGGGAAATCAAATCTGCTTTATTTAATTTTTTTTGAATATTCTGTTTATAATTAGAAAACAATGAACGAAATACAGGTTTTTTCAAGGAATAAATATATAAGAATAATATTAATGGATTTATTTATAAATATATCATAATATTTCATCATCAGATTCATAATCATAAACAAACATTATATGAAATGAAATTGTATGTTCAACCCTTACCGCCTTTGTATCTTTTGAATCATAAGACCCATCAAACCATAAAATAAAATGTAACATAAATATCACTAATTGGATATTTATGATATAACATGTCCCATGGAAAGTATATACACCTCATAATTTAATATAGGTGTATAAAATAACGTATGTCTCAAAGAAAGAAAATTGAGTCAAAATCCCATTAACTTAAGCATAAACATGATTTGTACACAGAAAAACTCATATATAATAAATAAATGTTTATTATACATCTATTACACTACCATAATAATATTTATCATTCTATATATTATTTACATATGACCTTTTATTTCAAATTTATTAACAACTCCTTATTAAATTAATTTTTCGGGGGAAAACAGCTTTGTTTTTTACATGTAAGTTTTGATTTGGATATTTTGTTCATATTTATTTGATCAGGATTAAATAACCTCGAGAATTATAATAATGATATAAATATAAATTTTTTTTATTATATATTTATTTAGAGTTATCCATATATTTTTGAAATAAAAATGTAAATACATTATTCATGGAGATGATAAGTTGTACATATGTATAAACACTATTCATGCATTCTCAACAAATGAACGAAAAGAAATTAAAATAATATATTAACTTTATTGAATCATTTTTTATTTTTTATTTATCATATTTTTTAATTAAAACTATTTTTATTATCGTATAGGTAAAGAGTGAATGAATCACCTCACTTCATGATGCAGTAGTGTGTCAAACAAATGAGTGGAATTATGGTATTCCCACAAAATATAAAGTAATAATATATATGTCATATTATAATTATATATGTATAACTTTCATATCTAGGTATGATATGTGGGGATAAGAAATTAACTATATAAGTTTCCATGGAGTTATGTTGTCGTACACACGATGTACTATCCTATTTCCCACATAATGGATGTGTAGATGGGGGTATGTCATTGAATTAGTTAAATAAAATATTAGTATATAAGAGATAATAATATTTTTATATCTTAATGGTTGAATATTATTTTATGTATTTTTAATAATAAATTAAAAAGAATTTTTTTAATAATTTACCCTTTCATCAGAAAACTTATTTACGTTTATACTACAGGTTTTCTTATGTGTAGTTACTAATCAAAATAAGACCCCTAGGATAGGGGTGGTGATTTATGGAAGATATTTGGAATGTTATTTTCCAAAAATATGATTTGGGTGTGTTATGTGGGAAGTAAAATTGGTGTCCATTTATAGGTGGGGGAGATAACACACATAGAATGTTTGAAAACAATAAAGTGTACACACATTTTTTCAATGACACATGGGCTCCAAAATGGTCTCTTATCAAATCTTATATTGTTTACAGTCAATATATTGCTATATAATGTGATTTAGATAACCTTATAGGTCATTAAATCCATTATCATTTTATTTTATTCTTTGATAAATTTGTTTTAACCTTATTGATGGTAATTAATTTTCATATTTTTACTACTCAGTTTGGCCAAAAATTAAGTTATCATTATGATATAATATAAATAATTCTTATTACAAATATGGAATCCATTTATCCAAAAAAAAATTATAATAGTATAAAATTTTAACATAAAATTAATCCAGTAGATGAGTTGAATAAGCGGGTTTCGAAAGAGAAAATTATCATAAGTAATGAAATTTATAATATCAATATTAAATATCAAATTTATTATAATGAAATAAATTGGATAAATAAATTTATATTTGGACTAATTTTTCTTTTAAAACCATATTAATATAAAATATAACTTGTAAATATGTTAAATGATAAAATAAAATTAGTATTATTTACTATTCATCATATAACTAATCATTTCAAAAAATTCAAAAAGATTTACTGAAAGATAATTTTTACATTTATATTTTAAAAATTATTTTATATTTTACCAAATAAATTTCATAAAAGTGTAAAAAAAATTATTTTATCTATTAATAGTAAGAAAAGGAAATAAGTTTTTTTACAGAAAATTTATTTTTCAATGATCATATAGACTTTATAAAATAATATGTACTTAGTTTTAAATATATATTATTTATCTAAAACTAATATATTTAATTTTAATATTTATTTATTCATATTCATACAACTATATTTTACAGCTAGGTTATAAATATCATGTTTAAAAAATAATATTAAAAATATATCATGGTTTATTAAAACATAGTGTTTCATGTAACATAAGGTATTGATGAAATTAAATTCATTAAATATTGTTAATAAATATCAGGGTTTTACATCAATGATTAATACATGGTAATTGGTGAACCATGTTGATTTTATATAAAATTATGTGAATTAGATTGGTTCTGTGATATAGTGTATGGTTGGTGCATGGTTTTTGAAAGGTTGAATATCACCCATGATAAACCTACAACATGGGTTTTGTGGGGAATTATATAGATCAGGAAATTTTTTGTAAAATATTTGTGAAAACTATTCTATGTGTTATTATTTTACAATTTTCAATTGTTGTGTCATCTTAAAAATTAAAAAAACCATGGGACAACACTACAACACCATAAACATTGTATAATTACTGTTTAGATCCCATAATTTTTTAAGAGTGTCCCCTGTACCTATCCTATGTAGCACTAAAAAAATAGGTGGGTTCATCTCTCCTTCCTCATTTAAATACCCTAAAAATAATGAATTTTGGTGGAGTTTTATTAGAGTTTAGGTGAGGAAATACTTATAAATTGTTTCATTCCTTATATCATTCATTTCCTCATTAATATAGTGTAACCTAGTTAGGTATATAAGTAATGGTTCCACTAAAAAATGGTTGAATTGTCATGTTATCATTGGGATTTTATATGGTGTAACTAGTAGTTGTCTCAATATGTGCTCTATGAGTTTTTGAAATATAATTTTTTATTCGTACATCCACAAATGATTTTAAGGGTTATTTAATAAAAAATGTTAACATGTGTAACAAATTTGTTATCACGTGTTATGGATTTTTCTCAAATTGGCATTATGACTATTTTATTGTAGTTTTGAATGTGGTTCTTCATGGTTTTGGTGAAAAAATGTTTCTCAATGACTATTATGGAAATTATGACATGAGGAAATAAATTATAATTTAAAATTTATATTGTAAAAAATGATTTTAATAAATAATTATAAATTTCTATAATTAATTATTTTACATTATGTTTTTAGTTAGGGCTGCATGTGTTCAGATAATGGCAGTTGGTCTTGGATGAGTGCGGTCCATGATTCATGGTGTGGAATTGAAAGGGAATATTCTTCCTAAATAAAGTTGGTGTTCCCTTGAATGTACCCCAATGGTATTTTCATATATTGTTACATATGGGAACATCACTATGTGAGATTGATCATATTTTTAATTTTTTAATTTAAATAAATTCATGAAAAAAACATTGTCTCGAGGCCCATGATGGACACTTGTACACTATATTGATGTGTTCTCCATTGATGTATGAGGCCTTGATAATAATTATTTTACCTGTGATAGATGATACCCTAAGTGGTAAATATTAAAAGAGGTGAATGCCACATAGTTTCCCTAGTTTATGAATAATTGAAACGTCCTTATAGTGTGAAGTGATGGTTTGGGTTTATCATAATATATAGTCCATGTTAGAATATTTATATTATTTATAGATTGTGGGTTATTTTGGAGGAGAATAGGTAACATAATCAATGATTTTTCTGGTGGGTGTAGAAATGTGGGTATGACCAAGGTGGATGATTGATATGTTGCGGGAGAGGATATACATACGATGGACTAAGAAGTGTGATGGGAACTGTTCCATTGAATGAGACCTATGTAATTTAAGCATGTGTATTGAGGATAGTGAGGCAGTGTAGTAATAGTGAAACGGTTGAAGGATGAAATACCCTCAAAGTGACGAGTGATGATTGAAGAGGTGAAATTGAGACTAAGGACCCATTATGTTTTGTCCAAGAAATGACCCTAAGAGGGTTTAGGAATGTAATGGGTAATGATAATTATAGGTTTCAACTATGAACACATGTTGATTATGTAACCATTTTATGAAATTAATGATTATAAGACATTATCTTGATATTAAAACCTCAGGTTTGTGAGGTGGGTTTGCCTAGAAGGTAGTCCCATTTGAGATATACTATATGGGATGATTCATGTGGGAATCTGTACACATCATGATATACTATAATAAAAGGGATTCTTTGGATTTTCTCCGAATATCAACCCTTTATTATTATTACTATGTTATGGACAATAGGGATTTAGTACCACCAAAGGGATATAAACTTGAGTCGATTCAGGGTGGCACACACTACCCCTCATTGTATAGCATAGTATGAGATATTATAGAAGCGAAAAATTACACACAATGAGAGTTATACATGAAATTTAATTAAAACATGCCCATTCATTAATATTTTATTGGGTTTATAAGACTTTATTCGAGAATACAACCCTTGAGCATAATACTATTGGATTGTCTTGAACAAGATAAATTAAATTGGTCATGGATAGGATATTGGTTGACATGATTGTGTTACATGATTAGAGAAGCTTTATCCCTTGATAAAGCATGTTTGGATTGATCCCATGGGTTATGTTTGAAACCAAGGATCAACCCTAGGTATTTCTTCACACTAACACAGTTTAATTATTTATACATCAGAGAATATTTAAATGAAAATCATGATCTATGGGATCACTGAGATGAGTATGGGTGAATCATTAATATTCTATTTTGATGTTTTTTTAACTTAGAAAAAATTTTCCTATCCAATTAATGAGAACAAAATTTATTAGAGAAAAACAATCACACAAATCGGAACACAAATATTTTAAATATTGACAACTTAATTAGAGAAACTATTCCTTGGAAATTATTATAAATAATATAATTCCAAATAACCACTAGAAAAAACTCTTATATCGGTTAATAGTATGCATGAAATATCATTTAGTTTAACAGTACTATAGTTATTTAATTATTCATGTGCTTATCATAGAAATAATTTTTTATAAATATTATTTTCATCAATAATAGGAAACTCTATTAACATGATACAACATCTTCACTATTATTCTTGAACTTTCATCACAATTTCCTTATGATAATTTTTCTTTATTATTCACATTATATAACAATTTCAAACATGAACTTATATATCATCATTATATTAAAATTTGTATTTTATACCACCTATCCATATATAAAACATGTATAAAAAATCCTATGTCATTTTTTTGGTACCCTTAGACTAAACCCTTTTTCTGACAACCCATTCATCTAATTTTGACTGTTATTCATAAACCACTATGATTTGTACCAACTCATATAAATCACTAATTGTTAGAAACTCTATCTATTAATTTTTGTCTATATAATGTGGGAGCATTTTCATAGAGAAGTGTGGATGGTTTAATGAAATTTTGAAGTGAAAACCTAAAATTCAATGTTCCTGCTCAAAATATTAATATCCCTATAAAAGTACAATTTTTTTGAAATAAAATAAAACTTTTAAAATATATGTTTCATTAAACCGTTATAATAATTATACCTTAATTTTTTTATAAAAAATTATATTAAAAATCTTTATAATTTAGCTAGAATCATGACATTCCCTTTTAGATTATTATTGTATTGATAATCTATCATCGTATCATAAAATAGAACGACATCAAAAAACATTATCTAGTTCTAATTTATCAAAAATTAATTTTTTTAAACATATAAGTATCTCCATTTTTCCATCACACTTTTTTTTTCAAATTCAAATATTTTTCCATAAACCCTTACATGTTCCTCTACTCAGTTTCATTGGAGTTACTCTATTATAAGACTCAACTTAGAACCCTTTGTTGTATACCCTTATATATTCTTAATCTGGTAAAATCATTCTAGTAGATTATGTTTGATGGATTTATTTGAAAACCAATATATGAATACCTTCAAAACATACTTATATCCAATGAACTCAAATATTTTTATATGGATGGACTTAATAATTTATTCTATAAAACCAAACATAATTCAATATTTTCAAGCTACATCATCTAGATGGACTTTAAGATTATTTTCATTAGGACATCCAATAAAATAATCTCAACCTAGTCATAGAAAAATATTTATTAAGAAACCATTTATTTAATAATGAATACCTTTGTATACAAAATGATATGTATAAACTTGAATATTAGTGAAGAAACATCATATTTTTCTTTAGAAATAATATCATTCTAACCAAAATGTAAAATCAATCAGAAACATCATAATGACTCTACCCATTCAAATTATTCTAATTTACTCAGTCTTTAGCTTATAGACCAATAAAAAACCCTATTTAGACTTCATCCATTCTCCTTTTTTAGAAATCTAAACATCAAAACGATTATTTATGTTTTAAAACAACATAGAAAACATTAGAAATAATTCTTCCTTCTCAACCATATTATTCTTAATATTAAAACACATCATAACCACATGGACTCATCAATATCCACCATTAATATTTATTTTCCACCATGGAATATAATTCATTTAAACAATGATACTCAGAAAATGAACAACTCTCAATAAAGTTTAATCTTAAATGTGGAAACCTAGTGTAGTAAACACTAATTAGTGGAAACAAATATTATGTTGTTTATAGAGGGGTTATTTAAAAAAAATTTGAAATAATTCTAAATACTTTGATTCCTACTTTTTCGTAACAAAAAACTGTAGGAAATATTTTATGTAACCAATTTATTAAACTATTAAAATACTTCAAAAGGGAAAAAATATCAACTTTACCCTATGAAAAAATCACCCTAAATATATGCTCTATTTGGAAATTTATACCACATTTCCATTGATATATTTACATTATAAATTTTCTCCCCCATTAATAATACAATCATAAGACAAGATATGATAGGGGAAAATCACATAACTTATTATTGAATATATTGAGGTAGTATACTAGTGATTGACCCCAATTTATGAAATGATTCTTTCAAGAATGATTTAGTGAAGATATTTGCAACTTAATTCATTTTTCAAAAAACAAAATACAGCTTCAGTTCATTTCATTCCACTTAATATGTTATGAAGCTAAATATAATATAAATTTTATTATATTAATAATGTTTTAATGGATTATTAGTGATTTTTATCGATCATTTACGATCAAAAATAAAGATATGGAGAATATACACATAAAAAAATCAACATTTTTATCTTTATCCATATTAATGGGGTTTCATCTTGAGTGGTAGCTATATAATCATCTTTATAAATTTGGAGACATAATAAGAAAAAATTCTAGGTATTCCAAATTATAGAGTATTCAACCAGAAAATAAAACTCTATAAGTTTTTGATCTTCTATCCTAGAGAAAACATGCCCAATCTATATCAGTATAATCAAACATGCCAATATTTATTGTTCTTTCATATTTCATTTAGAGATAAATTGTTCCATTAATTTCTTTTATAATTCATTATTCATCCACAAGATGACATTATTTAGGAAAAATTATATATATATTTATATATGAGTAACAACATAAACTAAACTTATCCTAAAATATGTGAGATATAGTGGAGTTCCATTTATTCTTATAAACACTGTATGATAAAAAAAACATTCCTTGACCATAGTTTTCTATCATTATTCCCAATAATGTTTTTGAATAAATAGGATTTTAATCATACATTAAAAATGTATTCATGAGTTCCTTAACATAAATCACATATGAATGGAAAATGTATCTTTTTTTATAAATTTATATGGGAAAAAAATATTCCCATTCTTATAACATGGTAATATCAAATGACTTCATCATCACATAAATAAAGGTTTCAAGTTTTTCAGCATTATTACATTCCTATATATTATCATCAACATAAAAAATAGGATAAGGGAAACATATTTATTAACATTTATATAGTGGTATGTACCAACTCATCCTTCCCTAATATTAAACTTATTTTGTCATGTATGAAATTTAGAATAACAAGATCTCAAAAAGTTTTCATCACACATATTGATTTCGTCAAAATTCACTCATAGTTTTTATTTTTTTGAGAAAATATACACACTATTTATTGATATATATGTCATTTTCTATTAATCCATTATGAAAATATTACTTGACATACATAAGGAATATAATACATCTTCTATGTTAATGAATAATAAAAATGATTATAAATGTATCATGTATTAATTTAGGGGAAACTTTATGATAATAATAAATGTTTTCAACATATGAGTAGACTTTACAAACAAATATTTCTTTCTTTCTAATATCATCAACTTTTTCATTCATATTTTTTGAAAAGACTCGTTTTACTCCAATTACATTTGGGTCAAAAAGTTTTGCAAGAAAATTCCATGTCCTATTCTTCTCAATTAGGTTTAATTATTCATTCATGTAATCAATCCAAAAATGGAATTAGAAAACCTCTTTAACATGACTTAGCTTGGCATATGAATATAATAAGTCATGTGAATCAATCCTTATTTTTTTTGTTTGAACCTATTGTCCATTATATCTTATGATGTTTTGGACCACAACATTATTTATCATCCTTAAATGATATGGACGTCCTTTTTCCCCATCACATGAAATGGATGTATCAATATATTAATTTTTAATATTTCTAAAAAAATAAATTATTTTTAAAAAAATTATATACTATTCGATTATTAAAACTTCATCATCTTTTTGTATTATATTTTAATATGTTTTTCAAATTTTAATATTATAATGTTTTAATAATTTCACATATATAGAGTCAACTACCTTTCCTTTTTCTTTATTGAAACACATATATTCTATTGCATTGAGAATTAAGCTAATAAAGAAACTATCAACAAATCGTTGACTGTATTTAAAATATATTTGTACAGTGAAGTTGATAATACAGGTATTTCCAAACAAACTTAGGTATTTTAAACAAGGTGTTTCATTGTTGTTCATTTAGTAAAGAGACATTTCAATATATGAACTATGGGAACAAAAATAATAAATGTGAACTAAAAGGTGAATATATTGTCTCCAAAATAATTGATAAGTATTATATTTAATAATTATTGTTAAATTCATCTCAAATATATTTTGATTCTTTCTACATGGAACATAATTCAATTATAGTAAGTATTAATCACTATGTTCATGACGAATTACATGATTTTCAAGGTAATATTTAATATTACCATTTTGTATTAAAAAATATCATTTTGAATCTTCTTCCTAAAATATTTCCCTTTTTTAGTACTTATCCTAAAACTCATAATTATTATGAGATCCCTCGACTTATGTTTCAAAAACACAACAAATGTAATATATTAAAAATAACTCATAATAGAAAAAATAAATCTTATATCCATTTTTTATAAAATTCTCATAGGACCACATATTACATAATGAATAATCTACAAGGGATGAGTTTAATTTAAATCAACATTTTTATGTAAAAATTTTATAGTATTACCTTTATAACATGTCATAAAACAAAAATATCATCTTCACTTCGTATAATAATTTTCATGAATACATTCTATATTTTTAATCTTGCTAATATTTCTCCATCACATATGTAAAATTCCCTAATTCCATAAGTAATTTTATTGCATTAATATTAGATAACATGATAGAATTTAATCTTCAAAAAGGAAAATGTTTATAATGGTTTATTTTCCTATTATCACCACTTTCCAATTAAAATTAGTTTTTACAAAAAAAACCATCTCTTCTAAAACCAAATTCATTTTCACCATTAAAAGATCCATAAAAAACAATACAACTTGTTATTAACTTTTTAAATAAATAAAAAAAATTAGGACAATAAATTTTCATTTCTAATATTGTAGATACAACACCTTTAATTTAGAGTGAGTTATCACTTCCAAAAAAATTTATCTCTTCCCTGAAATATTATACATTTTTCAATAACATTAAATATTCAATTATATTTGTTTAACAACCACTACCAAATATCTATGTTCAATTTAACATCTTATCATTGAATTATTTTTAACTAATTAATTATTTTTCCATCAAGTGTTTTTTTATTAAAATGATGATTTAAGACTTCTTTTATAAACATTGTTGTGTTGGTAGCATAAGATGAAATCCTTTGGCTAGATGTATTTTATGACCACAATATTCAAGTATTTTTCATATGTTGATGCCAATTTTTGATTTCTAGATAGGAATATTATTTTTTATATGATTTGGTTGATTCCCTCTAAAAATATTCTTCTAATTACTCCTGTAATAATTTAATTATTAATTATTGAAGTATTTTTTTTGATATATGCCCATATCCTCTACAATAACTGAAATATTCAATTAAAGCATATTTTCATCTATAAAATACATTCTATCCTGAAATGTGTATATTTTTTAAACCATATTTATCATTTTAATCCTTTTTTGTATTATTTCATGAAATTTTATGGTACTATTGTGACATATTCTTCATATCCTTATTAGAGTTTATAATAAAATTAGTGTTTGTTTTGGGATTTGAATCCTCAAAAATCTATGTTATTTTAACTATACTTGTATTGGATATATACATGAACATCTTAACATTATTATTGTTCTATAAATTATCATCCATGATGTTAACATCTTATGGTAATATTTTTTTATCCATTTAAACTGAAAATTTCATAGAACATTCACCAACATCTAAAACCGGGTTTTAGTAGAAATATTGAAATAAACATTTAATATAATGTATTTTTCATATTGGTAATATAAAACTAACCTGAAAAATATCTCAATGCCACTTATTTTATAACTAATGTTGAAGATTCCAAAATATTATTTTGAACACTAGTTATAAGATAATTTACAATAGAAACTATATTTTAATGTTGTATATCAAACAAATGATGTTAAAACTAATTAAAAACATTATTTAAAAATATGGATTAATATTTTTTGTTTCACTATTTTGTTACTAATGATTTCATTCCTTCTTAGAGAGACATGAAACTTCATTTCTCAATCCTACAACCATCACCCAAAATCATTCCCTATTTTCATCCATCATCTACAATCATCCACCTTTTTTAACCCTCATAATCATTTATAATACATTATTGACTCTAAATTTAATCCTATATTGTATTTATTCCTTTATTGTTTTTATATTTCTCAACTATCGAAGGTAATTTAATTTATGGTGTAATGTTTTCTGTTTTTATAAATGGTTACAAGCGATAATATATGTGATTTAATCATTATTCAATGCAATTAATATTTTTATCTATGGGATCATTTATGAATTTCATTGTAGTGCATGTTGTGTGGACATAGAATTTACCCTAATCCTGGTAAGAAAATTTGTAAAATATGGGTCTCAAAAAATAAGATCTTATGAAATAAACTATAATTTATGAAATTTATAGTTAACATCATTTTTATGATTTGAAAAATTGGACGCATTAATTTTCCATGGAAAAAAATTCAATGTATAAAGATTATTGGAGTTTTATTAGAGATTTAATGATGTATCGTGACCTTATAATTGATTTGGTGTTTTGGAATAAGGGAAATGGGTAATATGGTTGGTTTCATTATATTTGGATAATCAATAAATAAATATAAAATATCATTTTGGTGTTTTATATGAATCTTAAATCACATTAATTAGATAAATGTTTATTTCATCACCAATTGTTATATTTAAAAGGTATATATTCGGATTTAGAATTTGTTCACAAGGTAAATAATGTATTCTTTATATTAATGTAAAAATTGGTCAATGTTCGTATTTTTTCTTCTATGTTTGTTAAATATATTCATTCATATATTTGAAAATATAATATAGTAAGGATTTTAATGAAATGATTTTTTCTTTTTAGGTATTCAATGTTTCTATGTAGTTTTTAAGTTTCTATATTTTCATGACTACACCTAAATAAAATAATTTTATTTTAATTTATTTTTAGAATCTAATCTAATTGTAATTTTTCAATAGATTTTAGTTTTTTTATCGCTTTTAAGAATTCAAAAATCAATTAATATATGTTTGATTATTATTTCCATGTGTATATATAAATGGTTTTTTCTAAATGTATCTATTATTGAAAAAAACTATTTTATTTACATTATAGAATGTTAATATGTGTTTTAAATTTTTATTTTTTCATAAGAATTTATTTATTTTATATTTAGTATATTTAATTTATGTGTTGGTTTTTAACAAAAAAAAATTGTTTTTAGTTATATTTTATTTCATAATGAACAATTATGATAAGAGTAAATATTTTTAATTTTTTTTATATTATTATTTATAAACATAATCTTAATTTTAAATTTCAAAATACAATAACTTGTATTCAACTCATCATGTTTTTTTGTTAGAATTGATTAAAATTATATTATTTCACAATAAAAATGTGATAAAAATGAGGATGGTTGGGTTGATTCTTTAGAATTTTCCTAATGAAATTTTCTAAACAATGACCACTATTTTTTTTATGTTTTAAATGATTAAATATGAGAATAATAGAAATATGAGAAATCAAATATCATTTCATTATACATCATATTAATCTGAATTACTATCCTTGGAGTTGGCATGGTGAAATTAAGTTAGATACAAGATCTAATGACGATGAGAATTATTTTTTAATTGAATGTTTTTATGAAATTGAATAAATTGTTATTTATATTGAAATAGAGATAACTTCAAAAATACCAATGATTGAGTTATTATATGGTGATACTAAATAACCATTGTATCCTGGTTATATGAAATTAAAATTTTCATTTATTACTTTTAGGATAACGAACTTGAAATAAAAAAATTGATAGAGTGAAATGATTTTTACATAATTATTATAGTTATTTAATATCATTCTTCTTGAAGAAAATGATCATCAAGATACAAATTATAATAAAAAATGTTACGAATAATGGGAGTTGGGTATAAAAAGATACAGACATTCCCTATTGTTCGTGTATTCTGTTGGAAGTAATAATAAATTATTTTTTATTATCATAAATGTCTTATATCATGATATATGTAGAAATAAAATTTAGATCGTGATTTATCTGTTATCCTATGTACAAAATCTCATGCTAAGGAAATTTGAAAAAATCCTATAATTCCAGATCAAAAACATTTTTAAGTAAATTATATTTATGGAAAAAGTTTATGATACATGCATATGAGAGAATATCTGATGAAAAATTATATCATAAATCTAATAGTTTATACCTAAATAATATTTATATACAATTTCCAAAATTTGGAAATGATGTTTGAAATCTCATGCTTGGGTTGTCCATATATGAAATGAAACCATATTAGGACCCCATTAGAAAACATAGTTCATGTCTAGTTTAGTTGGAAATTTACATCTTATCTGTATAATTATGTATTAAAAAGAAATATATCATGTTTAGTTTAATTATTTATTTTATTGAAAAACATGAAAACAATATTGATTAATACATATAACCATTAAGTAATTATTTGAAACTCATCTTTGGGGAAGGAATAAAATATCATGATTCTTATTAAAATAAATTATTTAAATTGTATTTAAATGTTTATGTATAAGATTAATGACTTTCTGGTATATAGGAATTTTTCTTGACATAGTTTCAATGGACATAAATCTTGTCCAATTTGTGATTATTGTACATCATTTTTTTAATAAAGAATTAGAATGAAGTAATGTAAACTAGAAATAAAATATTTATGTATGTGAATCGCTATTATTGAAGATTAAAAAGCCATTAAACAGCTAAAAAAATTTATATCACTCCAAATCGCTTTTTAACTGATCCTTATTTTGGGAGTGTGAAATTTACTAATTTCACATTTTTTAGTTCAAAAATAAGTGGTATATAAAATATTTTATATAATAAATGATCAATATTAATTTATCTTATATGTTCAAGATCTCTCGATATAATATATAACATTTATGTCACTCATTTTGAGAGGAATATATATGGTAGATAGATAAACAATACATTATTTAAATGGAACGATAGATGATGGTTTGAATGAATATTTGTATTAAATATTAGGGGGAATACATTTGGATCTATCTCCCAATCCTAATTTAAAATTAACATACTCGACTAATTATGTCCATTCATAATCAAATATTGAGAAAACATATTTTCCCCATTGCCTTCATGGTATCAATTATCCAAAGGGTTACTCTTCCAATGTAATAGTTTTTGTTTTAATGAATGATGGAAGGTAAATATATTTAAATTTTATAATCTTCATGTTCTGATGCAAGAAATATTACAATTTATATTATCTAATATAATACATATAAATTTTAGAATATCTATTAAAAAGGTCTGTTATTTTTTCAATTCCATATATAACAAAGTGGGTGATATAAATTCATTGAAGCATTTAGAGAGTTATGTATTATATATTCTTTGTCACAATGAAATGTATCTTCAACCGTAATTCTTTTTATTTAATAGCACATTTAATAGTTCATTTGGTGTGATAAATTATGTTGTGTATCCCTATATATCTACATTAGATATATTCCTTATGATCATATTTGAAGGGGTATGATAAGAATTAATATAAAAAAGTCCTTAGTTTGTTGAATTATTTTTTTGATGATGTTTCTGAGTTTTGTAAAAAAATATTTTCTATAGTATATAAAGTCTATTTTCCAACCTATCACCATGATAACATCATTATTTTGGGAGAGAGTATTTGTGGATTGAAAATCTAATCGTTGAAAGGAGAATAAATAAACCAAGAACATTTATATGTCTTTCACAACATATATTATCCTCCCCGATGTATGAAATTTTATATTAATGTGTTAAAATAGAGTTTTATAATGATAAAAGACATATGGGTATTTAATGAGAATAACAAAAAAAAATTATTGTGTTTTTATGTTACCAAGATTGGTAGATCAGATGCATCAAGAAAATAGAAATGGTTAGCAGGCAGTACAATTTTAAATGTGATAACATGGTGATGGTATAACATTGATGGATATATATTTATACCAAATATTAGTACAATATATGTGTAGTTCATAATAACAAAATGAATTTGTTTTCTTATTAAAAACATTTTGATAATGAAAAAGATAAATACCAAATATCAAATTCATGTGCCTATGATAGAGTTATTGAAGAAATACGAGATATTTATTATATTAATGTTAGACTCAACTTGTTTTACCATAAATGTGTTTTCAAATTAAATAGAGTTAAAAATGATGAATTATTTATAACAATAATAAATTTAAATAGGTTTTAATACACAAATAATATATTTATAATGAAAACACATATGAAAAAAATTTGATATTCATGCTTCCACAAATGTCTAGTGGTCTATAATTTTTCAAGGAGGGAAAATCCATTTATTGTTTAAAAACATGATGATGATGATGCATTATTTGATTTCCCTTATTCCATGTATATATAGTTAGTGTAAGTTGATGTTGGAATCATAGAAATGGTTTGTGATATACAGAATGATCACAATGAAATAATATGGTTAAAATACTTGTGTAATCTCTTGATATTCTAGGTTTACATGTATTTATATATTGTTTGTCTTTCCAATTTATCATAATATGTTAGCTTAAATTTTTATACTTTTTTTAGTAATTCATATATATTTTTTATATAATTTTAGTTGATATTAATTTAATAATATAGTTCAAATTCATAAATATTAAATTTGATAAAAATATTTTTTTCTGTTATATTATTTTTTATGTGTATAACAAATATAAAGTGATGAAAAAAAATTAATGTGGAAAGTGTTTCTCAAAATAAAGGATAATTTTTCTAGTGTTGGGAGATTCTTTTTTTTTCATGATTTTGGAGTATTTTTATTTTATGATTTTCATATTAAACATTCCTCTCAATATTTTGGTTTTACAATATTTTATTATAGGTCCATAATGTTATTTAATTTTTTATAATTTATTTTATTTATTATATAATTTTTTTTCAAACATATATCATGATTTTTTATTTTTTTTATTTATTTTAATTATCCTTCAGTATTTCCTAGACCATAATTTTATACTTAGCTATCCTGTTTTACACTTACATAACTTTTTTTTCATTTTAAATAAGTTTTATTTACATTTACATAATTTTAGTTTTACCATAAATAACTTTTTTTACCCTTATAAAACTTATTTTTACACATAGATAACCATTATTTACCTTTATATAATCTTTTATAACGTTTACATATCCTTTTTACACCATAACATATCTTTTTGTTACCCTTTATTGACTATATAATTGTATGCTTATCCCCACTTAACAAGTACAAGTTTCTTCAAACCCTTAATTATACTGTTAAAATTTCTATTTTCAATTATTTAATGTCTACAAACATCAACATAACGTTAAATAACATATAAAAAATTTAGATTACCAATCCATTACCAAATTGTTTTACCTTTACATAAATAGTACAATTTTCAGTGTATTATTATTCATTTTCACCAGAACCTAAAACATAAATTTTACTTTTATAATAAATTGATTGATATTTTTGAGTTTTTTTCCTACTTTTTTGAGTTTTATACGTTCATGGAAGAGGTGATATAGACAAACACACAAGGAGAGAATGATTTTATTCTTCTTGATAATTAATTTTTCATGGGATGTGCAAGATTGTGATTTGATGCTATCAATTAGTTATTTTCTAGAAAATCTCTCCAAAGATGTATCTAAACTACTTAGATAGTTAATTCCATAATGATATGATACGATAAAATAATCATCGACTTGTACTTATGATTCTATTATAATATTTAGACTAATCGAATCAAAATTATTGATAAATGAATTAATCTCAAAATGATCACTTGGATCCTTTTATGAATGTTGATTATTGAGCTAACATGACATTGGAATGGATTGGTCATTTTTCAATATTTATTTATCATATAAAATGTTCATATGAATTTTATTTTTATTGGTTCTTTATATAATTTATATTAATATATATACATGACTTTAAGATTCTTTAAAAAATTATTTTGTTAATTTTATTTGTTGTAAAATGGATAATTATACACATGATTCACCTCAATCTTCAGTGAGGACCCTACGCATACCACTAATAAGGTTCATCTTCCTACAATATGGGTTCCATCTACTACCACTATCAAAATTAAGTCATTAAGGGTTGGAAAATTTGATTACAAACAATTATATAAATTTGTAGTTTCTTGTAACCAGGAACAAAAGATATATGTTAAAATTTATGATAATGTAAATCTGACAGGTCCAAGTTAAACCCAAATAATGAATTATATGGTAAAAAGGCTTATAAACTATGTTGAACTTTAATTTTTTAATTGGATAAATGTATCTAGGAAAACCCTAGTTAACCTATGTTTAAATACATCGATAATGTAATTTATTATTATTTTAGTGATCATTAAATGTTTTTAGTAATATATATTATTATTATTTGGTTTCATCAGATGGAATATGAAATACCTAACACTAAATAAGTCTTGATGTGACGTTTATTTATTGAATGTAGTTGATTAAGGGATTAAAATTCAACCATAACCTATGATTTCATTTTTTGGGAAAGTCAGATTGAAAATTGATGTCATATAGATGTAAATATATATACTTTTTTAAATGAAGATAAATGGATTATTTTTTGAATCTAGATGGAATGATTTATTTTATTACGTACATTGAATTTTTTTGATGTTTTTTATGTTTATATAATGATCATATTAATTATTTGTTTTCACTTAATTAAAAAGAACCCTGAAAATATCATTAAGAGATCAAAACAAATAACATATACCCTCATAATTTATATCATATTGGGTATTCATTATTGGAAGATAAAATAATAACTAAAAAACATTTAAAATTGAGATTTGGGTCTTCAGGCTCAGAATAAATTTACCCTCCTTCCACACCACCAAGACATAAAAAAATGTATGAATGCCCAAATGATAAAAAAAGGACATATCTTTCCGATGAATTGATGGATGTCCTTAAAAGATTATAATTAATTTTATATGTTATATAAGTTATTAAAATTATTTTTAAACTCGTTATTTTATGTAACTCAATAATAATTTTTTATATTATTATATTCAATAATGACTTGGTGTGAAGACAACATAAGGGCCCTTTTTACCAGATGGTATAATGAACATTTTATCTACTACACTGTGAAATCCAGCACACTCGAGCTATGAACGAGGATATGAGGATTGAGTTTCTATTAAAAAATTATTTTTCCATTATTTAATATCCTAATTGGAGGATTTATATAAAAATTATAGGATTTTGATGTTAGGGATTAGGAGATGGGATATAATATGGAAGATAGTATAAAAGATACGGTTTATGGGTGGACTAGTGAATCATTAAATTCAATGTTTATGGAAATGTAGAGACAATTGTATGCAACATATCTGACTCACCCACCAATGGAAGATCCCACTCTTCCACTCCCTCCCAAATATCCCACACTTCATACTCCATATATATATCCCACTTATACACCACATCCACCTCTTCCCATATATTGTAAGTTATATAATGAGTATCTCTAGTATTGTATTGAAGAATGCGAGATGATATTTTAATTTTGGGACATTTTATATCATCTACTGAAAGAGATCAATGAATATATATTAAAAGTACTATAAATTATATATGCATTAGTTAGAGTACCATTCAATATAGGAGAGACATCTATAGTTATAAAAAATGTCAGATATTTTTTAACATTACCATATTGAGTAATTTAGCATCTTACCACTGATGTATTTTTATATTATAAAAATTATATCATATTGGTGTTAATTTTCATTAAATATGTTAATATATATATATATATATATATTATAATAAGTCAAAGGTAGAGAAATTATATATGGAAAAGGAATACAAGTTGAGGAAACATTAAATTTGGATACAACTGCACTGCCTAAACAATCAAAAACAGAATCACTGTTTTTGGATTGTTATAGGATTCTGATATATATTGAAGTGTTTAGACACATTATTATTTTTATTATTTATATGAGATATAACATTTATATTATTAAATCAGATGTGTTGTGAAACACAATTCTGAAAAAATTAATATATGTTGACAATAATATTTATTATATTTATTTCATTTTATTTAACTATCATAATAAAAAAAATTAGGTATCATTATATGATTCCTATTAAGAATGATACAAATTATTTCTTGTTTTCTTAGTGAAAAAATTTATTTATCCATATGAGAGAGTCATGAATGATGATGGAATAGAGGAATATATTTTTTAATGATTAATGAATAATGTAATTTAGTGTTGGTTGTTTCCTTATATTGAAAGGTATGAATCTTATATCAAATTTTATTCAGTTTATTTTTACATTAATTGACAATATTTTTTTAATATTAGATTTCATTAGATATTTTACATTTTTTATTGAAAATATTAGACACTTTATTGGACATGCTCTTTATATGGTGAAGTATAAGAAAATGGGAATGTTATTAGATATATAAGTTTAATTATATGAATAATTTTCTTTATAAATTGTTTCACCTTTATACCATAGATATGATTTTCAAATAAGGAATGGGATTACAATATAGTGCCAAATTTGATGGTGAAAAATAAGATTAGTTATGTGTAGAAATAAATAAATTCATTAATAAATACTATAATTTTACCCATACACCAAATATTATTCGGAAAAAGAATTATTTTCAATCATAATTTCCTACATCAAGAAGGATAAAAAATATACTAGATATTATGTTGTGGTAAATAAGTTGGAAATAATTTCAACCAAAAAAATTATAAAATTCCACTAGGGTGGGTTTTTTTATATCATTTTATTTATCTTTTCATTGTGTTGAAAATATATTTTAAATATAAATTAATTTTATGTATAGATTTTGGTGACCCTTATTCATAAAATAAATAATATTTAAATCATGTTCGTGATTAATTGGTGGAATATTTCAATGGTTTGATTCAATTTTAGTATGTAATATATATTTTTTACGTTTATGTTTAATGGTAAAGACTATTGTAATTTGAAGACTATTTTAAGGTAAATACTTTTTATTGGTCTTGTTTTTGTTATTATACTAGTACATTATTTTGTTTTTAGTGCTTCATCTATATGTGGGTCATTAGTTTCATAAAATATAAAAAAAATTCATCATCGGTTATTATACCGATGTTGTAAATTAATCATCCATTAATGAAATTAATGTCTTTTTAAAATTGGTTTTTAATATAAAAAATGTTAAAAACATTTTTATCATCGGGAAAAATATCTAACATGGAAAAATTATTTAAAGCATTTCATTTTAGGACATCATTATTTAAAAGTTGTTAATATTTTTAAATATCATTGTTTAAAACATCTCTATCCCTAGTGATGTTTTTTATTCTTTCTCATCTTTAAAATGTTTCTCCTGAATAAGATGAAACTCTTTATCTTCACCTTTATATTTTAGTAATGTTTGATGTTGAGAGTTTTATCTTCTAAGAGTAATTTTTTTAGATCATAAATATCTTTTAATAAACATTATTGTTTCATCCATGTATAAGTACTAGTTTCTTATGTACATATCTTTTTTATTCAAATTATTTTTCTCTTTTTCATGTCTAACAATATATGAGAAACATTCACTTAATTATCTATGATTAATAAACTGTATTTTATCCTCTTATTCCTCTACTTTAGAGAATATCTTTTCATCATTGTTAAATTACACATTAATCACTTTTATATTAAGTAACTCTTAAATAACATCATCAATGGATTGTTTAGCTTCTACTCCATTATCACCATATAATAACATTTTGTAAGAGTTTCTCTTTTTATGTTTAGAGAATGTATTATTCATTCCTTTTAAAAATGTCACTGTATATTTTGAATTATTATTTAGATATTTTGTTGACACTATATCTTACATATCACTATATTTATATTCCTTTAGCCTTGAACAATTTTTTTTGAAATATATAATGACAAAAAAATAAATTACTATCAAGGTAGATTCATTTAATACTTCAATGTGCCAATTTCAACATTTTTAGTAAAAACTAGATGAATCTATTTGACTTTTTACTTACTCAATCTATGTGATAGTGTAACTGAATATTACATGGGAAAATTCCAAAAAATTTATTACCTTATAGCTTTGAAATACATTTCCAGAAAAAAAAATTTCATTTATCATTAAGGATCAACCTCTTTTCATTTCATAGTTGATGTGAATAAAATTTATGTCATAAAAATTAAGAGTTTATAAATCTATATCTCGTAAGTATGATACACATTTAACAAATTATTCACAAAAAATTCATATAATATCTTTAAAAATAGTTATACCATCTATTTACTCACCGAATCATATTTTAGTGCTTATAATATCATTAAACATATCAATAAATTCTCCAACCAATTCAACATCTCCAATTTATTAATATCATTATCAAATATATAGACATATAAATTTTTCTTCTTCACTGTTATATTTCCTTTATAAATGTTCTTTATATTTTTTCAGATGCTGTATGATTATCAAATTATGTTAACTCTTAGAAATGCACTTTTTGAGAGGGAGGAGTGTTTATCATTTTTTGACCACCCATAATTCTTTAAATTCTTCATATTATTAACTATTATGTGATAACCCTTAGCGATAGGAGAGGAACTATTTTAATCATCTTCAAGAACTTCATCAACAATAGATATAAGATAATCTAACATTATAATTTTCAATATATGATAGTTTATTCCATCAATGATAGGAACCCCCTTACAATTAATTGAGTTATGAAAATCCATGAAAATATTTATTTTATTTATAAATTAGTAAAGTGTCAATGATGGAATCTACCATACTGACACCACTTTAAAGGACTAGTTAGGATTTAAGTGATTATTGAGTGGTGGATGGGGCGAATCAATGATCTTCCATTTTTATGTTTTCTTTATTTAGAAAAAATATTTACCTTTGGTTAGTTAAAAATGATATTACTAAAAAAATAAAAATATCACTCCCATAAGAATGTATATATTTACAAGGATCACTACTCAATAATATTAGCTAGTCAATATGACAATTATGAAATAATATAATACGACATAATGATTTAAAAAAATCATTTGGTGGCTTACATATATTATTTAATATCCATCACATACATAAAACTATTTTCCTTCCATAGAACATGTTCTCCCCACATTAATAATATGATATAAATTTTTTGTTCGATCATTATAGGAATCCTCACCAATACTATTACATGTTTCCATTATATTACAAATAAATATTCACACTTTAATTTGAATAAGTTATTATTTATTTTGATTTTCATTAACAAAAATGGGAAATAACATCTGTATTAAATTTACATTGAAAACTACTTGTTGGACCACTTATCCTTCTAGTAATAGTTCATTTATAATTCTTTATCTGATACTCTTCCTATGACTATTGGTTGATCCCTCTATCAGAATCCCTTTTTATCTAATGTCAACTCTTAGTCTCACACCACTATATCTGAATCAACCTCATTCAAACCCACTATTTTAATACATTATATTTGGTATCACAACATCTAATTCATTGAAAATTCTTCACTACCTCACAAATTCAATTAAACACATGAAAACATCAATCCTTACCGATAAACAACCCCCCTTTTTATATAATCTAATTATATAAACAATTAGGGGGATGTGATGATTTAAAAATAAAAAATCCTACTCTAATATGTAATATTGCACTCAAAAATTTCAATGTTTGACCACTTTAGAATTTCTAAATGATAACAGTCAATAATACATTATTGGAATCATTCTTTAAAACTTAGTGTTATGGACCTCTTCAAACATTATCAAAATATTTCTAGAATCATCATATTTTCTTATTTATCATTAGGGTGTTTAACATAAAACTAAACATCATTTCATTTAATGAAATTACAAATATACATATGGTTTGACATTGTAGTAACTTCCTTATCTAGTAACCATATAAGGTTTATTTATGCCATGTATCCCTCTATCAAGAGGAATTCATATTTGACAATCTAAAAACCCATAAATGCTTCTCTACTCGATTCCATTTATGTTAATCCATTCTAAATAGATCCTTAGAACCCATATCACAATACCCCAAGAACTATTTGTATGATCATCACTATTTTGTGGCTTTTATCTCATGGTTTTATTCAGAAAGGTCTATTAAAAGATTCAAAAAAAATTAGTGTATATTTTAAACTCACAAATTTTTATCTAGTTATCCTAAATAAATATTTTCATTTAACAAATGTTTATTCATAATCTAAAACATTCTTTATAGGGATATTATTTAATATTCATTCTATCTAGATCTTTCAAAATAGTTACCACAACAATTTTTTAACAAATTCATCCTTCAAAAACATTTTTCTAGAATCATGAATACCTTTATATAATAATGATATTTATAACATTGATGATAAATAATGAATCATCATATATGAATATTGAAATTATCCTTTTCAGATAGAACCCTTAATGATATTATAAATCCATAGGGACTCTTTCCATTACTATTTTTTGGATTTCCATAATATATTGGAATCTATCCAATCCAATCGGTGTTTTATAATAAATATATTCAACTTTATAGGAAATCACTACATAAAAGACTTATTTATGATTGTCAAAAAAAACATAAAAAATAAAGAAGTCTTATTTCTTCTCTACCAGCTTCTTCATAAAATAAAAACACCCCAAAACCTATTGGTCTCAAAATATATCACATGTATACACCCTTCATTTATTATTTATGTATGAGGACACATTATATGTTCCTAACTGAGTTGTAATCACTACCATCTCGGGTGGCCAGGATAATTTCTAATTAGATTTCAGTAATCGCATGTTTGGTTAGGTTAGATTCTCAACATAATATGATTGAGTAGGATTGATCAGGATGGTTGGAGATTTGGATGGGATGAGTCTTGGGTATATAATCATGTACTCTTTTATATATATTTCCTTTTATTTGTATTATATATTATTGGATTGGGAGAGAGAATATTTTGTATTCCATCAAGACCATGTGTATTTAAGACATATGGTTTTACATGATCTTTTAGATATTGATGGAAATATTTATTACTATCACATACTTAGATGATTATTGTGAAAGATGATGTTTGTTAATTTTCTCTTAATATTGTGGACACTGATTTTGAGGTATATCTCCCTATGGTAACAACCTAGTCCCCACAACTAGTCAACATACTCAACTGCCTAGGGAGGCACGGTTGAGGTCATTTGGTGACCCAATATATTTATCATTTAATTTAAACAGTGGTTAGGAAGTAACAAAGTCGTTTTAGTGCTCAGGTTACTTAAATTAAAAACATTTATTTTCATAAATATTTATGGATATGGAATACAACTGAAATAGGAATGTGTCAGATGTTGGGATGGATATTAGACTTGTGTGTCATAAACCCCATATTTTCATTAGTGTTCCATGTTACCTGGGATATTATATTTTTATTATTGGTTTCATATTTTTTTATTTTATGATTTTATGATTTCTCATACTGGGATACACTTAGATTTTTTGATTTTTGATTTATGATTTATGTGGTTTTTGATCATGGACCAAGGATTTTAGTTTTTTACATGAATAATATTTTAATTGTAGGATTCTCATGACATATGTGTGTTGTGTATTATTAATATTACTGGTGTAGATGGTTCAGTTGTTTAAATTGTTCATAAAAAATTATATTGTGTTTTTCTATATAAATTATTGTTTGCATTCAGCTATGGTGAAATATGAGGTATTTTACTTTGATGGTAGATTATTTGGATTCTAATGAGTGAATATATTTAAAAAAGACTATGAAATCCCTCTTGGAAGGTATACATTGTCACCCTTAGTTGGTTGATAAATAAATTTTATTCATTATCGGGAAACCCATTGTTGGTGATTATGGTACTTACATAAAATTAAAAATAGGTTTAGTTAGTTAAAGTGTTAATAAAAACCTATATGGTGTCTTCCCATATAGGTTTTGGTAGAATTATACTATAATTACCCAAAAATCTAGGGACTAATCAATAAAATTTATCATGTTATGAAACACTTTTTTATATATTTAGTTGATTTTTTGGTTCTTAAGGGGGTAGTCTTGTATACAGATTCCCTATAATGACCCAAACATTTATTAATGAAAATTGTACTAGATCTATTTAAATTTATTATTATATAAAATTGTTATGTAACATATTCACTTATTTGGTTTTAAAATTTTGGATATCAAAATACTATTATGAATTGTTACTGTTTCTAATATATCTATTGAACAGTGATGAAATGATTAATATAAATATAGGGTTATAAAAAATCCAATTTACTCACACAAATTATGTGATGGCCACATCCTGTAGAATTTATCCATATGAAGCCTATTTTTCATAGCTCACAAAGGAGGTTGTATCATTGGGATTCGTTATTGACCAAGCCCTTGATGATCATCAACACCTTTAGCTCAAACAGAACCGCCTATGAGAGAAGTTGAAGTTGATAGAGATTACCACCTAGGCGATGTTATCAATGTAATTTCTTGGTTCTAGAAGCCACCAAGAGGCACCCCATACCCGGTTGGTCACAAGGCCATATGAGCATTTCCCCAAACACCAGAGGTTGCCAACAAGCAGCGAGGGCCTTGGGTGTGATAGTGGGGAAAAAATACCCTCATTAGCAGAGTACACAGTGTAAGTAAAAAAATATATACAAGAGAGGAAGTAGTAAAAATATCATACAAAAATAAACAGTGGAAGACTAAAGAAAAAACTGGAGAACATATATAAAATGATGTATGATACATATGTCTGGGAATGCAGCGAATCAAAGCACAATGCTGAAATACTGTCTTAAACCAAATAAATAAGTGAAACTAAAATCAGCTCCACATCATCGCAATCCTATGCTTTGTCATGTTTTCTAAAGCTCCACAAAATGTCATGTACCTGAAGTAGAATGGTTCTTTCCCTTGTCTATACCTACAAAAATATAATTTGTTTGGGATGAGAAGCATGGGCCAAACAGGGTGCGAAACTAATCACAGTAGGCAACCACCACGAGATCCGTGCCTAAGAGTCAATGAGTATATAGTTGGTAAAGTACACGAAATAGTAAACAATAAATTACTCAACAGTAAAAAATACACAGTTTAAATATCATGAAACAACTAAACAAGAAGATAAACACAATAGGTAACCCTCTGGGAATCACACACAGTCTAACCCCTCTAGTCCTACCAAACAATTACATGAAACCCCCTGGGTAGTACTCTCAGTCTCGCACCTCTAGTTCAGATTAAGAATAGAATTTCTGAGGAAGCACTCACCATTAATTCTCCCATATTGTCTTGGATCATATCTAAAGGCACTCTAGGGAAGAACATACATCCCATTCCCTTTGTGGCCAACATCAAAGAACTACAGACACTCTGAGGAAGAACTCAACATTAATTCCCCCTGTGGTCTCGCATCATAAAATTATAAAGACACTCTGGAGAAGCCCCCAACCTCCATTCTCTCTATGGTCAATACACCAGGTTCTCACAACCCCGTGTAAGTCATGTAAGTGTAGCAGCGTGTATCGGCAAAGTTTAACCTCAAGAACTAATTAGCATGCATTCTATAGCATAACAACATTACAGAACAACAGTCACACCATTCTACCATATGAGACATGGGAAAGTAAACTACCACCTATCTGGAAAAATAGAACCAAATGTCAAAATTGGAAAACATGCATGGGAAATACAGCCAAAGCACATCAATTATCCCTATTCAAAATCAATAATCATCTACCCAAGCATACAAGCATATTAGGAAAACAGTAGGGCTAAAATGGTAAACACACAATACCCCATTCATAGGTATTGGGAAATTTTTCACATAAATTCAAGGACATTCAACATAAAGGCACAAACAACCTACATCCGCATTATAAGATCAATATAAGTGAAACTTGAAGCTTCAATCTCCATAGAATGTCGAATATTGACAAAAACATCTAAAACGTTCAACCCAAGATATCTCATGAGAGAGATGAAAACAAAAGATGATGCTATAGGAGAAGAGAGAACACAACGATGTGATTCCAAAACAATAGACGGTGTTCAATTCGGAGGACGAACACATGCTCAGGGGTTTGTCAAAGATACACGGTCGTATGGAGATCTTGGTCAAATGAGACCTAAAAGAAGGGCGTTCTGGAAATTAGACGAGACCTCGGTACATTTAATGTAAAAAATGAAGTACACGGTGTGAACTTTTGATGTACACGATGTGTACTCACCATTTCCATAATTTTCTTTAAGCAGCCTCCAAGTCACACCTACAGGACTGTGTGTGTGGATACTATACAGCCAACACACAGCCTCTTGCAGAAAGGCAGTACAAGGTGTGTACTCATAATGCACACAAATTTTACATAGTAAATTTCTCGAAATTTCTATTTTTCCTAAAAACGACTATAATTGGAAGAACATACCTAAAAAGAAGATCCTGGTTCTTACAAACTTCCCCCTTAAATAAATTCGTCCCTGAATTTCCCTAGTGCAGTGTAGAAGAAGAAACCTAGAAAAGATCTGGCCACTGGGCTCGTACATCGGCCTCCATCTCCCTAGTCTCTTCCGGTACCTGCCCGTGGTACCATAAGACTCATACAAGAGGAATATACTGGCCAAACAGAACCATTGTACTACAATAAATAATCATGATAGGATAGTATTTAAAGGATGTGTCCACTTACAACTCAAACTCATCGGGTTGGAAAACATGATACGGGTCTGAAAAGTAACGTCAGAGTAGAGACACTTGAAAAACACCAGGCATTGGACGGTACCTCTAAGGTAACTGCATCTGATAGGCAACCAGACCAACTCTTTACAAAGCCTCAAACAGCTAGAATTACCTTGGAAATAGGATACCCTGTCTCCTGATCCTCTTGTGTCCAAACCTCAATGTGACACGTAGGTAACCCTGATCCCTGACAACAAACTCCAGAGGTCATCTTTGCTAATCATCATAAGACATCTATCAAGATTGTGCTGTAGCAATCCTCTTCCAAATCATATCTATTTGCTTCATGGTCTCCTGGACAAGATGAGGTCCCATAATAGCTTCCTCTCCTACCTCCAACCAATATATGGGTGATCGGCATGGCCTACCGTACAAAGCCTCATATGGTTCCATCTTTATAATTTCTTGAAAACTATTGTCATAGGAAAACTGCAAAAGAGGTATATGTTTCACCCAAGAACCTCCAAAATATTAAATTCATGCTCAGATCATATCGTCATGCCCCTGAACCGTATACTCGGACTAACCATCAGTCTAGGGGTGGTAAGCTGTACTGAAAAAGTACATATGTACCCAATCCCTTCTAAAGCCCCTGCCAGACCCAAGAAGTAAAATGAGCATCCCTGTCTGAAACAATGGAGTGTGGAACTCCATATAGATGTAAAATATCACAGATATACAACTGTCCCAGTTCATCAACACTGAATCTCTCATTGATTGGAAAGAAGTGATAAACCTTTTTGAGTATTTAAATGACAACCCATAATGCATCATTGCCTCAAGGAGTCCTTAGAAAACCTGTCAAGAAATCCATCATGACATCATTCCACTTCTAGTTGGGAAAGGGTAACTATTGTGAGAGACCTATTGGTCGTTGATTCTTTTCCTTCACCTTCTTATAGGTGGGACACCTCATGAAGAACCAACAACATCCTTCACCATACATAGCCACCAATACTGACATTGTAGATCACGATACATCTTGGTGATGCTAGGATGAACTGGCCAAAATGAGGAATGAATTACCCGCATCAGCTCCTCGTGTTTGTCTTATGGAACCCATATGTGCCGCTCAAAATGCAAGATCTCATCCTCACCTATGGTCCATCTAAGAATATATTCCTCTCCTGACACATTATCCCTTAGGACTAGGCCTTCAGAATATGATAGCTACCTTATTTGAACTTGATCAAGAAGAGTAAAGGTAACAACTACAGAAGAAAGGAACGTCTTCCCCTGTCTGTTGTGAACCTCCAAATGCATATCAGAGAACAGATCCATAAGATTCCACTCAATAATGGACTCCTAAACTACCTATATCTAAGTCCTCCTACTCAACACAACAGCCACTGTGTTGCCTTTCCCATGTGTATAGGAAAGCTCAAAGTCAAAAGACTGCAGGTACTCAACCCACCTGTGTTGTCTCAAATTCATATCACGCTGAGTGAAGATGTACTTGATAATTTTGTGGTTAGTGAAAAGAAAAAAAATGTTCTCTCAGTAGGAAATATCTCCCATAACATAATGCATGAACAACCAAAGACAACTCAAAATCGTGTGTCAGGTAGTTCTTCTCATGTGGAATCAACTACCAAGGCCAGTACACAATAACTCCATCTCTATGAAAATTAATAACTCCTTGCCTGATACCAAAAGAATCACAATACGTAGTATACCTCTTTCCCGGCACTGGAAAGACTAGTATAAGTGCTGAAGTCAATCTCCCCTTCATAAACTAAAAGTCTAACTCGCAAGAATCTGACCAAAAAGACATTATACCCTTCTTAGTTAGACTCGTCAGTAGTGTTGGGATGCATGAAAAGTACTGTATAAAATGTTTTTTGTATCCAACCATCCCTAGAAAACTCCACTCCTCAAAGAAATTCTTCGGCTGCTCCCAAGAGACTACTACTCTCACTTTCTCTCTGTCTACGGACACTCCGGCCTCTGAGATTACATGTCCTAAGAAATGAATTTCATCCATCCAAATGTGTCATTTTGAGAACTTATCATAAAATAGATTCTCACTCAATGTACTCAAAATGATCTCAAGGTTTGTAGCATGGTCATGTCGATTTTGAGAGTACACCAAGATATCATCCATGAAGACCACCATGAAAGAATCCAAGTATGGATGGAACACTAGGTTCATTAGTGCAATGAAAACTGCAGGCATGTTTATGCGACCTAACAGCATAACCATATACTTGTATAGACCATACCTAATCCGAAAGGCTATGAGAGGTATATCAGATGGTCTAACACACAACTGATGATAACTGGACCTCAAGTCAATCATTGAGAACACCTAGGCTCCTCGAAGCTGATCATGGAGATCATAATTCTTTGTTAAAGGATATCGGTTCTTGAACATCAACTATTTCAACTTCTGATAATCCACACAAAGTCTCAGGTTTCCTTCTACCTTCTTCACAAACATGACAGGTGAACCCCAAGGATAATTACTGGGTCAGATGAAACCCTTTACCTAAAACTCCTCCAATTGCTTCTTGAGCACCTTCAACTCTAGTGTAGCGTTCCTATAAGGAGGAATGGACAATTGTTCCACTCCTATTAAAAAATCAATAGAAAAGTCTACCTCATGCTCTGGGGGAAAACCTAAAAAGTTATCTATAAATAGGTCCATAAAACGATCCAACCCTGGAAGAACGTCTAACGGAGATGTCCCCTGATCATCCAGATATAATCTAGAAATCTGGGATGTAACTCCTCTTAACCCATGATGATCTAGACCTGCTCTGCTCGCTTGGACAACCCACTCGCTCTTATAAAGAAATGATATGCCCTCTGGTGATGTGAAACTAACCCTGTGGTGGTAATAGTCAATGACTGCCTAGAATGGAACTAGATAGTCGATTGTAATAATGAAATCATATCATGCCATCTCAAGGACATAGAGGTCCCATAAAAAGTGATAGCCGCCAACCTCTAGAGGGAACTCCATACACTGACGTACACTCGTCGTTCTAGTCCCTAATAGAGTTACTAGTGTCAAGACATTTGTAGAAGGAATGATACAGAGTCCAAGGCTCTCCGCAACCACATTATATATAATGCTATGGGATGTCCCTCTATAGAAAAGAGCAGAAGCTAAAACTGAGGCAACTAAGATCATATCTCGAACTGTGGAAGGTCCGGGATCGTGCTCTTACTGGGTCTTCACCACTGCAAAGGTCTGGCCTGCTTCATGTCCCAGTGACCCTGCCTGACCACTCTGAGCTGATCCACTCTGCTGTCACTGAATGACCGATGACTGACCACCATGGACATGACCAGAACTTCAGCTTGAACGGATAGAAGACCTCCAGTTCCCTGACTTGTGAGAAACTGTTGGTGCTTCTCTCGAACGTAGAGTCATAGAAGAACCCCTTTCACCTGCTGCTACTGAAAATATCTGACAGAAGCAATGATGGTGACCCCACATTCCACATGATTGACACTCTAAAGGGTCTTTCATGCAGTGTGTCATCATATGCCCACTCTTCCCACATTGGTATCACACCACCTGGCGACCAAAAGAAGTGTGTCGCCTCTATGGATCATTGTGCGGAGACTCCATGAGGCACTTCATACTGTCAGTAGGAGTGATGCTACCTCCATATGCCAAGTCGCCCTAGATCACAACCCCAGAATCCCTCAGATTTTTCTCTATGATCAGTGCCTAGTTGAGGATAGAAGTGAGAGAAGTAAACTAGATGATGATCACCTGTGATTTGATGGCATGCCTCAGACCATCCTCGAACATCCTTGCCATGAATAACTGATCTCCTCCATAAAAAGGCGTGAAGCATCGCAGCTCGGTAAAGAGGGAGGAATAATCCATAACAGAATGTGTACCCTGCTTCAGACTCATAAACTCTCGGGCTTGATCATCCCTCCTGGTCTCTGGATAGAATTAGTCATAGATGATGTGCTGGAACACGTCCCACACCATAACTTGCTGGCGTCCCACCTGTGAGATCACATCCCACCACCTCTTGGCA